>OV121038.1:16002747-16604121 GCA_921293045.1 Aplocera efformata | reverse complement strand
TTTTGCATAGGTGCACATAAGAGAGTGCGAGTGAGCATTGAAATGCGCACGTATTATTTTCTTCTATTTTGCCAAGCTTTGCGTCTCGCGTGGGCGACTAAGCTTCGCTCGTTTGTTTTGTGTTCGTAAAAAAAATTCGTTTTTACAAGAAAAACAATTATACAGATAAATTGAAAGAGAAAACCCTTTCCAAACACAAAATTGTATCGAAATCGTTAGCTAAGATTGATGTTGTAATATTAAGACAAGATTTGTCCTTTTTACAATATTTGAGGCCATTGTAATGAAATAAATAGTAATTCTTAAAATAAATTTCATACAATTAGTACGTAATCTATGCAATTATTCATACCATACCTAGGTAAAGTACCTACTCGTAACTTATCTAATATGTTTTATGCTTGCGTAACTCTATTTGAGATAGAGGTATGTTAGGATCTCGTCCTCTTATACCAATATAACAAGGGTTCATTTCGGAACTTTTATTGTATTTCAACAACTTGAATAACCGTAGGAAAAGTAATAAACTATTGAGTACCCACTATTCATGCATTGAACGAATACTTTACCTTTATTACAGAGGGCAACTGGGACTCCACGTGAGTGGGATCAAGAGGGTATACCTAGTAAATACTTGGATAGATTTAACTGAATTCGTGAGTTTGTTGCTACTCAAGCTTTTTGGGTATCACACTATCATACTTCACTACATAGTATAAAACAAAGTCGCTTTCTCTGTCCCTATATCTCTATGTATGCTTAAATCTTTAAAACTACGCAACGGATTTTGATGAGGTTTTTTTTAATAGATAGAGTGATTCAAGAGGAAGGTTTATATGTATAATACACTAGCAAGTCACTTCGGCTTCGCACGGGTAGTTTCTGAGACGACACTGATGCTTTACTAACCGTGCGAAGCCGGGGCGGGTCGCTAGTATATTATAAAGGTGAAAGTTTGTTACTCGTATTTGTGTTTGTTACTTCTTGACCCTCAAATGTTTGAGCAGAAATTTGGTACCAGAATAGCTCATTAAAACATAGGCTACTTTTGATAGCTAACACCGCGGGGCAGCAAGTATAATTTTATAAAGATTAAACGCTTGTATGAATGTGTGTGTGTGTCACTCGTACACGCTCAAACGGCTCAACGGATTTGAATTGAAATTGGTACCAGGTTACCTTATATCTTGGATTAACACATAGGCTTCTTTTAATCCCTTAAACCGGCGCGGGGTGCAGCTCGTCTCAATATAAATTTCAATTCTTTTTTTACAAGGGGTAGTCCCACTGTTACACTCAGCAGACAGGGTGTGCGAAGCAGTTATTTCAGGCACAAACCGACTTAACCCCTCACTATTTCTCCTAAGCGCCTGGTGAAGTATGACATAGATCCTTTTGTCACAGATCTTCTTGTGACAAAAGATTTCAATGATGCGAAATCAATAAAAAGAATTAAAAGTTTTGGAACTACTAGTATTATTCGGTTCGGTAGACAAGTAAGTCGTAGATACGAACAACTGCGAACATTGTGCCATAGTTTGTATATACCTACATTATATATTTTAAGAACCACCCAGGGGATACGTGAAAAAACCTGTGGGTATTCACCTACGCACTGGAGCTATTGGACTGTTCTGTTCTGTTCTAACCTATACAAATAAATAAAATTAAAATAAAGCGTCTGTTTGTAATGTCGAAATAACAGCTTTTTACTCATATGTAACGATACAAAATCGAACAATTAGGTTTTCGAGCAAATAGACTGTTAAATTCCACGCGGACGGAGTCGCGAGGCACAGCTAGTACAATATATTACTATTTCTTAATATATTGATATCTTGGTGGCGGTACTGACATCAGCCTTGGGCAGGGCAATGTTCTTTAACAGCCTTGTGAAGTCGATGTCTTCAAAGTTCAAGGCAGTTTAGGAACTATGTTGTTCACTTCCACAGGTGAATACCATCAGACACGTGTCCCCCGGGTGGTGCTAACGGAGCAACAAAAGTTACAGTAGAACTTGTTGCAAGTTCGTCGGGAGAAGTACTGCCTCCACGCATGGTAATCTGCCGCAAAGCAGTGGTGCACGCGCGTTGCTGTGTTCCGGTAGAAGGGTGTGGGTGCCGGTGAAATCACAGGCAATTGAGGCGTATCATCCCCGTCCCATAGTGACGGGCGCAATGCGATGCGACTTGAGTATTTTCATACTCTAGTAGAGAAAGACCTGACTCAAATTTTTGTTGTTTATTGGCCCATAAATAACAAAAATATGAGTTAACATCAGGTGGGCCGTCAGCTCGTACCGTCACATAAAAAACACACAAAAAACTCAGTCACACTCAGAGCGCGAGTCCGTCTCGCACATTAGAATATAACATTTTACCCTACCTTCATAAAAACACGTCGCGTTCATTTCAAAACTAGATGGCAGCACTAGTGCTTTAGCCCGCGCTATCGTTGCGTTTTGGTCTTGTATTGAGACTGGTGAGTTGACCTGCCCTTAGTGTTGCTATGGGTTAAGTGGTAATCACTTAACAGTTTGTTTTTTTGTAGTGATCTTCGCTTACAAGCGTAAAGATCATTCGTAATCCACCTTGTTGAAATTATTTTCAGATTGTCTGACAAAGAACTTGTTTGACAAATAATATCTAATTGGTTGGGCATATTGTATGAAAATTATGGAATGTATTTGTTTGTTGCATAATTATATACTTACTTATTAAGATATTTTATGAATGGAAAGTAATATTACTAGTATTTGTTTTGCAAAGTAATATTAAAGGAACACTTAATTTTAGACATTTTAATAAAGATAATGTGAAAATAGTTGTTATATTGTGCCCGTGCGTTCGAACTCTCCGACGCGACAGAATCAAAGTCCCAACCCATTCACAATATAACAAAAAGCCGTCACCCACGGGCTTCGTATGGAATAAATATAGGTAGATGTATTAAAGTATCGTTTGGCTTGATTGC
Organism: Aplocera efformata; assembly: GCA_921293045.1. Classification (NCBI taxonomy): domain Eukaryota; kingdom Metazoa; phylum Arthropoda; class Insecta; order Lepidoptera; family Geometridae; genus Aplocera; species Aplocera efformata. Next base: position 16,601,148 of record OV121038.1, on the reverse strand, counting down.
AGAAGCGGGGTATTTTTCTCTCGCTGGGGACAGCGGGACGTATGGTCACGTTACGTATACCTTACCATTTATTAATGAGAAAAGTGCCTGAGCGTAGTATTTATTTTTGTAAAAAAAATACTAGACAATATGTTTTATTAGAAATACATGCAAACTTAAACAGCAAACCCATATCTAAACATAAAATTTAATCCAAATCGTTAGTCATTTTCGAGAAAGGTGAACGTAATAAGATGAGATGTAGCTTACCTTCGAAGCGAGGGGTCCCGGGTTCGATTCCCAGCGGTGTCCCTGTGTTTGTTCTGCGACACACGGAATGCTGTTTATTATATGGAAGGTCTTTCATTTTTACTATACAACATACTACAAATGAATGCCATCGTATTAATTTGAAAATGACATCATAAGGGGTCCTGGATCCGATTCTCGGCTGGGGCACACTTTGTGTGGTGAGCATGAAGTTTGTTCTCGGGTCTTGGATGTTTGTTGTTGTGTTTTTGTGTTTGTCCATGCCATCCGCGACACAGGGAATCCTAGTGCAGATGTATAAGTGTGTTAACGTTTTGTTGTTAGGTAAAGGAATAAATCCGAAAACTGTAAATTTGTAGTTATATCAAAAAAAGTAACATAATATGAAAAAAACCTACAAGTTCGTGCAGAACCCACGGTGCACGAGTCGACTCGCACAGTTTATTATTAAAAGTCGCGCTGACACACTCGAATTAAACAGGGAAGTTAATCAGCATTGCATCCGCCACTATCACTATATTGCGAATTACTGCTTAATTATTTCGTTGAAATTATGACGTTTCATGCTTCATCAGAATACCATTTATTTTGCCAGCTAATGAGACTGATACGATATTGCAACTTTAATTTGAATATATTCTAAAAGCAGATTTCACTAACCCGGATGGGACAGAAATAAAAAAATTGAAAGGTCGATGACCTCCAGGCGCCTTACTCCCACGAAAGAAGAATTTATGTTATAGTAATAATATTGTCTTTCCGTTTCATTCAAACGTTTCATAGTTTGATTATGTGTACGTATTTGGCCCACTAACCACAGACTCGGGTCTTGGCATGGAGATACGTGCTGTATAATTTATGACTAGCTCACTCCGAGGTATAAAACGTCAGTAGGTTAACAACATGTCTTAAATATTTAAAGTAGTGCCTCAACCCATTTTTTGTCAAACATAAAACTGCAGTGAAATGGGTCATGGGACATTTCGCAGTAAGGAATTTATTGAGCTTTTTAACCACTCACTAAAATGCGTTTGTAATAAGTTTGGCTGGGTATTGCAAGTATTTTGTATTTGTATTGTTTTTTGCGAAACCATAATTCAACAACAAATTGTCCTGTTTCGGTGGAAGGGTATGGTGCTGGTGAAGTTACAAGCGCACGAGACGTTACATAAAAAAAAAACTCAGTGGAGCCGATTCCAGGATCATCAGCTAATAATTTCTTTTTGGATTGAAAATTTACTATCCTTCACTCTGAACTCACAATTACACGTTAGCAATAAAATACTTAGAGTGTTTTAGTGTAAAATAAACTTTTCCAACTACTGCAAAGACACGATACATTTAGCCGTCTGTATGTACTTGTAGGTAGCTAGATCTAGACCTGTCTCATGGTGGAACTTCTCGTAAAACACTTAAGGGTGAAGCACAACAAAACAAAATACGGCATTTTGTTACTTTTTCAGTTTGTTTTCTTTCTCCTAAGAGCAACCAGTAAATTTACACCGACACTCCATTAGGCTAATGGAAAATTCTATAGCCTTGTTATTCGCTGGATAATTAATCTATTATCTTAATTCTTACTACAATAACAATGTTCTAGAAATACTACAATAGAGGCAGAACCGAAGCAGAAAACCTTTTGACGGGATGCGTCATATATTTATCCTACAGCTGATACTCACGTTACAAGGTAATTTCGTTGGGTATCGTCGTGAAATGGAAAATATTATTAAATATTTATTACCTGGAGTATTCACCTTCTCTCATACAGTTGCGACGATATATTGAGGGAGTCAACGAAAATACGTGAACAGAATTATAGAATTTCATTCGTGGTGCACTCAACTCAAACATCCAAGTCCAGAGAACAATCAGCCAAACTTTGTGCTTTTCGCACACGTTTGGCTGGGCCGCGGATCGAAAACCTCGAATACGATTTGAAGTCAGGACCCATACGGGCAGCAGACTACCAGGTGTGGAGGCAGTACTTCCCCGAGCGGACTTAGCTCCTTTGTGTGGTGAGCTTAAAGTTTGTTCTCGGATGTTGGGTGTTCAACGTTAACACACTCATACCTCTACACTAGGATTCCCTGTGTCGCAGATGGCATGGACAAACACAGAAACACAAGACAAACACCCAAGACCCGAGAACAAACTTCATGCTCACCACACAAAGTGTGCCCCGGCCGGGAATCGAACCCGGGACCCCTTGCTTCGAAGGCAGGGCTACTACCAACTAAGCCACGGAGCCGTCTTGTGTTTCTTGTGTTCGACTTGTGTTTCTGTGTTTGTCCATACCATCTGCGACACAGCGAATCTTAGTGCAGAGGAATGAGTGTGTAAACGTTAACGTTAAGATTAAACCATCGATTTGTAGAATCGAAGTTATACAATATACAATTTTGGGGTAATATCTTTAGTTATAATTCGCCTTTATTATGCAGAAGAGAAGCATTTTTTTGTACTGCGGAGTTGATGGGACGAGCTGAAAGCCCACCCGATGTATAGTGGTAACCTTCGTCCATAACAACAACAATACGACTCCCCGACTGAAGTATGATACCCCAGTATGATGACCCAGGTCTGTAGAGTCTCATGTGTTTTCCCCGGCACCGACACCCTTCCACCGAAAAACAATGTGAGTGTACCACTGCTTGTAGTGCACTCGTATTGCCTAACGCATAAGAACAATCTTACGTATTTTACAGAAAGGAAATTTCAGGGAAAATTTTAAAATATTTAGGCATTTCGACTGTACTTTTTTGTCCAGGGTTGAAATACCTACGTATACCGCTCCGCCCGGGGGTATGTCTGGCGTGATCCGACTAAAACCACCCTAGTGTCTAGTGCGTCTCCCTAGTGCCTGCTCGGCGCCTTTGTGCTGGGGCTACGGGAACGGCGTTGATACTCCTCCGCGGCATTTTGAATGCACCTTGCTTTTGCATATATTGTTATCTCAGTTTTTTGTTCACAAAGAAACAATTTGCTTCCTTCAGCGTTGCTTATTAGATGTTGTGTATAGTACAGCGTTGGAGGCCTATGTATTAAAACTCAGCGGTTTTTCTTCCTAGTGTCTTTCTGCGAGGGTCACGGAAACGCTTGGCTAACCAACCAGCAGATACTTACTTACCTAGTGAAATATATACATAATTATAAGACGGAGAAAGAAAAGAACTTGAGAGTAACAATACGTTGGAAAAATATTACGAATAAAATTGTTTTGGGCCATAACATTATTAAGCACTCTCCTAAATACGAAGTCATAGATATATTCAGTAATCTACCTATTGAGATCAATATGGAAATACACACATTTTCAGAAACAGATTAAAAAGTTTCTTTTTGGAAAAGAGTCTGTACTCTTTGGATGAACTTTGAATGCATTAAATGTGAATGTTTATTTTAGCTGACAAGAATGATTCAATTATGTTCATAAAAATTATGTATATGATACTATAATACAATATGTGTATAAATTAATATGTTGATATGTTGTATTGTATAAATTTATAATTATCTATTGAATACATCCGAATTTAGTTTATACTATGTAATGTCAGTTTACTAGATTAATTTTGGTTATTGTTTGTGAACTGACGCGTTTAATTACAAACTCTGTTAATTGTGAGTTGGTTCCCGCGATACAGGCCTAGCCTAGTGTGGGCATCATTTGTAAATATACTATATTGGCTAAAGTCTCTCTACTTAGACTCATCTAATATATCGTAACTTATATATTACCTTATTAAGTAGAAATAAAACATTTTTAATTTTTTTCATGTATATTTATTACAATTCATTTAAATTATTCTTGTTATTTTGATTTAAAGATTATGTTTAAGTATGTTTTTATGTTTTATATTATAAATTATTGTTTTATTTCGAATTTAAGTTATATTTCCTACACAAGCTATCTTGTTTTTTGGAAAAGAAATGAAGTGAAAAGGGATGTAAAAGTTACGTCTTGGTAAAAAAAATGCTAGATAATTCTATTTGGAGGACCTTTTCTAAATTGGGTTAGTCTTAGCGCAACTCCCTTGCAGATAAACTTACACCGCAAAACCCTATCTAAATACAAAATTTCGTTCAAATCTTTAGAGCCGTTTCTGAGATACGCGAAATAATATAAGAATTGCTTGTTTAAAGTAATAAGATATATACAAGGTATTTCAAAAAGGTGTGCCAATATTGAAAAGTATTCATGCAAATCAGATTTAATCCTATGCTTGAAAATCATTATCCGAAACAAAACTTTTTTTTACCATATGATATAAAAATATATTAATTTGTTAATTTTTAGGCAGCCCTAATGAGCGGTCACTGACCGCGCTCATCATTCCGCACTCACACACGCATCTATCCCCTACCAACATCGACCCCTGTAATGGCATAGAATAGCGTCCCGGAAGTCAATTTGATTTTAATTATATTTTGATTATTATGTATGTCGATGGTTAATAAACATGCTGAGTACTGGGAGACCTGGGGGGAGTTCTAGCTGTTAAACTGTGAAACCTCTACAAGAATTGCTCGTTTGAAGTAATAAGATATGTCACTCAAAATAACGTAATCCATTTCTAGGCATTCGTAATATTGTTTCGTGGAAAACATTAACATTTTGTGGGATTACCTAAATACCGTAGTCTCAGCAACCGCTACAAGTTACGTCTATATTTGTTAGCTACATGAATAATTTGCTTAAATCGTAAAGTGTGGTTTAAACAGGTTCTGGTGTCCAGTTGTTCGCGTCCGTAGGTACCCATAGGTAGGTAACAATATGAATTGGCCACAAAAAAATAAGACCTTTTAACACATTTAACAAAAAGGCACAAACTAAATTTAATACGAAATAAATAGAAACACGCGTTCAACCCTTCCTATTGAAAGGGTATTCGCGCAATCCGACATTTGCGCGTTTGTGGTTGCGTTGTTTATTTTGTGAATCTGAAGTCAAACACTTTTTTTCGTGTCTGTACAAATCATCGAATGTAATAATGGGATCAGTTGCCCGATTCAAAACATTCATTAGGTCAACTGATCCCGCGGGATAAGTTTGAGCGGCCTCAGTTGACTAAAGAGCTGTGCAATCACAGACGCGTGAGATTAAAATTGCGCGATGTGACTTGTGTTCTCATACTTCGGCCGGGGAGGACCTAAGTCGTATTGCAGTTATAGGCGGAGGTATCCACTTAACTTAAGGTGGAATTTCAGGTATGCAAATAAGAAAAAATAACGTGTTAACGTTTATAAAATAAACAACGAAATATAGCGTAGAAGTAGTTATAACATAGCGAACGCTCGTCGGTGTTGAGATTCCTAGAGTAAAACTGTGTGACCTAGAACAAGTCGCGAGGAAACTATAATCACCAAGCAAGCGCCTTTGTGGCTTAGAATATACGTTTCGAAATATCCATACTGAACTTTATGTAGGCTTCAATAAAACTTGCGCAATGATATTAATAATTCAGTAGATCTCAACACTCGGCTTCGAGAATGTTCCGCTGTCGGCGGGAATTTCAATATGTACGTTATACGGTATTAATGGAGCTTTGGACATTACTAAACTTTGACCGGCACTACAGCTCAGGTATTTGTAACTCCCGTACGAGCTACGGGTTCGATTCCCGCCCAGGTCATGTGTGATGAACATATTTTTTTTCATGTTACTTAAGTGACGGGCGAGCAGAAGGCCCACCTGATGTTAAGTGGTTACCGCCGCACATAAACAACAAAAATATAACTCAGGTCTTCCCCCGACTAAAGTATGACAATACCCAAGTCGCATCGCCCGTCATTCACCGGTGCCCACACCCTTCCACCAAAACAGCAACGCGAGTGTACCACTGTTTGGGTGGTGTTAAAGAGCAACAAAAAGTAGCAGTAGAACTTGTGCCAAGTTCGTCCGCAGAGGTACTGCCACCGCACCTGGAATCTGCCGCCAAACAGTAGTGCTAGCATTACTGTGTTCCAGTGCAAGGGTGTGGGTGCCGGTGAAATCACATGCGCATAGACGTACCATCCCCGCTCGGGTGATGGACGCAACAGGATGAATGCAACTCAGTGAAAGATCCAAATCTTATACTGGGTCATATTGCTGTGGTCATGGGCGTTGGTCACCACTTATTACCAGGTGGGCCCTCCGCTCGTTCCGTCACTTATTCACATAAGAAAAGAATAAAAGTACGCATACTTTTGGGTACTTCCAGTTTTACGTGAACTTTAAAATCGCCGTAAAAGGTTATCGTCGATCCAACATCACTCGAAGCTTCAAATTTTACTCAAAGCCCGACATATTATGTCGTGGTAGTAACCTGAATTGACATGAACGCGCTATTGTATCAGCTACAAGGCTCTGATCCACCAAAGGGGTGATCACCGGAGAAGTGAGGACATGTGTATCCGAGCGCATTTTTGGCTTTTACGTCGAAATTATTTATACAAAGAGTGCAAAACGTATGCGTCATGTTTTGTTACACTGTACTTAGTCGCAAATAAATTTATTATATATTTATAAGCGTCATATTTTAAAAATTCTTTCGTGATGAATATTTCTCATGTAGATACATTCAAGGGAAAGAATTTTTAAACTTAAATGATATCAATTATAAAATAAATTTCCCCCTTATTACTGATAATAGGCGTTCTCTTAATAGATACTGCTTTTTACAGTTTTCTGTTCAACCACATAGGACAACAGAGTTTCGTGGTAGCTTCCTATATGCAGCAATCTAAATTAATAATAATTACATGATTAGACATGAAGTGTTTCTTCCGAGACCGATCGTGTGAAATATTAATTTTATTATTAATATTAATAATAATTTTGACAGCACAAGCAGCGTGGTGTTGTCAAAATTAACAACTTTGGTATCACTAAAGCAGATACGACTCGTCGCCACTATGGTGGAATCCATGTTGGTTGCGTTCCAAATTTGAAAATTTTAACTGAAATACCGTTATGAAATTCAGTCACAACACAGTGGTGTGTTCGTGACGGTAGAATGTGTGCTTGTGACACATTTAAAAGAGGAACGATATTGAAATATCACGTGATAAAAAATGGTGTCAACGTAGTTTTAATTTCCAGGCACTGTTGTTCAAACTGATGTAATTAAAGTGTAAATAATGTACTGACCACAATTGTAAAATACAGTAATTTAGCGTTGTTTTATATTCTACAGCTGATAGCAACTTCGTCCGCGTAGAATTTAATAACTTTTTTTGCCCTAATTATTATTATTTTTACTAATTATAACATTAGCTATCTGCCAGTGAAATTCTTGTCAAAATCAGTCCAGCCGGTTCGAAGATTAGAACAAACATACTGAAAGACAGACAAAGATGTTTACAACTGTTTTTGTGTTATTCGTATGAATTTAGCAAAAAGCGGATATTTTGTCAGTAACTTCAATTTCATTTATTTGTATAGATGTTCTTGGTTACGGACGCAGATCATGACATGCTTACTTTACTATTAGTATTTGGGAGTCAGTCTCCCGTTTTTTCTGTAAAATATCGGTAAATTCAAACAGCAAAACCCTACCTAAACACAAAATTTAATTAAAACCGTTTTAGCCTTTTCCGAGATACGCGAAATAAATAAATCTAAAATACAAATACAAGAATTGCTCGTTTTGAAGTAATACGATTTCTAATCACCGACCACCGTAGGCAAGCTTATTTATCTGACATTAGCGAATAAATTGGTTAACCCAATCGAAGCCATACAAAAAGATTTTTTCTTGTAGGTACCGTCGTTATGCTTTAAGTAAATTTCAAACCAATTTCGGATGTGTCAAAACAACGTAGGTATGTTGGATAGATAGCCCGCGCTGGCAGAGCATAGGAATTGGCGTTCCAATTCCTATCCAACATGTCAGCTTAAATTTGCCGTATATCTGGTTAGTCGAGTATCCGGAACGGCGCTTTCCATCGAATTCAATCCGTTTAGTCATTCTTGCATGGCCAGTACAGATTCGGCTGCAGAATTCTGTCCGGCAAGCAACTAACGAGCAGCATGGCATGCAATGTCATAATCCCCTATAAACCCCTTCTCGAGTTTTTCGTTACAAACTCTGGTTTCATCTTACTGAAATTATGTTTAGCGTCTACACGCTAACCATGATTAACTAAATAATATTATAGTTTCAGAAGCTTTTGTTAAAAAAAATCCTACAATAATATTGTTCATAGCTGATCCTAGAATAGGCTTTAACAATTTTTACGTTCAATAGAAAAGTTTACCTAAAGAACCGCTTTGAAATGGGACCGTCCCTTTGATATGTTGCCACAAAGAAAGGACCACAATACCGCATACAAATAGCCGTGAAACTTATAACACCTGTTATTCGGAGGTTAAATAATTTATGACGTGCTAAATTCTAGACGGGTACTGCTGAGTTAGTCTGAGATTTTAGCAATCGTCTAATCTCTCGATTACGCATGGGGAATTTCGAGAAAATACAGAATATACAGACGTACAGATTTGCGTACAGATGTGCATTTACGTGAAATCGTCGTAAAAGTTTGAGTGATGAATACAGGCCATGTTTTTATTTGTGGAATAGTTTTTTTTAATGCCCATATTTAAATTTAATTGAAGTTAATTATCGTTAATAAGACAAAAGTATTAAATACTTTGTAAGACTAATATATTGGTTCATCTGGATATTGCACAAAAAGAGGAAAATGTAGACTCTTATAAAATAATGATTGTAATCATTACGTGATGTGAGATTTAAAGACAACGTTATCACACTCATACCTCTGCACTAGGATTCCCTGTGTCGCAGATGGCATGGACGAACACAGAAACACAGGACAAACACCCAAGACCCGAGAACAAACTTCGTGCTCACCACACAAAGTGTGCCCCGGCCGGGAATCGAACCCGGGACCCCTCGCTTCGAAGGCAGGGCTACTACCAACTAAGCCACGGAGCCGTCATGTAAAGTGCAAAGTAATAATAATAATACTTCATTTTGATACGATATATCTGTTCATTCAAAATCAAAAAAAATTGTTTGCTTGAAAATTCTTTATCGCACATAAAATATTAGTATTAATAGGCGAACTTAATGAAAATGTGGGGTAGTGCTTGAAAACAATAAGTAAGGGAAATAATAATGAAATTTATCTTATATAAACCTAATGAATATTACATATAGTGCATATAGTTACATATATATACCTATAATAGCTCAATTTGTATGACGATTCTGTATAGTCAGGTAATGAGAATATATTATGTATTTGAAAATATCCATTGACGGCAGAGAGTTCCACAATCATTATCGGTATATAAAGCACATTTTTATAAAATAAATAGAGATCCAAAAAATCACGCGGTCTTTTGCTAAGTTTGGGACCCCCATACAAGTTGATAAGGTGACAAGAAACCTCTCGTGAACCGATTCCTTTCTATTCGCAGATATTTCAATCGCTCGCTCGCTCATAGCTCTTTTTAACCTTAAAAAAGAGACTATAAGCTTATCGTGTGTGGCATCGAAACTCTCAAACAAACGGACCAGTTTTGATGCGTTTTTTTATGTGAAAGCTGACTTAGTCGAGATATTGCGTTTGAATATCAAATCATTACCAATACACCAAGTAAGGGTTTTTGCATTATCTTAAAAAAAAATTATACAAAATAAGTATTTAATGCATTACTTTTATTTGCTTAAATGATATACCATTTATGTATGTAACCATTTACAGCATCAAATTATCTATATTTATACTTATAATAAAACTGAAATAGGTCCAATTGTGTACTTAGAAGATATTTCGAATTATTTTTTGCAGGGCGCTCTACTCGATACTTAAGCGAAACTGCATTTTTTTTCAGTTTTGTCTGTCTGTAGAGCGCATCTAATGAATGAAATCAAATGAAACTTGGCACTATTTGAGTTCGTACCACGATGTCCGATACTAAATACTTTTTATCTTAAAATTCAGCACGCTTCCCTTGGCAGAGGCGATGAATGTCAAAATGTCTTCTTAGTTGTAATTCATTAACATCCGATCTCATTCATTTTTTTAGTCATTAAAAATTGCAAGGTAAAAAATTCTAGATCATCAGCTTGGAGTTCAGGAATTAAAACCTGAACCCAGTCCAAATAACTTGAATCCCAGAATCTTCAGGAACCTTGGAACGCACGGCTCATCTTAAGCCGGCGTGTTTACTTTATCGTATAGGCTTAATGAATAGGACTATTCTCAAAGTCTCAACACCATTGTTTTTATATATGTGCTTATAAGTCTTATGCGAATAATAAGTCTGAAAGGATAGCAGTCGCGAACGAAGTGGCGGGTACAGCTAGTGCTTTGTAAATTAATTCAATTTTCGAGGTTGGAGCTTTGTAGCATTTCCAGGAAGCTTGTTATGGAAGCGTTCAAACGGCTACTTCCTTTCAGTAACGAAATGAAAAGTTCATTTCGTTACTTACATAAAATACTTAAACAAAAGTAAATAACTTTCTTTTCACAGTGAGTGTTGTGACACATGTCAAAAAAAAAATCTATGTAGTAGTTTTGTTGACTATTTTTACGACTCATTGGGGTTTTGGATGTTTGGGAATAAGCCGTTTTACGTAAGCATATTTATTAAAAAATGTGACATATCTTAGTATTTTTTAAGAACTTCACGGATACATAGAGTTTAGACTGTCTGGATTTTTTGTTTTACATTTCATACACATCGCTGCTCATGTGCATAAGAAAAATAAAAATAAAAAAATTATCGCCGCTTCATGCATATCGGTCAGTTTCAAACAAAAAATGCTATTAACTAGTAGATAAATAAAATATATTAGTGATCTTTACACACAGTGCCACAAAAATCACAGTTTAACTCTAATTAAAGCTATTTTCCTGCGGTTTTTGGTAACACGATCGATAGCAAAGTGATGAGAAACCGGTAAATAAGGTAAGATAGTGAGAAAGTGGAGTATTTGCCTAGTTCTCTTTACTTAGTTCTGATCACATACTCAGGTGCGGATTGATTTGAGATTAAACTCAACGGTGGTATACCTACGTACAATATAACAATACGACTTGGGTTAGAAAACTGGGATCTATAATGCCAAGTTGTTTTGTTGTTGTTATTGGGATGCGATATTATCGACTGACTCCATTTTTACCCCAACCACAAATATTTTTCGAAAAAAATATTAAAAACCACCATTTCTGTTTTAAATTTATTTCTTTGATAATAATTGTTCAATCAAGCTCAAAATTTGGTTAAAGATATGTGTTAGTTTCGCAATAGGGCAGCAATTTTTTAGAGGATGTTGTTAAAACTGATTAAAAAAAAGAAATCCTCTGCGTTTCATCCCAAAGCTACGCCTTCTACAGAGTCGCCGCCTTCAGTTTTAGCTCACTTACTTATATTTACGTCTACTTCCGATAAATAATAAAAAAAGGCCATTTTTGCCTACTGCAATGGTATAAATGACCGGATAAGATCGAAAGCATATGTCTGTTTGTCCAGACTTGTTGGTAATTTCGTTTGTGAAGGTTTGATTATGGCTGTCGGCTAGTCAGGGAATGAAGGACATTAGCCCATTTATTTGTGGGATACAAATGCGCCGGTGCGCTTGCCACTTGTCTCGTCGTCGTTCCTTCTGGTGTAACCCAGTTAAAAAGTGGCTTATTAAGGCTCGCCTATTAGAAAAGCCTAAGGGAAAACGTAAATTCAATATATTTAGCTCTACATTTGACATTATAATTTGCATGAAATTGGTTCAATAATAATTTATGTAATCGCCCAGCCGGTACAACACAAGGCAGAAGAGCAAGAAATTACAATCTCAATATACCCAAAACAATATGTCAGTCGCCCGAAATACACATTATCTACTGGCTACGACTTTGGCTTCGTTCGCAAACTGGAGTGGAATCGCAATACTGTCAAGTATTTCAACCATAGTGCTGTGTAAATCATGATCGATTCGATCACTTGACCCGGATCGCATAAAAGTATTGAAGTCATAAGTATTTATGGGTAAAGAAGTTTTAAATAAATGTCGATAATATAAACAAAAAAAAATTGGCACTCCTGGTGTGTCGACAGAAATGAAAACAAAAGCAGACTACACTACAAACACATATAGAGAGGTGTCGGTAACGGTAACGGTAACAATGACGCGAGTTCAATGGTTTTTTCCCATCTCAAAAAATGCCCAACAAGTTTTAGAAGTTTTCGCTTCAATAAATTTAACTTAAAGAATGATAAATAAATGAAATAAATTAGGTTATAGTTAAATTATTAAAACTTTTTCTATATGTATTCTTCAAAATTATAAGAAATCTGCTCGATCAGCCACCTATTTACTCTCATTTTAAATGCGGGCAAACTCTCCGCGAATGTAATATTCATGAGCAGCTTGTTGTGCACAGTTTGTTGGTTTTGTTTTACCAACCGTTCATTTAAGATTGATTGCTTAAATACCATATCACTTACATATGTGTGGAGCATTAAGATTTCTTCCATAATCTTAACTAAAACGTGCACAAACGCTCGAACAACTAGTCACAACACCACTTGACTTTGATTTTAACACTAACCTCGTGCAAGCATTTAATACTTTAAACGAGCAATTCTTATAAAGTAATTAATTGATATAATTATTTTTCGTATCTCGAAAACGACTATAACAATTTGAATAAAATTTTATATTTAGATAGGGTTTTGTTTTTAAGATTACCTGGGTAACAGTATTTCTTTATGTTTAATAAAAGTTGTAAATTTTTGTGGTACTTGATTGGTAAGCTGTTACGTGATAAAACACGATACAAAAAAATCTCAGTCGTCCAGCTACTATATTTCAAATTCGCCTTATAATACCTCTGATCCACCCACACGAGGAATCCGACCATCAATCATTTATGAATGACTAGCTGCGCCCCGCGGTTTCACCCGCATAGTTCCCGTTCCCGTGGAGAATACGGGGAAAAATTGATTTTATTTTTTTCGTTAATTTTCCAATGTTTTAATAGTTATTCTGCTATTCGGGACGGAAACAAATCCAACAAATCAAAAACCATGGCAATCGGTCCAGCCGTTCTCGAGTTATAAGTGTTGTAACAAACACGACTTCTTTTATATATATAGATTTTATAGAAACCTCAAAAATTGTAGCCTATATGTTATTCTGATGTATAAGCTATATTGTGGTAAAGTTTCATTCAAATCCATTCAGTAGTTTTTACGTGAAATAGTAACAAACATCCATACATCCATACATCCATACTTACAAACTTTCGCCTTTATAATAGTAGTAGGATTCGATCAAGTGAACAATTCAGTCGAAATGCACCGGGTTAGCGCCTGTCGTGGCTCATACCAATGCCCGAACGAGGGAATTTGAGCATGAAGTATTGACACAGGGCTGCGATGTATCTACGTTGTCACATTGCCGCTAGTATTGCGTCTCTAGACACAATGTTGGTCAATTCAATTCATTTATTAATTCATATACGAAGTACATTTACTCTTGGATGTGTCAGTTAAAACCAATCAATGAAAAAAAGCTTAAAAGGGTTAAATGATTATGCATCAAAACGTTGTCTTATAAACTACATCGAAATTTGCACAAAAATGTCATAACTTACAATTACTATTAATCAGTCGTCTGCGTGGAATTTAACAATTTATTTTGTTGACCTCAAAATTTATTTTTTTGAATTAAAATATCCATAGTTCCTCAGCTAACTGCCAGTGAAAGTCCTGTCAAAATAGATCCAACCGATACGCTACGATACGATATTAATAATCAGACAGAGAACAAACATATTCATCACTAAAATGCACGGGAACAGTAAGGGGGCCTCAGATCGCTTTTAAAGAAAAATATTATAATGGAACTGAAATATGTAGAGAGTTAAAAAACGTAGAAATAGAAACGAAATAGACAATATGTATTAAGATGTGACCGCGACAAAGATTTCTGTCCCTGTCCAGATCCCTGTGAATTCCCTTGCGTGTTTCCACAGCGATTAAAGTACGAAAAGTACTGGCAAAGCAGTTTTATTTCATTGTTACGGAGAACTTATTGTAACAGAATCCACGACCTGCAGAAGGCATAGCTACTACCAACTAAGCTGTGAGACCAGATCGATGTGCGTACTAAAAGATTATATCTATTGTTGTATAAATGATAAAGGAAACCCTATTACTAACAGCCATTCTATATGTAAGAGATGGCTGAAGGATAGATTACCATGGTATCTTTGTTATCAATAGAATAAAATACAATATTTTGGTTTCACCCTCATAGTTCCCGTTCCCATGGGAATACGGGAATAAAATATAGATTATGTTACATATGTGAAAGAATTTTTTAAGTCGGTTTAGTGGTTTGGGCGTTAAGCGTAAAAACTCACTTTCGCATTCGTAATAGTGAGGATGTTACGATGCGAAAGTGAGTTTGTTTTTGATACTTTCACGTCTAAACCGCCGAATCGATTATGATGAATCTTGGTATAGAGATAGATGGGACCCTGGAGACGGTTATGGGTTAAATTTTTTGTATAAAACTTACAGAGTGAAAAGAAAAAAATATTTTTAAGCGCAATACAAAGAATCAAATGTTCCTAATCCTAATATGTACAATCCTAATATACATAGACAACACAAAAATTGTTTCTACCTATGTCCGTTAAAGGCTTTGAAATTATTTAACCGATGTGCCCCAAACCGGTTTCATTAGAAACACAACAAAGCAAAATGTATTTTGCTCACACCGGGTATACCAAATATAGTTCCCCAATATAATTCGGATTAATCCTGCCTTCATAGAATGCAAAAAAAAAGTCTAACAAAGATTTATTTCAGGCTATAGAAAGCTTTACGAAAATAAAGCAATAGACTACTTAAATGTAAAGATGTAAACATAAAATAAGCGCTTAGTGTTTGCGCCGGTTACCCAATGGCGCCATATTGCGTAGGCGTCCATGGAATCGTCGAACAACCTTCGGCTAGAATTCGTCATCCATGATAGTACAAAGATTAAGCAGTTTTCATTATCACTATTTACAATAATTAACTCATTGTTTCGTTTCAAGTTGATGTTATCACTGCGAGTGAGCTGGGTCTTCTGCTTCAGGTACTCTACGATCTCCTGTGACAGGTCAGAGGAGGTCAGAGATCAAGTCGACCAGTAGCTTCTTCGGCGTGCTTTGAACAAGCCATGAGGTCATCCACTATGCAAGTATAAGACCAGGATGGGCATTCAAGCAAGTGTGGATAATTTGGAAATTATTTCCCCAGTGTTCATTCGCCACGGTATCGCAATAGATGTGGTGAACCCGGGTTACATTGACGGGAGTGGTGAAAACCTCAAAACAAAGCAAAATTCATGGTTTCTGTGGTATAATTCTGTGATATAATTATGGAGCGAAGGCTTTCTATTCTTCTTTCTTTCTCGTCTTCAGATTGGGGTCTTGTGTACGCACGCACATTGCTAGGATCAGGCTCACAGCGGGACTGTGTTCTCTATTTGAGTGGTTGTCACTGGGAGTGTGTAAGGCAGACATCAGCTAAGTCACGTTTAGGCGCAGACGTGTCCTTTAACATCACTGCCATCGCGCTGCGGGGAGCTTGGTAGTGGAGGCCCGTGCGTCACGTGGCGTCGCGTGGGACAGATATTATAATACTATACGCGAGGCGTTGCGGGCACACGCGGTCAGTCGACGGGTGGTGCTATTGCCGAGTCAACTGATAGAACCGAGTATGGGACACGCTGCATACTGCCTCATCGTGGCTTAGTTGGTAGTAGCCCTGCCTTCGAAGCGAGGGGTCCCGGGTTCGATTCCCGGCCGGGGCACACTTTTTGTGGTGAGCATGAAGTTTGTTCTCGGGTCTTGGGCGTTTGTCTTGTGTTTCTGTGTTTGTCCAAGCCATCTGCGACACAGGGAATCCTAGTGCAGAGGTATGAGTGTGTAAACATTTATTTTATTATTGGAAAACTCATATGACCTAAATATTTCAATAGTGCAGGCTTATGACAATAACACAATTAAAAGGCTATAAATTTTAAAGTATTATTACTTAAGGGTTTTTGCATCGTGTCTAAGCTGTACTTAAGAATCTGAAGAAGAATCTTTAGGAATATATATCTATAAACCTGGCTGAACGTGAGTGGGTGGTAGATTCTCGGCAGCAAAAGACGGCACCAAGTTTAAGACAGGCTGCTTAAGGATGGTTCCCGAAAAATCTTTTCTGCAACTGAATTTCTCGTTTCCTCCACTGAAACAAGTCTTCGCATAATTAATCTTTTCTTCGTTGAATTTGGACTTACTGAGCTGAGTGATGCGGACTTCATCACTGATATAATATTTTTTTTTACATTTTTTAAGCATATATATATTAGTAAATGATAGATATAATTTTTCACTTTTTCCCTTTGATTGTGTCATACAAGTTATTTATATACCAAATAGCGCAGATATTGAAAATTAGCTAGAGATTTTCCTATAATACTATCAATTATAGGTTATATCTCATATATCTTGAAGTTTAACGAGAAAAGAAATTGCCCTTTCATATGAAATCTTTGTAGAGCTGATTGGCCATTCATTGATTTGATGCCCTTTCGAACCGTATCGAAACTAGATACACAATCTGTTTAGTTCAAACACTAACCAATTTTTGCAACCACTACCTATCCATCTGCCGAGTTTCAGGGAGATTGGATAAACGGTCTGGTGGGATAAGCTCGTATACCAATAAATCCCCAATGCGAATCGCCCAGGTAAAATTAGGGAACGTCGCTCACTACGCTCGCTCGTTCAATAAAAGCCAACAAATACTGGAATAATGAAAATGTTGTGACCAAAATCCCTTTAAGTTAACTACGCCTCTTTGTTTGAGTCGCATTGCAGATCCGATTAACCTTGTGATCTAGCCGAATTAGTCTCTTATTGTCCTCACAATAAAGGCGGAGTTGGCACTCGTGTGGTTATTGTAGCACGGATAAAGCTTTTAATTCGTGTGAAGCGAAACACGCTAGGATGCATTCGTTTATATTAGAGTTGAAATGAAACTGGTCAATAAACACTGATTTCTTTTTATCTTCCTATTAACATTGTTGTTGGACAACAACGTTTATTTATAGACGACTAGCGACCCGCCCCGGCTTCGCACGGTTAGTAAAGCTTCAGTGTCGTATCAGAAACTCCCCGTGCGAAGCCGGGGTGACTTGCTAGTGTATTATACATATAAACCTTCCTCTTGAATCACTCTATCTATTAAAAAAAACCGCATCAAAATCCGTTGCGTAGTTTTAAAGATTTAAGCATACATAGGGATATAGGGACAGAGAAAGCGACTTTGTTTTATACTATGTAGTGATATGGTAGGTAATTATGTAGTTCCTTAAACTAATTGGGAATCATTAACAGGTAGTATCTGTAATCAACTGATAGGAGACAAGAGAGATGAGTAAAAGTTCCAATGTTTTTTTTTTAGGAATATGATATTCTGTGTCACCTACTGTATAGGTTAATTGTACATAAAGCGACTACATTTTTTATGCGGCTTTTTGGAGGGTCGAACAGAAGACTAACTTGATGTTAAATGGTTACCGCCGGCCGTAAACAACAAAAATACCAATTGGGTCATATGGACTAAATCACGTCGTTTTACGTGCCAAGTTCCGGTAAGTTAAATAGAAATAATAGAATAGGGAGAAAAAACATTTATTTGACTACGCATAATACAAAGCATATACATACAAGAAAATTATTTACAATAAACAAGAACATAAGAGACGAGCGCTGGTATTCTGACCAGGCCTTGTAGTGATTACACAAACCGAGAAAGAGACACAAACAAAACAAAATATATAAAATTTTGTTACAATAAAAAGTAAACAAACAAATAGAAGTGGTAAGTACGTAACAAAAATCTGTTTAAAATAAACAATAATATAATAATAAATCATGCATTTAGAATGAAATAAAAGATGCGAGCATAAAATGGAATGGTGCTATTCGGTAGATATACTTGTGGATATTATATTATTACTGATATAAACGCAAATGCTTTTATTTTACGAGATACTCACAATTTAATGGTTGAATCCATACCATACAGATACACCATTTGTTATTAAATCGGGGCCGATAGCGGCAAGGGCTTATTGTGAACTATTTATTTATTAGATAACTAAGTCCACATATCTCAGATGTTATGGGCTGAGGTAACCACTTAACATCAGGTGGGCCTTCAGTTCGTCCCGTCACCTTCGAATCATATAAAAAAAGCAAAAATTAAGTAACTATGTGATTATAATTATAGATAGCTTCGAGTTTATTAGTATAAACAATTAATCTATTTTATCTGAAATTTAATTAATATTGACTGACCTCTCAGCTCATTTGGTAGCTCTGCCTTCTGCGCTGTAGGTCGTAAGTTCGATTCCCGCTCAGAACAAGCATTTGTGTGACGAACGTAGATGTTTGTTCTAAGGCTGGGTGTTTCCTTATCAGCCTCGGATGTTCCCACTGCAGGGACACCGACCTACTCTCGTTAATTGAGACTGAATAGGCTTTGATCTACCACGTTAGCTCAATCCGGATTGGTAGATGTCACACGTTTCGAATTTTTGGTTTACCGTGTCGAAACGTGGTATTGCGCACATAAATTTTTCAAGGAAAAATCTCATTGGTGCATATGTGGGTTTAAACTTCGAATTGAAAATCTGTATAGTTGGTAATAACCCTGCCTTCGAAGCGAGGGGTCTCGGGTTCGATTCCCGGCCGGGACACACTTGTGACCATGAATTTTGTTCTCGAGTCGTTTGATTTCGTGTTTCTGTGTTTATCCATGCCATCTGCGACGGGGAATCCTCTTGGCCCTTTTATTAAATTTATACAAAGATAAATGATTATTATTTATTCTATTTTGGAGGTACGTTACCTCAAGTTAATTAATCAGACCACAGATCAACCCTGCCGTCATATTAATCTTAATCCTAACCAATATTATAAAGGCGAAAGTGAAAAGTGAGTTTTGATCGTTACGCTTTCATGCCTAAACCAAAACCGATTATAAAAACTCTTACACCAATAGAAAGCTACATTATCAGCGAGTAACATAAGCTAAATCCCAGGTAAACCGTGGGGCGCAGCCAGTGTCTAATAAAAGGAAATAAATAGGTAAAAACCCTCTGCTTGGTAACAAATTATTATATTTTCCGGTCCAAAATTTGTTAGTTAAACAAGCTTAGGCGTACATCTATAAAGGACATTAAAATGGAAGAGGGCTCAGTCGATAACAGGCTCGTTATTTACATTCCTCGATAAATTTATATTAATTTATGAATTTGAAATGCCGCGTCAATTTTTGCCTCGACTTTAGAGGGACAGCCCATATAATGGCTCTGAATACGATTTTTCATGGGTTTTGATGATTTCGGCATAATACATTTGACGTTTCTTCCAAAAATTTAATTATATGATTGAGAGTTCCAAACTAAGCACGACAGAGTAATTTTTTAATTTTTTTTTTTTTAAAATCGCGATATGTCTTAACCTGTACGTGGTTCCGTACCGCCATTGTTCTTTTCAAATGTTATATTTAGTTTATCCGTTACGCTATCTTATATGCTGTGAAAATTTTACCAACAATTACGTAAGTCAATTAATTCCGCGTGGTTTTATTATTATAATACTCTGCAACTTTCTAAAAGTTCCTATCAGTACGTAGAAATTATGCCCCATAAAGTAGAAATTTGAACTCTACAGTACCAATTTAACCTAAATAGTTGCGTCGCATCCTGAATGAATTCAGGAGCCTGACCTGAGTTTAAACTTTGTTTTGACATACCTATGTAACTACCTATATGAGGCGGGTAGACACGAAAACTTCCGAAGTCGAAGCGAAAGTGCCGGTATCAAAACATGAGATGGCAATAGTACAACAGCCAATTGAGGAACAGCTGTGCCGAATTCACCCGAAATGGGAGGCGAATAGAGATGACCAGTCTATCTTCTATCCCGTTCGTATTATCAGTGGTGTGAGATAAATTAGGTCATGCGGCAGTCGCCGCTGAACAGCGGTGTCGAGCGGTCGACGTGCATGGACTACGCTATTTTTTAGCTAACTCACCAACTTTTACTAAGATAAATCATAAAATATTTCATAATTTTAAGTCAATAACCAAATTTCAAAAATATATAACTACGAAATCACGCGTTCTTATAATTAAGTTTGGCACTATATCAAACCCAATCGCACCTTCCATGGGGAAATAATTTGCAATTACATTGCACTCTGTACAACTACAGGTAGTGTTTCAAAATTGAAATATTGTACATGATATAATTAATACGGGTTTCTCGATTTTCTTCCCGGATCCGGAGAGAATTTAAAGAATCGCCAAACTTAGTAATAAAAAAGCGTAATGGAGTGCCTACTTATTTACTTTAAAACAAGTGATGTTTCCTAGTAATTTTATAAGAATATATTTATAAATAATAAAGAGTTTTCACTACGAAATTGATCATAAGTAGTCTATGTACCTAATATTATATTTTTGCATCGTCATATCTATAAAAAAATCAACTTCCTTGCGTTAGCCTGGCAAGTACTCGAATATGACTCGAAAACATTACATTTTTGTTGTCTTCGTATTGGTTAATTAACTTGTAAAAACGAAATTTTCTGGAAAATTCACAAGTAACGTTTTGCAAGAAGCTGTCAAACGACGTCATTACATCGTTTGACAGCGTATGTCAAATTGTGAATCTAGGAAAATATCTAAAGTATGATCTGAAATCTTATATCATATATTTACCTGCTTTTATAATAGTTCGTCAGGACTTAAAACTTTAAGATATATTAAAGAATAAAGAAGTTTATCTTAGTAAAACATATGATTAGGTACACACACATGCTTACGCTAACAGTAATTATGGTACTTAATTATAGGCAGATAAAAAGTAGGTACCTATACAGTTTTTAAACCTTTACCTTCCGTGCCGCTTAAAAAACTGTGTCACTCATCCCATACAAATACGCTTTTTTACACCAGTTGCACCATTTTTGGGTGCAACAGGAATGCACGCAAAAATATTCAAGTGGGTTTTGGTCGATACTCGTCAACATCTAACAAAACATACGTAGTACCTCTTAAATTTCAAGCTTTTCCTATTAGCTTTGACCAGTTACCCCACAACAGACGGTTACCTCATTTCGCAATATTATATCTTGATATCGTAATTGCGCGTATCGAGCGGGTTACTCACGTAACGCTAATCCAATTGTTCAAGGTCAAACGTTGATAAGAGTTGGGTCAATGGAGTCTAGCAGGTATTTGTTTGTTTTGATCATTCAGTTCAGTTCAAACAACACGTTTCAAACTATTACTTGAAACGAGGTTTGGAAATATTTTTCGTAATAAAATAGCATGCTGTCGCGGCGAAGCTTGAATCGTCTTTACATATCATGACTGTTTAGTGGCGTTTGAACTGAGCACTTCCGTGCTTCTGAGGTCGTCTGCACGTTACGATGTCGGTCCCAGCTATTCTAGTCAATAAGCATGTCGATGGCCTTCAGACAGCTTGAAAATACTGAGTTAAAGGACACAAGTTAAATAAAAGCTTGTAATATTTTCTCTAGGTGTGACCTTTGATATCCTAGAACTGATGTAATAGCTAAACGACAACTTTTCCAATTAAAAAAATTCTCTAGCACTGCAACAATGCGAGGTGGAACGAGAGGATCTAACGAAGTCAAATGAAAAGTCAGGTCCAATTTCGCAGCATTTTAATTTAATTCCTTTCTCGAAGAGAATCGTTGCAAAGATACCTCGCTCGGAAACTTTCCATTATAACTTTTGAGGACGTCAAAGTTTAGGAATAAAGCTTCTGGCTAAACTCAATCCTTTGGTATGCTTATTGTAAATTAAATGATCATCAAACCAGTCCAATTTTAGACAGCCGTCTATTAAAACAATCCTCTCTAGACAGACAACTTTTTAATATTATAATTTATAACCACTATTACCTAGCCCTCATGTTACCTAGTGCAGCTAGCTACTTTAAGGGTTTCGTACCCAAAGGGTAAAACGGGACCCTATTACTAAGACTCTGCTGTCCGTTTGTCCGTCTGTCACCAGGCTGTATGGCCTGCTCTCATGGCTACTCTCATGAAACGAACCGATAAATACTAATAACAGAATAAAATAAATATTCATACAAAAACGTGATTTTTATTTTTGTTTTATAGATGGTGATTCAAGTTTACGCTTGCCGAGAGTGAATGAGCTGAAATATACTGTTGAAACTAACCAGGATTGAAGTTGTAACATGCCTTTAGAATTTTCTGTTCTAGTATAATATATTTTTCTTCGAAAGGTAAATTTCGATGTTTTGCTTCATCTTTCTATCCTGACTAAAAAGAAATTATGAAATTTCATGTTATGCAAAAAGCTCCGAGTGAAGTAAAAATCCTATTTAAAAAAGGTAAGGTTATTTACTCGTCTTTAAAAATCTTTTAAATAAATAGGTACACCGCAACATATTTTCTCAGAAAACGTAAAACGGGCACCCGAATGGGTATGCCCAATACCTTGAAATAAGGATTCGTTTCCGAGAAAAATATTCCTGAAGCAAATAATTTGAGTTTTATTCATTAATATCTCCATTTTCCTTGATAAATATGGGTTAGAAGGAAAAAAGGTATTTTAACATTGACGGCTGGATTTGTGGTTTTAAGGAAAATTCCTTTGATGCAACATATCTCCAAATCCGTTATGGTCCAATTATGAGCGTATAGCTGTTCTTTACTATAAGTTAGGCAATTTTCGGTTCGGTCAGAAGTTGGATGGGTGACCTTTTAGTGGCGTTTGAACTGAGTAAACAGAATTTCTGCGCTTAGGAGGGCACGTTAAGAGGTTGGTCCCGGTTCAAAGTCAAAGTCAAAAATCTTTATTTCCATCGAATTCTTAAAAATTACTTGGAAAAATCATTTTCTTTTTTTTTAATAAATAGTTAGCTAGGAGAGCATCCGTTCTTAAAACTAAGTTTAGCGCTTGTTCAAACCTTATCCGGCTTTACATGGGGAAGAATAAGCAAGAAACCCCTAATGGACGGATTACTTTCTTTGCCTTCGGGCGGCTCGAAATCTCCGACACCAGAGTTTGCAACTAGCTCACACAATTGAAGAAGTTTAAAATTTAAGCAGCAATTTCTGTTTCTATACTAACTGCGCTCTGCGGTGTTACCTGCGATTACTTTTCCGAGATAAAAAGTAACTATGCTAATCCAGGGTTTGAAAAAAACATTCATCCAATTCCGTACGTATGTAAACGCGATAGTTTACTCGTATATATTACATAATATATATATATATATATATTATATATATATAATATAATATATATAATATATATATATATATATAATATATATACAATATAATAGATACATAGATACAGACAAATTTTCGCTTTTTTAATATTAGTATGACATACAAGTATAAGTTGAGACCGCAACAAAACAATTTAGAAGGCTCCGTAGGTAAGTAGGTAGTGGCCATGCCTTCGACGCGATTCCCGGGTTCCATTCCCGGCCTGAGTAGACTTTGTGTGATGAGCGTACAGTTTGTTCTCGGGTCTGAGTGTTTGTCCATACGACCTGCTATATAAGAAATCCTAGTGTAGAGTAGATGTGTATGTGAACATTTATCTATACTAATATTATAAAGCTGCAGAGTTTGTTTGTTTGTTTGAACGCGCTAATCTCTGGAACTACTGGTCCGATTTTAATGATTCTTTCGGTGTTGGGTAGTCCATTTATCTATGTTTTTTTTTTTTTTTCAAAATTAGGGATCCGTAAGTAAATTGCTATTTTGTAACACAAGGTGTAAAATCGAAAACCTATTTTTGCGTGCGCTGCAAAAACTATTGACAATAGAACAAAATGATGTACTACGGGTTTGTAGATCCCATTAAGACCTACAAAAAAGTCCGCGAGAACATATATCTAGCTATCATGGTTTAATCACAATAACCGATTTTGTGTATCAAATTTGTACACCGTGTGCAGTTTGATCCAACTTGAAAGATAGGATAGCTCACATCTCAATTTATGAACGCAATATTATGTTATTGCAAATTATAATATCGTATGACAAAAACGTTAGCCACAGCAACACGTGGCCCGGTCAGCTAGTCTGGAATAATTTATTAAATTTATTATCTGTGACTCGTGTAGCTTTCGACCTGTCTGCCCTACAAACTATTTTGCTTCCAATCAATAATTACCTTCGGACAACCGGTGGATGAGATTTAATTATCGTAACTAATAGGACAGGCGTAATACATCGCTGATTTGTTCATCCATACGTAGTTATGAGAAACTCTGAGTTCTGCTTCTTTTATAGAGGGTAATATTTAATTAATCATGTCGATATCGTAGTAATGTCATAAATGCGAAAGTTTGTCGGTATGTTTGTTATTTTCCAACAGTCCAACGGGTCCAGTTGCTCGCATAGGTGAGTACCCCTCGGTGCTCCTAAAAGAGCAACCAAAAATAGCAGTAGAACTTGTGCCAAGTTCGTCCGGAGAGGAACTGCCACCATACCTGGAATCTGCCGCCAAGCAGTAATGCTCGCATTTCTGTGTTCCGGTGGAAGGGTGTGGGTGCCGGTGTAATTACATGCGCATGCATGAGACGTGACATCCCCGTCTCGGGCGATGGACGCAGCAGGATGATTGCGACTTAGTGTAAAATCAAAATCTTATACTGAGTCGCGTAACTGTTGTCATGGGCGGGGGTCGCTACTTACCACCAGGTGGGCCCTCAGATCATTCCATCATAAACTCAGATAAAAAAGATATTAAAACACCACGACACACACTTAGTCAGGAATCGAATCATTGTTATTATTTTCTAACCAGATCTGTATTCTACAGCGATCGTCCATATTTATCGGTCAGAAATAGGTATATTACCGCAAAATTAGTAATAATGACAGTTAATAATAATATCGTAACCTCAGGTAACCTTACTATGTTACATTGGCATCAAACAAAAAAACACCAAAAACCTGAGAACAATCACGCTCACCACACCAAGTTTACGGCTGAGAATCAAACCCCGGTAATAATCGCTTCGAAGGCGGGGTTACCAACCATGCTACACAATATACGGATAATCCGTATCGCGTCAGATGCAAGACGTATTTTGATTAGTTTTGCTGGCACCTCTATTCATATCTGTGATCTCATTCCTTGGCGACGATGATTCGAGTGAGACTAAATTACCGTCTCCTGATTGCATACGTTCCGATCTTGTTAGCTACGGAATTGCTTCGTTAGATTCTCTGAGTGCCATTTCTGAGACTGAATTGTACCATGTTACTATAACTATAACAAAAGCTTAACCGCCTGTCAATTCTCCAGTTAAGCTAATTGAGGGTTGCACCATTTTAGCAAATATTAAAATTTCTTCACAAATAATGTAAATATTAACCGCTTAATTTCGGGTGGCTAAGGTTAAAGTTGGTTTGCGTGTTAACTAGTAACCTATAAAGTATAAATTGTGCTAATAAAAATGTACTTAGTAGTTATTTACTGTTTTAATCGACATAAATACATTAAAATGTATTAAGTGTTTAAAAAAAATAGTCTTGGGGTTATGTCTTCTTATCACTGGTCACCGTTTGAACTGGTGTTATCAATGGACTTACAAGGAAGTTATCAATTCAGTTTGTTTTTCTTTTTTTTTATGTTCATTATTTTAAATCCCCCGTGTATTCATGTCTGAATTAAATGATTATTATTATATTATGATGAAAGTATTTTTAACCTTTATTATTTATTACTTTATGTGTAAACTGTCGTATAATGTGTCTACTCTCTATCCTTTCCATCCAAAGGTTGCATGGAAGAGATCACTTTTAGTGCTAATATACAAAATTGTTGTCTGTTTATGGAATTTGTTTGTAATTGTTTTTTTCTTTCTGGTGTGCAATAAAGAATATATGTATGTATCTATTTACATAAATATATTTGTGAAGATGTGCTTTCAGATTTATCCCATTTTTTTTTTCTCAAAATTGTTTATATAGTTGTTAAATCAAAATAACTGGAAAAAATTTCATCAAAGTAAACTAAATTGCATATTCTGCTTATGTGTGACTTTTTCTTTGCCCGTTGTATACTGATTTAGATGTTTATTTTTTATAATGGAACGCCCGTTTTCTTTCTTCTTTTTTTTTCGTTGGAATACCTTCATCTTTAACCGCCCGCCGTGGGGACGTTGGACAAATCCTACGGTCCCTTCTAGACGCCCATTGCTGGGGCTACGGGAACGGCTTGCACTCTCCCGCGTAAAGGTTTTCGCCCTAACGGGACATACAACGACGTGTATGGACGGGAAATAAAGATGAAAGTATCAATACTTTTTTTTCCAGTTTTTAATAGTCACTTTTGACATTACAAATAGACACTGCAATTTTATTTATTAGTGTTGGTCGACATTAATATTACCTACATCTGACCAAAAATATGGCTCCTGGTTTGCACTTAGTGTCTTTATTAAGTATTAATGAGTGCAACATCTAAAGGCCTTATCACACAGGTGATTTGCGAGCGAGTTCAATGTGAGAACGTAACGGGGTCACGCGCGAGTGCGCTGCGAATAGCGCCGTTTCCATGCGAGTATTCCTTCCTACTACTTGGTAGCAGATTCCAGGTGTGGTGGCAGTACTTCTCTGGATGAACTTGGCACGAGTTCTACTGCTACTTTTGGTAGCTCCTCTAGCGCCATCCATGGGGTACGTGTGAGGAATCAAAGGGTACGGACGCAAACAACTGGACCCATCCAACTCGCACGCAAACTGCCAGTTTGATAACGCCTTAATGCGCTGTCAAGTAACTTAATTGAGATTGCCGCTTCGTTTACTGCTTGCAGTTTCCATTCTTCGGTAGACGTGCGTAATTTTAGCGTCCATTTTTCCTCGTTGTATGGTGGAATATTTCGAGTATAGAGATATAAAATTGTATTTAGGGATTTTAAAAATAAAGTTTAATGTTATGTTATGTTCCTACTTTCTAAATTAGAAGTGTGAATACACATATTCAATTCATGGACATTTCATACAGCGCCATTTAGTCTCCGCAAAAGTATGGGAACCAGATTTATGTTACAATGGCGTTAGGACGCTATAACGGTTCACCTAATGTAATCATTTTTTTTTTTCAATTATTTTGATTCAACAACCAAACAACTGAACCGAATTTGATAAAAATCTATGGGCCAAATCTGAAACCAAATCCTTTCTTATGAAAAAATAATTTTCCGTATCGGCTGATAAGTGACGGACCACTGAGATAACAACATAAAAGTACACCGCTAAAATAAAAGAAAAACAAATATAAAAATGCAAAAAAATAAAAATGCTTGTAGTTACCTACTGTACGAATGACTACAATTTTTATATTATTTTTATTTGTGTTTTTGTCTGAATTACCTTTCGTGTATGCAGTATATTAATTTTAATTAAATTTCTTTGACATATGAATTATTATTTGTAATTTAGTGATTATTATTATTATTTTTTTTTTATTTTTTTTATGAATTAAAAAATGTTGACCTGTAATATCTATTTACCAATAAATACTATTATGACTATTAACTAAATATAACCACTTCCGGAAGTGGATTGAAATAAAAAAATATTAACAAATTCCAAACCAAAGAATAGAAAAAAATAATATTTCAAACGCAAGTAAAATTCAAACGAACGTTTTAAACGGAATTGCTGATGGAAGCTTAGACAAGCACACTAATGTAATTTCGTGCAATTAACAGTGTGTCAATTCCTTAATGCGTCTTAGCAAACTTCTTAGCAAACGTAGTTGTTTCAGTATTCTTGTCAAGTGCTCAAAGAATATGCTGTGGTCTGTCTTTATGAATTATATTTATTCTCAAGTAGTAAATGGCTCGGATCCGTTGGTGTGTACCCTTTGACGCCCTACACGTACCCCCTGGGTGGTGCTAAATGAGAACCAAAAGTAGCAGTAGAACTTGTACCAAGTTCGTCCGGATAGGTACTGCCACCACATTTGTAATCTGCCGCGAAGTAGTTCCCGTAAGACGGCCGACCACGGGTAACACCGCGGGTGCAGCTAGTCAAACATAAACACTCAGACACAGCGCTATGCTCGTCACACAAACACCTGAGTGGGAATCGAACCCAGTTACCAGAATAACATTAATAAATTTTCCTCGATAGTCATTACCATTGAACAAAAAGGCGATGTGAAAATGTGAAAATTTTTGTTCACAAAAGTGTTTTTGTTTCACACCTTACCGGCATTAAAATACTTATTTTGTAAATTTCTTTATTGGCACCTACGCAGTTTGATCCCCAGATAATACCTATCTGCCGAATTTATGGTCCAACTAAGAGTTTAAGAAGTTTTTTTTGCGGTATTTATATTTGAGTGCTGCTTATAAATAGCGGTAGGTTATTTAATACATGAATTTTATTTGCTAAGTAGGTAGTTGTTTTCATTTAGGGATTATACTTACTTGTCCTTTTCAGGCATGTTTACACCTCACACCACAGACAAAATGAACTAATTATTATGGAATTCCTTATATCATACAGGCAATATAATAATGACTAGCTGCGCCAGCGACTTCGTTCGTGATTACCATCCCTGCAGACTATGTATAAGCAATTATTTTTTCTTTTGCTGCAGATATTTTGTTTTAGATCAAATACTACACAGTCAGATATTATCTTTATTGCACAGCAGAAAGAAAAAACAATTACTAGCAAGTTACAACAGATTAGTAGACGCACATGGGCGGCATTATCACTAAAAGTGATCTCCTCCAGGCAACTTTTACTAATACTATTAAGAATATTGTGACCTATCAAACAACATAACAAGAGACTGATTTAAAAATAGAAAAAAAACTGACTTCAATTCGTTCAGGTTAGGTTTGTGACATTCTCTTCCATTTAAAAAAAAGAAACATACAAATTAGTATAAAATGGGCGAAGAAAAAAGTCACAGGAGAGAAAATCATGCCATTTCGTTTACATCGATGAGATATTTTTCTAGTTATTTTGACCGATTTTAATAAATTTGTATGGGACCAATCTAAAAGTATATTTTTCAAATCAAAAAATAATTTCCTAAATAATAAATAAATAAATAATTGACGGAGAAGTGTGATAACAAACAATAATATAAATGTAGCCGAATTGGCAATCTCATTTGAAAGTCCTCTCTGTCAGCTATTACCTGTTACTGTCAAAGAAATCCATACATTTTTTGACATAAATGCTTCCACTTTATACCGTAGCTCAATCACAAAAAGTAGTCTCACAATCAACCCGACGTATGTGATTGGAATATTGGATTAATGTTCCGGAATTGAATAAAAATAGTTCGAACGGATAGCATACATAGTTAGCGTACAGTAATTACAGCTGTACCTACATAGAACCTCCATGTCCGTTTTTGCAAATAATCTCCGGTTTAAATTTTCTGTATTCAGCTTGATTAAGCTTCCATGTGTATGTAAATAGAACGTGCGCGGAAACTCGAATTCTACTTTGACAAAGTGGCATTGTGGGATGTATGTGTGTGGATTTAGACACACCCAATGCTGTAATTAACAAGTGGGCCCGCAAATTCTAGAGAGGAGCACTCGATAGGCTATGGGTTCTGTGTGAGTGCTTAAAATTCAATACTCAATACGTGTGTTTGACATTTATTGACTACAGTTTGTTGGTGTTTAATTTTACCTGCTGTATATTAGTATGGTGACAAGTAAAAAAATATCAATTAAAAAATCGTTCAGGCGGAGGTGGGTGAGTGGAGAGGGTGGGTTTGGATATGCGGGGCCCCCTTTTGCGCGGGGCTAACAATCGCTATGTGGTTAATCTGGCATAGCACGCCGGTTATATAATCTTCCTCAAATTTTGTGTGTAGATAATGGTGTCGAAATGTACTTGAACTAAATTGTTTGAGTTCTTTTTGATATTTGGGAGTTTGAATGAATAATATTAATCAACTCAAGAGAATTAACATATGAAAGGGCTTACTCTATTATTTCAAAATTATTTTTATACTTTATTTTGAGTTCATTTTTACCGAACTGCGCCAGAAGGAGGGTTATGTTTTTCGATTGTATGTATGTATGAATATTTCATTGGCACGCTCTGTTACCTAAACAGTTTGATGGATTTTACCTTGAGAGGTCTCAGGACAATGTGTGACTTGTCTTAATTGTGAGAGTCACACTGGCTATACCAATACTATAAAATTAAAATGGTCGTTTTTTGGCGCCATATTGTCATCCAAAAGTTATTTTCGTCAAAACCTATACAGTGCGATGCACTCGCATTGCTGTGTTTCTGTGGAAGGGTGGTAGCTGTGAAATCACATACAAATTGGGATGACGGGTGCAACGGAGTGCGTCTGGTTTTCAGTCGGAGAGGACCTAATACATTATTGTTGTTATGGGCGGAAGTAACCATTCACCATCAGGTGTCATCACCTCCGTCACATAAAAATATATAATACTAGCTGCGCCCCGCGGTTTCACCCGCATAGTTCCCGTTCCCGTGGAGAATACGGGGATAAATTGATTTTATTTTTTTCGTTAATTTTCCAATGTTTTAATAGTTATTCTGCTATTCGGGACGGAAACAAATCCAACAAATCAAAAACCATGGCAATCGGTCCAGCCGTTCTCGAGTTATAAGTGTTGTAACAAACACGACTTTCTTTTATATATATAGATTTTATAAAAACCTCAAAAATTGTAGCCTATATGTTATTCTGATGTATAAGCTATATTGTGGTAAAGTTTCATTCAAATCCATTCAGTAGTTTTTACGTGAAAGAGTAACAAACATCCATACATCCATACATCCATACTTACAAACTTTCGCCTTTATAATAGTAGTAGGATAAAATCGGTAATAGGATTCAATTATCTATGACTGAAGTTTAGGTATGGACCCAAAATCTTCCATATTAATTATAATTGGTCTCAGTTCTCACTTCGAGTACCTGCACTTCATGATATTGAACGATATAAAATGGCCAAGTTTCTTAACGCAAAAATAAACAATACTAAAATAAAAAACACAGAACCTCAAACAACAAAAGCCACATTTGTATCTATTGATTTTCATAAGACAGTCTGAACAGGAACGAAAATTTTGAATTTCTTTTTCACGGAAATTCAGCATAGGATCCTCTTAAATTGGAGAGCCCAATAGGCGAAGAGAAAATTTGTCAATAGTTTTTATTGAATTAGCGATGTTTTCAACCTCATCTACAATTTCCCGCTTTGAAGACATTTCTCGGTCAAAAATATCAAAATCAAAAAATAAATATTTTTTGATTTTTTCGGCCAGATATGTTCATCCTTACTGTGTTTATATATTTCTCTCAAAGTGTAATCCAAATACCACACAGTAAATTGTGATATATATATTAAAATTTAATAACTTGAGGTTCGTGTTTATATTAGGTTAACAAACCTAGTGAAACGTTCTTCTGACTCTGTGTCCTATCAAAACCTTTGGTACTTGCGGCATAGGAATAAGTTTATAGACTTAAAATCCACGTAAAAGGCGAAAGATTTGTACGTGTTTAAGGGATACCAACCAACTACTATCCAGCATCCTTCTCCGGCACATGAAGGAGTTGGGATCGCTGGGGTAGGGTATAGTTAATAACGGGGGACAATTCATAATACACCCCTATGCGGGAGGTCAATGCAGGCCTAGTCACCCCCACCCAGAATTAGAATTTGCATGTAAGTAGTCAACCCGGCTTTAATTCCGTTCGTACGCCATGTCGCAATCTATCAGTTGCTGGAAAACTCAATAACCAGAGTTTGTCACTCACGAAACAATTAAAACATTTGAAATTGCGTGAATTGTTTTACAGAAATGTAATAACTCCAGGATCCCTGTAAATGATACATCAAGACGTTATTTAACGTATTGTTTTGTAAAAAGTGTTGCAAGCAAAAGCTTATTTAAAAAGTCTTTCTGCATATGAAACTTATACCCAAGTTTATCACGCACAAGTACTTTGGTAATATATCGATTTGAAATATTAAAATGGGATGTTAAATATGGGTGTTTGTCTTGTTTCTGTGTTTGTCTATGCCAACTGTGACACAATTAATCCTAGTGCAGAGGTATGAGTGTGTAATCGTTTATTTGTTTATTAATTAACTATATTATAGGTAATCAAAATAATACTAACATTATGTTTAGTTTGATAATTAATGGTTGCCAATTACCTCCAGGTTCCGTCAATTCATCACATAAAAAAATACGTTTTCAATTATCTGTATGAGGGACATAAATAAGTTAGGGTTTGTATTTTTTCTACTTCAAAAACAATATGGTTTTTTTTTTTAATATGTTCATACTAAATTTCTATTCCATTCATTTTATTATTTGAAAAACAGCCTGTTATTGGCAGACAGTAGTGGTAATTCGCCTGATGTCAATCGAAATAAATCGAATCGTTCGTGATTTTCTATTTCATGCATACCTAAAGGAATAAATTACGACTTGTCAAATTTGTTTTGTAAAGTGGTCGCTATCAGAATCGAAACTTTTATTGGGCTTTTATTCTCTGGCAAAACCAATAAAATGTTACGAGTTTAAAAAAAAATACAGTTTATGAAGAATTCATGAAATCGGCGGTGTTGTGCATTCATTTTAATTGTTAAAAAAATAGTCCAAGTAACTAATTCCTTCTACAACTTCTTAAGTACTCCAAATAAAAATATGGCCAAGATAGAAAGGTTTTATAATATACAACCGCTAACATTGTACTAACCTTGAAATATCGGACTCGCAAACCAAGACTACTGTACTAATAATTGAAATTTTGATTATTTTGTATGCGCTTCTATTACGTATTTTGTGAAAATTTTCAATTTCCTATCCGGAAAGAAAATATAGGAAGAAAAAAACATTAATTTGCGTCGAATTATAAGTGCTTGCGAAGCACAAAGAGACATTACCGTGTCTTAAATGTTTTACGGTTGATACCACCCGAATAATACCGGTAAATTTTTTATCCGTGCTATTATATATCCACACGAAGATTTCAAAATAAACGTTATTTAAAAAGTTCTAGGATAAGTAATATGGTTTCATACCGTTAGGTTACGGTAACATAAAAAAACATTCACAATGCGACTGAAATAAATTTCAACAGCTTTATTGTTGGGCTATTCCAACCCGTTACGTCAGTGGGTGACACCAGGGGGAGAGGCGGTCGTCCTCCCCAAGCCCAAGGGGTAGGGGGATAGCCTCCCGTTTTAGGCGATAGTAGCGGTAACTTTAAAGCAATTTATGTGTACAATAACTGCAGTGACAGCGATATTAACGCTAAGTAAGTGGGTTGTAGAACCTTAATTTTTTAATCCGTATTCTTACTTTCTAGGCTCGCAAATCCATTGTTATTTTATTTGTTGAGACAACCGTGTTATGATCATTAAGTTCGTTCTCGACTCTTGGGTGCTGTGTTACTGTGTTTGTCACCTATAGCAGGGAAATGTATTAAAAATATCTGTGAAAATTTCGGCTCGTTATGGCATATCGTTTATTAGATCCTTTTGAAGGACAGAAATAACGTATCCTTTAACCTTTAGGTACGGAATCTTTCCAAACACAGTTATGAATCAAAACTGAACTGAAACAGGATTTATTGCGTGGTGGATTAGATATCCGACTACCTAATATGCCAAACAAATATATTCTTCTTTTCGTGTCAGTGGCTAATTCTAGTGTCGGAGTCTGCATGGTGCCCAAAGGTCTCAGACACGGCTTCTCGAATAGAATAGCCGGAACATTTTAACGTTATTTAATAACTTTGGATTAAATACCTTATTCCAATTTTAGTGTAGACGAATTGGTTCATAATAAATTTGTATCAATTGTGTGGTTTGGAGTGTAGTGTTTGTGAGGTTTGGATACGTTAAACGGTGTAGAATTTATTGTTAAATATTACAATCCTACTAGTATTATTCATATGTTACTATCTGCGTCCCGCGGTTTTCCCGTTCCTGTGGGAATACGGGGATAAATAGCTTATGGTACTGGCTGATAATGCAGCTTCCATTCGAAAAATAATTTTGAAAATCGGCTTAGTGGTTTAGGCCTGAAAGCGCAACAGAGAAACAAATTAACTCACTTTCGCATTAATAATATCAAGTTAGGATTTCGACAGAATTGATAGTTCTTACAATTTTAGGTTTACGTAAAGGAATTAGATATTTTACTGGAGAGAAAGGTACAATACAGTTGTTGTAATGTAAGAAGGTTAATGGGGGTTGATCGATCTATACCAGTGAGAAGTGTTTGACAGTTATTGGGGTTGTCTTGGACGCCATGGCTCTCAGATCAATATTAAGTAAAGTTGTAGGAAATTGTTCAGGATATCAATAGAATTTTGTAGATAATCCGCGTCAGTCAACATAAGTGATAATAACAATAGTTATAATCCTTTTTGACCGACTTCATAAAAGGAGGCTGGAGCTGGAGCTGCTCCCCGCGACTTCCTCCGCGTGTAATTTAACAATTTTTACCTCGAAATTCCTGATTCTTTTTTCTTTTTCTAAAGTATAAGTAGCTTAAGTTACTCCTTATAACTTTAGCTATCTGCCAGTGAAAGCCCGTCAAATCGGTCCTGCTGTTTTGGAGATCAGCCGGAACAAACAGTCAGACATATAGACAGACAAATTACAATATAAAATAATTTGAATTTTTTTTGTTATAAGCGACGTATATACTTTCAAATGCATTTATTAATAAGCTGTTATTTTGACATTACAAACGGACACTTTAATTTTATTTGTTTGTATGAGTAATAAGCAGGACAGAGACTGCGTGCTGCGCTGTAGCTGCGCAGTGAAGTTGCCCACTGACGTTTCAAGTTCATTATACGAAAATGTTAAAACCCCCCTCTTGGGTTAATAATAACATACTGATGAATACCAAACGCCTGAACAGATCTTAAATTATATAAAAATCATACCTTAACAAAACAATCACATCATAATCGGTCCATTCGTTTGGGAGCTACGATACCACAGACAGCAGACACACAGATACACGGATACACACATGCAGACTACAAACAAATATTGTTCTTTTTCGTCCGGGGTTAAAAATTATTGCCAGATTAATTTAACAATTTAACAATCAGCTGATTCAACTCCGTTCCACATTCCAATTCAAAGTCATGAATTATATTCAGATATTATATATAGTTAACTACGGAAACGCTTTCGATGTTTCATGAATGGAGAAGGATGGGGAGAAATGCGTCAATCGCAGAAATTCTGTAGGTATTACGGTCGCCGGGAAACGTAGACTAGACGAGGCTGGAGTATATTGGATTGACCGGAAGCGTCACAAGTGCAAGGTTACAACACTCAATGAATTGTACTCGTTCGGGAGTTTTTTGTAGACCTCTGCCCAGTGTGACTAACCAGCATCTATATATACTTTTAGATGAACGGGAGTATATTATTAGTGAACAATGTGATCTCTATCAAAAAATGTTTTTCTTACCGATAAACTATTTCGATACAGTCATTATTACAAGATTAGACGACGATCCGATATTATTTTCGACGATATTGGTTTGATTCCCGAGCAGGAAAAATAGTTGTCATAAATTAGTATGATATATATTAATATATGCGTATTATAGGGCTCTGTTTATGCCTGCCTTGGTTCGGTCACCGGTGGTCAATAAATTCAAAAATATGAATCACGTTACGTGCATAACGAGTCTCGGATACACACCAGAAAACTATACGATGCAGCAACAAGAATTGTCTTAGAAAATGGTTTCAGTAAATTGAAAACCGTAAGAATTCTAAAGCTATTGTGCAATGTAGGGTAATTTACCAGTCGCTTCAGGCTTCAGCGCTTAGATGTTTTCGTTTTATTTTCAGATGAGATGAAGTTCTTCCTAGATTAAGTTTTAATTAGTAAAGTACCTCCTCTCCAGTACAAAAGCCACTTTTGTACCGAAACATAATTTAGGGTTTACAGTATTATGTAAAACATTTTTGGTTCTATTTGTTTTTTCATATCTCTTTGTAAGTTTTGTTAGTAAACTCTTTTATTGCGGGAGCGAGGTCTCTAATTCTATTTAAACAGATTAGTATTGTAGGTATGTTTTGGTTTTGCTTAACCAAAACTCCCTCACCATGTATTCAATCGTCCGTAAGTAGATAGATAATATTGACCTGACAATAATTTTTGAAAATGAAAGAGTTCGAAAAGTAGGAAAAATATAGAAAATGGTTCAGCGTAAGAAATGTTAAGGATCAAAGGGCTTTACCTTTCACAAAATGTGATATTTGGTGATATAATAATTGCAAACTTGTATGTTTGTAATTGTTTTGGGGAAAGTGGCCATCTATCTGTCAAACATGGTATTTTTCAAAAATTATGTACTTAATCATAGATTTTTGGAAAAAAAAGTATGATATTATTGGGTGTTGGTGAACTTGCAGACACATGATACTTTTTATATTGTCTCCGGCTCTAGTTTCTAATTCTATGAAGAGTATAATTGCTTTACTTTATTTTAATCATTACCTCTTTGTTTATTGACGAAGCAGTACGTTTTTATAATAAATTGTATGGAAGCGAGTAAATCTATTGTAATTGCTTTTGCATTTTAATATGCCAGTTATAACCGTGTATGAATGTGGCCGAATAAGTTTGGACCGGTTTGAATCTTTAAACGGAAATAGGTGTCAGAAGTGTCTCTAAACTTTCAAACTGAATAGAACCTGTATCGATCCCTTACTAAACTGGCGCGTCCCTGCACGCCTTAACTTGAAATTGGAACATTCGTTATTGTCGGAGAGCGTGCTAGGAGACTCAATTAGTCGGAAACCCTACCCACTTCCCCGGATCGGGAGACAACGTAACAAAGCCTTTTGAAATCGGCCAGATCAAGGGTACTTTATATTTGCAAACAATAATTCCATCTGTTCTTGCCAAGGTGTCATAGAATTAAATTTAAACTGTGAGAGGCAAACGGTTTTGTTTTGTTTAATTGTTAGCACGCCAACCTTTATCTCGGTGAGGTTGGCTGGTACAAATGCTTATAGCATTAAGCCCACCTTTTTGTTGTATATTTGGATTTATGTGCAATAAAGTGTCAATTATATAAATAAATCAGAAATAAGGTACCTGATAAATAAGGAGCTGATTTATTTAATACTAGCGGATACCCTGATTGTGCTACTACGCTGAAAAGAAAAATACATTTTGTGAATGTATTCATTATTTATTTAATAAAATACATTAATACTTAGATACAGCTACGCATGGTAATTAATATGATACAATATGATGTAGATTCATCCACATTATATGATGGCTACGAAATAGGGCAGAGGCAGCTACGGCTACGTAAGCGTAGCTGTCTCTGTATGGTGAAGTATATGGCGCAATATGGTTTAGTTTCATCCATATGATAAGTACTGGCTACGAATTAGGCCAAATACAGCTACGACTACTATAGAATTCTACGACGTAATAATGATTTAATTTTCTTCCAACATGACGTAACGGCTAAGAGTAATTCTGTTTTGATCATGCTCGCGAAAAGAAAGTAATCATAATCATAATAATCGTAATCATGAACGCATGATCTTGTAGACATATTTATTTAAAGTAAAGTTTGCAAGTAATTTTATAAGTATTCAAGGGACATAAAGTATTGACTTCGACTTCAACTTCGACTTCGACTTCGAGTTCGACTTCGACTTCGACAGATACTTTGTAACTTACAGATTTACTCAGAATACTCAATACTCAGAATCAGGTATTATGTATACCTGATTATGAGTATTGAGTATTCTAACTATTTAAATTTAATCTTTTTTACAATACATTATATAATATATTTTTAATTACATAATAAATTTATACTAATTATTCAGCGATCCCTTATTGCCTACTGACAGGGTAAATTAACGTATCAATTACTGTCATCGACTCGATTTTCTTCACCATTTAAAAGCCGTTACATATTTTACGTCCATTTGGAATTAAAATTCAAGTGGGAACACGGTACCGCTCTCTACCTCTCGAAGCTTACTGAGTAGACCCTAGTGTAAAAGTCGGTACCACATTCAGTGACACACGGATTTTTAACTTAACGTGAAAGTTACATTTAACAATAATAAATTATTCGAAAGCAGACTGTATGAAACTACGCATGAAAAGTAAATAAAAAATGAAATAAGAACTAAAATACGCAATAGATAAACGAAATTAAGAAGTCTGCAGTATCAATTTTATACCGGCCACTCCAATGAGCGACGTTTATGATATATTGCATTAAGGATATAAGTAAAAGTAATTTGTACTAGGTAAGGGGCTAACATAGCCATGGAACTGCAAGCCCCGATAGAAATCAGCGCAAACCATTTAAATAATGACATTAAAAAAGTGTAGGTTCCAAAAAATATGCGGACTATTTTGTGATATTGTTTGTGAGACTTGTGTTAAGAAATGTTGCCATTCGCACGCATGGTCGATTCCCCGCCACCTTTAGTGCTCCGACCGGTGGTTGGCATCAGTCGCAGCTAAACAATGACAGGTTAACAGTCTTGTATATTTAAATGGGTTATAAATATTTTATTGAAACAACTAGCGAAGTTTTATGAATAAATTGGATGAATCTGCATTCTGTATGTCTGAGTGTGTGTTCAAAGAATACTCCCGCAGCGTTCATCCCATCATCTTGAAAGTTGAAATTCAGATGGATAATGCTAATATTTTTCCTAGGAAAGAAAATTAGAAATGAGTAATATTCTTACTTTCCTTTTCATTTTAATCTATTGGTTCATATTTATTGGTTCTGTATCTCAAACGTGGCTTCTAATAAATTAATAAAAATGGCCAAAACTAAAGTTAAAATGAAATTACAATCAAGTATTATAGATGTAAATTAATTATAACACTCATTAGATCCATGAACTCCTCATAGGTAATAATAGGCGTTGCGTACAAACCTGAAATTGGAAAAACTTAAAAACCTGAATGCTGCTTTAACTTGTTGCTTCTCTTACACTCTCAGGTAACCTGTTGTATACTGGCAGCCCCATTGTGCTTCAACTTATCCGACATGGCCAATGTGCGGGTGGCGGTGATGAGCTTACCGGCTTTTGTGAAAGATGTGCGAATGCCTGTCGCTATACAAAAATAACAAAAAGTCTACATTTTAATAGATAAACATCTCTTGAGCCAGTTAGCAAAAGTTTGGTTGGAGAGTGTTGATATTTGACTTTTATTTTATTTCATGTGACTAAAGTTAGGGTACGAGCGACCATCTTGATTTTAAGTGGTGACTGCCGTCCATGAACAACAAATATGACTCAGGCTTTCTCCTACTAAAGTGTAAGTTGCGCCCGTCACCATTGGAGCGGTATGATCCTGAGAACTTACACAAATACTCATTTAAATTAAAGTTCGCCGGATTGAAAATTATTAAAAAGGATACATTTCTAAA
Organism: Aplocera efformata; assembly: GCA_921293045.1. Lineage (NCBI taxonomy): Eukaryota > Metazoa > Arthropoda > Insecta > Lepidoptera > Geometridae > Aplocera > Aplocera efformata. The sequence continues at coordinate 16,561,333 of OV121038.1, read as the reverse complement.
AATATTTAGATACAATATCACGAGCTACTCAGGAAAAGTTTGGTTGGCAAGTGTTATTGCGTATTTAGGAATTTTCGTTTTAGGAATTTTATCTCTTTAAAAGAACTACAAATTCAGAAAATAGCTCTCAAAAATATTTTCTTCCAACCCCAATGCACTTATGCATTCGGGTGAACCAGCTTTCGAAACTTACAAATGTATGTTGGGGAAGGTCGCAAAATAACCAATGAATTTCGTCTGCAGTGTTAAATTTTCGCTCGCGAATCATTTTTGTAACGTGAGGAATAAAACAAATCGCAAAGTTCTAAATATGGGCTGTACGGAGGATATCTTGAATGTGATTATAAAATACGAATCAACTGTTTCTCCGTTTCTATACCCACGGAATATAGATAACCTCTCTGTTATTTACGAGAAATTAACTTTGTGAATCGTGTACATCAAACAAATTTAAACGTATTTACTTCTTGAAAGTGCTTCTATCAAGGCTTAAAGCAATATCCGGCCCGCTGGGACACCTCTGGTTAGAAATATCCTTCCGATATTCGAGGTAGACTCCTCGTCTAGGGACAACTGCACTTTAATTTAAAGCTGATAAAATAGCCCTGGACAGTGTTTCTAAAAATGCAGGCCGAACTCTTGCGGAGGTAGTTCAATGTGCGAAATTATTCAGAAAAAAATTAAGTAGCCAATAGCTTCAGTTTTTATTATTGAACAATGTTGTAGTTACAATCGATTGAAAAAAAACTTTGACTTATTTAGATACTTAAGTAAAAGATACTTTTCATACATAAAAACAGCAATATAGCTTAGGTTTTCCCCGTGCGAAGTAAGAGAAAACCGGTGCAATTGCTAGTCACCCGTGACGGTAATGTGACGGCACACCCTTCCACCGGAACACAGCAATGCGTGCACCACTGCTTAGCCGGAGATTACCATTGTGGAGGCAGTTCTTCTCCGGGCGAACGTTTTGTTGCTCCTTTAGCACCACTCAGGGGGTACGTATGGGGGTTAAAAGGGGCCTACGGATGCGGTCACATGTCGTAACATTGAAACTGTGATTTATTTTACCGAAAAAACTGTTCTTTTATCGATTATTCAGGGGATTAGCCGTGAGTAATATTCTGGAAATAGAAAAGTGTATTTGCGCTTAATAAAGTATATAAGTAATAAAACATAATGGAACTAGAGATGTAAGGGAAAAGTTTTCGGGCCTTCAATTTTTTACCTATTCCTAAGCTAGCCTTCCAAATGACCGAGTAACAAGGATAGGCACGAAATGTTTTCTGAGTACCTTCAAATGTTTTTTTTTTGTTACAGGTAAGCTAAGTATTGCGCTGGAAGGACAAGGTAAGTTCTCTCTGTTTAATATAACAAAAATATAAATAAGCCGCCTGTTGTACCTTCAAGACAAGTAATAGCTTAATAATTATACCCAACCAAAATAATTAGTATTTTTTTTTATTATTTACCGTATAATAACGCGCGCGAGTGCTTACGGATTTTCAACCAACTTCCGGTTATCAATTCTGTTGATCTTTTTGTCATTTAAGAAAAGGAAATTACGTATTATGCTTTTCTGTGAATTTTGTCTTCGCCCGTTGATAAATAGTAAAGTGCAAAGCTAAGAGCAAGAAATAAGAGATGTAAGTTTTGAAGTCAGATTTTTTACATTCTCAAATCAGTCACTAGTTTCTCGATTTTGTCCATGTTTGTAGTAGACATAGAGATCAATGTCATATTTTAGAAGGTCGCATCACTTTTTTTTCTCTAATTTAGAATTGAATTACATTAATTTTCACATTTTCTTACACCGCACATCTCACCAAATTCCAAGACTATGAGTAGCAATTATACTGTACGCTTCGCAAGAAAATGTATACGTACATTGATTGAACCTCATCACGATCAAATGTTATCTATAAACTGACTCAAAATTAACCAAACTTAAACTTTGAGAAATACTCTCGCTCAGACCAGGGTGTAGTGTCGCAATCAACCCGTATTTTCATAGCATTAGGGGTGAAGTTGAATCAGTGTTTACAGGATTATGGTAACTATACTAACTTGAGAGTAAATGGTTTGAAGCGACGCTGAAAGGCAAAGTTTTCTAATGGAACAGGACGTAGTGAATTTGGCCAAACTTCAACAACGATGGATCGATATCTTCGTCGGGTTCCACAAGACTGGATTTTTTTCGAACATTATCATGTAGCGCATAGGTCTTAGCATAACATACAAAAGAAGCGTTTGTTAGTCTGAACCTATTCTATGCGTTTGACAGCCGGTTGCAAAATTGCGAATCAAGGCAGGAAAACATGTGTCAGTATATATATATATATATTATGTTTATATGAATCCCTATTTCCCTTGGTCAGGAAAAGGTTTTATGAAAGTTGCGTACAAAATATCTGTATAAAACGAGGGTAACACCACGGGGCGCAGCTATTAATATATTTATAGAGCGGCCCCTTTAATATACATTTTGTCAATCGTTTTATTTTTGGGTAAAATGTACCTGATGTCCTCCTTACTCCTCATAACCTGTATAAAAGTTGTTATAATGATCGGTTTAGTACCATAGTTAACGCGTGAAAGCATAATAAACAAACAAGAACATAGTTGTACGGAGTGAAGTGAATTGTGGTGCAGGGGAGCTTTGAAATGCTTTGCTCCAACTATATATCTCGCCTTCAATGACGTTGTAATTTATGTTGAAAAGTACCCGCAGGGGCTACCGTATAACTTCTAATTATGAATAAAGCCCGCTTACAACTTAATGCAAAACCCATCCAAAGTTCAAAGTTTGTTTAGTAAGAAAGTTGGTCTAGATAGACTAAAGCCCGCTAACGAAGCAACGTAGACATACCATTGTAAGACTCGTTTAGTATTTCGAGGGTGTGGCCCAAAGGTGCAGATGCTGATTTTTATACCCGCAGAGCACAAATGAGTATTTCGCCTAAAACATATGCGCATCATCGCGTTCTGAAAACGGTGAACCAAATCTGAATCGTGAGGAACCAAAATTTCGAATAGATCATTAACTAATCTGGTGCTCTGGTAGTTCAAGCCACTCTCATTTATTGAGAGTAGGCCGGTGTACCTGCACAATAGAAACAGATGCCACAAAATAATACAAGTAATTTACTGTATTTCAGATATCGATGCCGGTAAAATTACGGGAAAATAAAAAAATACCTTTTTTATGCGACTGAAGTAGTGGGGTGGGCGCCCGTACATAAACAACAAACGACTCAGGTTCTACTAAGTATAAGAAGACCAAAGTCGCATTACGTTGCGTCCCTCACTCTCAAACGAGGGTATTACGTCTCAAGTTCCTGTAATTTCACCGGTACCCACACCTTGCCACCGGGACACAACAACACGAGTGCACCACTACTTGGCGGCGGATTACCAGGTGTGGAGGCAGTACTTTTCTAGTTGAACTTTTCACAAGCTCCACTGCAACTTTGGGTCGCTCTTTTCCCATCTGGGGACACTTGTTTCACCTTCAGACGTGAGCATCATGATTAGCATGATTGTTTACTGTGTTCCAGTGGAAGGGTGTGGCTGCCGGTGAAATCACATGCGCATGAGACGTATTATCCTTTCGGGTAATGGACGCAGCAGGATGAATGCGACTCAGTATAGATTTGGATCTCATACTGAGTCGCACGCATTACTGTTGTCATGGGCGAGGGTTACCACTTACCATCAGGTGGGCCCTAAGCTCGTTCCAGCACTCAGTCACATAAAAAAAGTAATCTAGATTGTCACAATAAATATTAATGGTATTCTTAATGAGGGCCGTACACCGACCTAACCATTTTTATACTGTAGTCATTCTGTGTGACGTCATGGCCGTCAGCCCCAAACTCCTAGCAGCTGCAAACGCACTAAAGATCTAAAGAGCTAAAGATCCATACCACTTTTAGAAAAGTAAAAAGGAAATATTACAATCCACACATCTGTTTGGAAGCTATAATTACTAAAATATGACCTGATTTAGTTGGGGCTTGCCTAAAATATGACGTGTGATATCTGCCATTTTGATATTCAACCTCGGTGGTGTTTGTACCCAAACCTCACTCATACCTCAAGTTTATCCTACCTTACTCAATCCTACCTTTATAATCAACTCTATCTCAAAGGTTTGCTGGCAAAAAACTTTTTAAAAGGTTAAGTTCGCGTTTGTACATTTTTTATTAAATACCTTGTGTAAACGTGTTTCTGTGTACAATAAAGAATTACAGGATATTGTCGGAATAGACAAATATCTTGGTATCTTTGTTTTGTTTAAAATTAACTTTAGCTGTTACTTGTCTTGTCTTTCTGTGTTTGTCCATGCCATCTGCGACATCCTAGTGCAGAGGTATGAGTGTGTAAACGTAAACGTTATTACTCTAACCATAAAATGTACGATCCGCCGTTGCACCACGAAGTAAAACGTTACGGTTATAGTTAAAATGATGACAAGACGTAACTATAACCTTAATCTTCTGAAATTGTGCAGTTAATGTTAACGTTATTTCTGATGTCATTTTAACCATTGCTGAAACGGTGCCCGTAATTAGCTTAACCGCAAATTGACGACTTAAGCTTTTTTATCGTTATAGTAACAAGGTGCAATTGAAATATACATATATCTTAATATATATAAATCTCGTGTCACAATGTTTGTCCTCAATGGACTCCTAAACCACTTAACCTATTATAATAAAATTCGCACACCATGTGCAGTTCGATCCAAATTGAGAGATAGGATAGTTTAAATCTCAAATTATAGTCGCAATTTTAATTTATTGCAAATTATAATATCGTATGACAAAAACGTTAGCCACAGCAACGCGTGGCCCGGTCAGCTAGTATACATATATGGGTTATTAGTATCCAAAAATCAATGTCCAATCTTTGTTATGTTCGATAGATTGAAAATATGTAAGGTTTATGGGTACGTGCCTCCATAAATTAATAGAAGTACGCAGGGAATTAAACAATTTGTTCAGAACACAATCACGAAGATAAGGAAATTTTGCATATTCGAATCTATTACAGGGCTGGGAGTGGGTAGCGTTGGAATCCATTTTCCAATAGTTATATGAAGTGAGACGTAGTTTCAGTGCATCTCCATTATTCTACTTAAGTTATAAACATGAAAGTTTGTGAGGATGTATGAATATTTGTTTCTCTTTTACGCAAAAACTACTGTATGGATTTTAATTAAACTTTACAATAATATAGCTAGCGTCAATGAGTAACCAACATACACACACAGACACACATCAAAATAACACATACGCTAAATATATTATGCAAATTGGCCAAAATAAAACGATAAGTGTTAAGTAAGTTGGATAAACATCTGTCACACGCGAGCTATTTTGGCGTGCGTGCTAAAACTGTAAAAGTTACACGAGTATAATGTATGGTGGAATTGTTATTGATGTATCATGTATGGTAAAAGCAGTGATTTCCAAAGTATGGGTCGCGACCCACCAATGGATCGCAAGCAAATAATGGATGGGGCCGTAAGAAATAGAACAATACATCGATCGTCCATGCTTACGGAATGTAATATGCCTAAGGAGTTCCTGTGACACATTATATACTCACGGATATGTTTACTTGTATGTGTAAAAATTTACATTTTGAGATCAAAATGAATAGATGAGTTTCAGCGGGCGACTACTGACGGATGGCAAGTTTGGTAGATGCTTTCGATTGGAACTAAATGTTTTTTTTCTTGTTTGAACAGACCTTTATTCATAGTTATGCCCTTTTTTAACCAAGAGGTGAGTCCCGAATTCAGAAGTTTTTGTTGGGTGGATCGCGGTCCAGTAAACTTTGGGAACCTCTGGTTTAAAGTATAATATCTTCACGGACGAGGTCGCAAGAAAAAGCTAGTCATTTAAAAGGCGCGTTTTCGTGGATGGCACTGTATATATAATAGTAATTGAAGATGAATCTTGCGTTTGAATGTGCTCGGTTTCGGTCTATGAGAACATATACTATGCACTTTAATGTAAATCTGACAGAATTGGGTGTTGTACAAATAGTTTTATCTGCACCAGTATTTGAAGCAGCCAATGCACTTTACGCTTTGCACTCTAATGTATGCACTGTTTATTTAGTGTTTTATAAATTGTTAGTTCTACAAAACTAATAATCACAAATTTCATGGATCTAATGAGAGTATTATTATTCATCTACATACTTTAAACGAGCAATTCTTGTATATACATAATGTTTTATTTCGCGTATCTCGGAAACGGCTCTAACGATTTGGATGAAATTTTGGATTTAGATAGGGTTATGCTGTTTAAGTTTACTTTTATAATTAAAAATAAATTTGTAAATCGCAATTTTATCCAAATAAAAATATACAAAATAAAGTGTAGGTTGGTCGCCCAGGTACTGAAAATTAAAAAAGACAGGCTTTTGCTTTAAAAATAATTATAATTTATAAATAAATTTTATAATGAATACAATAGAACCTAAACGGAAACGGAGAGCGTGGTGGTCCAGGGGCACAAAAGCAGAACAGAACACACATGTTTACCAATGAGTTTTTTCATGATCTATGTGTTACTACGTTTTCGACACGATGAAGGAAAATATCGTGTAGAAAGAGGCTTGTCTTAGATCCAAAAAAAAAATCGAAAACTTGTGACATCTACTAATCCGTATTGGGCTCCCATGATAGCTCAAATCCCATTCACTCTCAATTATCGAGAGTAGACCGATGTGCCTGCAGTGGGAACATAAAAAGCTGATGCGGAGAATGTGAAAAAAATGACAAGCAATAAGGTCACCACACCCTTACACAACTACGTATTAAGTTAGCTGACCAAAAAGAGACAAAATTGAAAAATGTTTACTTCTAGTTGCTTGCAGTCTTACGAATATTAGGAATAAGCTGTGGTCGCACGCCACTGAAACTGTTCAGACTCGCAAACGGCGTAATGCGGTTAGGTGTTTTCAACTCTGCGCGGGGCTGTGGTCGATTTAAACGTGCCACAAATTCATGTTTAATTCTGGTCGTCAAACTATCTAGCGAACTGATCCGTTACGTCCCCCGCGCTCCGAGACTCCCCCTATGTGAGGGTGAATAATTTATGAACTGGCTGCGTTGTACCGCGCAATAGCTTAACAAAAATAAAACAAAGACAAGATTCACAGCTAGGTATACTTTTGTCATTGTAAATTGTTTCAGACATAATTAAGTAGACTTCACATAGGCTATACGTAATCAACATAATGGACTGATGAAAAAAAAAAACCGGCTTCCATAGTTTCATCCCTTTTTTTAGTTTTTCTATTTCTCTATTACTATACACTATCTTATTTCAAAAGAAAACATCCAGTTCGGTTTTCTATGGGCGAAGAAAAAGTCACACGAAAGCAAATACGCAATTCCGTTTGCCTAAACGACACATTTTTCCTGTTTTTATCATCCTGTTTGTATCCTTATTGAATTCTTTTGATTGATCCTTATTGAACTGATTTTAATGAAATTTCTATGACACAAATTTCAAAGTATATCCTTGTCACGACTTCTTCATTAAGGCCTTGTCTTTAGCCACTCAAATTCTGCCAGTGTCCGTTTCAAGTAAGTGTCAATAACTATACATGAGCATGTAAAAGAATGAGGCAGGTAGAAGAAATGATAAATATACAAAATGATTCCTCTTAAACATTTAAACAATACATCACAAAATATGTAGTACTAACATTTGTTAACTCTGTGCAGAAACATCAGAATTATCTAACAATGATTGTTTTTGTTTAATTGAAACTGTTGAGAGCGTAGTGGCCCAGGGGCATAGACGCCGACTTTCAATTTGAAGGTTGCTGGTTCAAACCCACACGTGCACCAATGAGTTTTTTCACTTGAAAAATTTATGTGCGCAATACCACGTTCTCAAAACGGTGACGGAAAACATCGTGAGGAAACCGGCATGTCTTAGAACCAAAAATTCGACGACATGTGACATCTACCAATCCGGATTAGGCTCAGAGCCCATTCACTCTCAATTATCGAGAGTAGGCCGGTGTCCCTGCAGTGGGAACATTAGAGGCTGGTTACGGTAAACTGTAGGAGATGATTATATTTTTTTTTCATTTCTATCTAAAGCGAATAAGCACTTCTCAAAATATATATCTATATCTATAATATATAATGTTAAAAATTACCTGAGATGTTGTGTGGCCAACTTTTTAGTAAGCCTACCTATTGTACTTAGTGACGGGTCTGTTGTTGTAAGTTGCACCACATTGCTATATTTTGATGCACTATTGTAAAGACAAACAATATCAAATCGGTTGATAAATGACAGAGTTCCCAGATAACAAACATAAAAAAAAACAACCGATAAACAATGAAATAAAAATAAACAATTTATAACCGTCTCCATTGGCGAACAACACAAATTGTTGGTACTCTGGTTGCATAGGGCATCAGAGCTCAATACTGTCACTCATTTTTGTTGACGCATTTTCCTGTGACGCTCCCATTGCAGCCATTAGTAAAGGCGCCATTCCTGTTCAAGACTTATTCTAAAGCATGAACAAAAGGTGAGTTTTAACTTCGAAAAATACAAAATTTATGAAGAAAATATTGTATTACTCGTGCTGCGCTGTATACGAAAGTGAGACCAATGATTTGAAAGATCATCATACCTTGAGTATTAAATCTTCCCATGTAAATCAAATATCTTGTCTATAATGTTTTACAATGGCGCTTATATACCTCGACAACCAACCTTATATGACGAAACTTTCCTCTATTGTTCCTGTTCTGATTAAACAGTGCAATACACAAGCGCATTGTTGGGTCGGCAGTGCAAATAGCAATATTACTTCGAGCCAATCTCAGTTTGCTCGGGAAACATGTCGGTACACTGCGATACAATACAGGGTTTAATCATCTTCTTTCGCGTTGACGACACGTTAACAAAGCCTGGTTACAAGGGGTGGAACAGGCGAAAGCTGAAGAAATAATACATTTTCCTTATTTTCATTTCACATTCTGCGCCATCTGGCCCCAAACCAGGAAATTTATAAATTTATTTATTTGATCTTTTAGGCATTATTTTTTTTCACATGGCGCTACGAATGTCAAGGAACTATAAGCATAAAATTAACAAATACAAGAGGATGATTTAAAAAAACTAAAATTACCACCTTCAATACTTTCATCCTCATTTCTCGCCCTTAGAGGGTAACCGGTAAGTAAGTTACAAAAAAAATTGAGCTAAGAAAAAAGCAGGAAAGCAAATTACGCAATTTCATTTACTTGGATGACATATTTTTACAAATTATTTTAATTTAACAACTAAAATGTTTAACCGATCATAATATTATTTTACGGGACCAATCTGAAATCATTTGCATTCAAATAAGAAAATAATTTTCAAAATCAGTTCATAAATAATGGAGATCTGAGGGTAAGAAATATTTAAAAAAATACTTCTGAATTTATATCCTCCTCAAAAAAAAATTTATAATATGTCATGAGATACTATTTAAAGAAATACAATAATTATGTTGACTGGCAGAAAATGCTTTAGCATTAAGTCCTTTTTTTTACATGGAAAGCAGACCCAGAGACCAAAGGCCTTCAATATAATAATAATAATAATTTATTTTATTTCTACAGACAACTAGATCCACAATGTGTTAGTAACTTAAGGCTAGGGGTTAGTACCTAATAACTAAAACAGATTTTGTCCTCTGGGTGAGCTTCCACACCAGAGGACATGCATAGTTGTTTGCAATCACTTTCAGGATACTGTTGCTGCTCGCGCGCAATCTGCTTAACAATGAGGCAGTTTTTTTCCGCCAGATGGCGTCGAATGTATCTGTGCGCGCATCGGCAAACATACCTGAAGCACTACAAAAGCGCGGGAGCCGCAGCAGCGTCCTGAAAGCATTATTGAATTGGACTCGCAGAACATTGTAAGCCTTTTGAGTATGCTGAAACCACAGACTCGCAGAGTACATGGATGTACAGTACGCCTTAAAAAGGGTAATTTTGACAGCGTCCGTACATCGTGCGAATCTGCGGGCCAGCATATTGGCCCTGACTGACAATGCTCTGCGTTCCCGTTCCATATCGGCGTCGTCTTGCAGGTTATCGGTTACCAAATGCCCAAGGTATTTAAATTGCGAAACCCTCTTCAGGGGAATACCATACAGTGTTACAGGAGGCACAAAACTAGGGCATTTGGTACCCGCCCTGAAGACCATAAACTCCGACTTTTTCACGTTGTATACAAGCCCATGGGAAGCCGCATACGACTCGCAGACGGCAAGTAGCTTCCGAAGAGCACTAACTGAGGGAGCCAGCAGCACCATGTCGTCAGCATAGCTCAGGTTGTTCATGCATACACCACCGACATGGCAACCCACATGCATGCTGCTGAGTTCCTCAATCAGCGCGTTCACATACAGGTTGAAGAGCGAGGGTGAGCTTAGCCCCCCCTGCCGCACCCCGCTGTCCAACCTGTACGCGTCCGAAAACTCACCCGCCCACCTCACTCGGTTTTCTTGGTTCAGATACCAAAACCTAAAGGTTGATATCAGCTCTGGCGGTAAACCTGCTTCTTGCAGCTTCTGCCATAGTACATCGTATGAGACCAGATCGAAGGCCCTAGACAAGTCCAGAAAACAAGCATAGACTGGAGTCTGTCTGTCCGTGTAATACTTGACAGCATGCTTCATGCTCAGAATAGCCGACTCAGTTGACAATTCGGGCCGGAACCCGAACTGGGCGTCATGTATATCAATATGCCTATTCAAGCAGGAGTTAAGCACACTGTCAAGTACTTTAGCCACTACCGTAGCCAAAGAAATGGGTCGGTAGTTATTCTTGTCAGACACGTCCCCAGTCTTGCTCTTGACAACAGGTACCACCAGAGTCCGCATCAAGTCCGGCGGTAGGTAAGAGTGGCTCAGACAGAAGTTATACAACATAGCCAGTAACCGAGGCAGGTGGACGCCCGCATGCTTTAAGTGTTCAATGCTGAGCCCATCATGACCCGGAGATTTCCCTTTTGTCATTTTGTTAATCACAGCCCGTATGTCCTTTGCGAAAATTGTTGTGGAAATATCGGGGTTCCGGGTCCCCGCACTGAAACTCGAACATGGCGATCCCAAAGGCGATTGTATTGCAAAGTGGTGTCTAAAAACATTGGCAATATCTCTAGGGTCTGATGTACCGTCAACACTCACAGGAGTGCCAGGCCGAACATTAACTTTATTTGTGCATTTCCAAAAATTCTTGAAATCTGCATTCAGATGGTGTTTTGCCATCAAGTCCATTTTTATCTGTTCTTGATGGTTTTGACACCATTTTAACTTATGCGTTAAATATGCTTATGCGTTAAATTTTCACATATCTAAAATGCTATTTTTTCTTACGTAGTATAAAATTGTGAAACCTGAAGAAACCTAGAATTTGTCGGCGTAGTTTGAACGAATAAACAACATTACTCCTTTTTGAGAAAACATCCAATGCTCCGGAGGTTTGGCTGTATACACAAATTTATTTTTCTGCCTTAACTTCAAAGCTTGAAGAAGCCAAACTAACATTATACTTACAAGAACATTTTTATTTTGCTATGATAAACGACTTCAATAATGAGTGGTGACTGCAATTAGACACGCACAAAGATGTATGGACCAAGAAATTAAAATCCAGAGGTGCAGTTGTGAATGTTTTGCTTGAAAACTTGCGCGCAATCACCTCTCAAAGGGCAAAGAAAAACATCATTAAAAAACCGTCAACGAAAACTCAAAGGCAAAAAATACTTGATATTCACCAGGATGAATTTAGGCTTCCGTGATTAAAGCCTGTTCACGTGAAATTTGTCAGAAGGTACTTAATCAATTCCCGACCGTACGGGATCACTGTTTATTTTTTAGCGACCCGGTATCAACCTTGGGACTTACTTGAATACGTTTTAGAGATTCGTTTGCTTAGAGATTCTGAGTTAAAAAAGTGCGACAATAAGTACTACAAATTTTAGGAATGTCATAGGAAAAAAAAATGTTTGGTACAGAAGTCGCCCTAAGAGGTTGTTAGCCAATAATCTTGAGACATTACATTCCCGGCTCAGAGTGAACGCAACGCGATGCAACTTGGGACTTCTTATATTGTATTTACTATGATTATTAAGTAGGACCTAAATTGTTTGTTTCCTCTGTTTTTTGGCGTTCGTAAACACTTAAAATTAGATGGGCCGTAAGCTCGTTACGTGATTTCAGACACATAAAAAGTGTAAATATTTTTCAAATGTGATGTTACGAAGAATTGATTGTTTTGCGGAAGTAGTTCACTGCAGTACTGGTTTTAGCTACGAGTACAATAGTTCCTTCTAAAATCTTTCCACTGTTGCACAGTTTATGTATCAAAAATTATCTTATAAGGATATTAACTTCTATTTAAATAATATATTTAGAGACACCACCAGTTTGACAATGAAATACAATAGTATATAGCTTAATTTGACGCCTTCGAGATCGATTCTCGGCCGGGGTAGACTTTGAGTGATGTGCGTAAAGATTTTTCTCAGGTCTTCGGTATTTGTCTTGTATATCTTGCTACAGGTGATACATGTAATTTGGTCTGACTTAATATCTCACATGAGAACAAAAGCTCAAGCAAAAGGTAAAGAAGCAAAAATTTCATTTTAAAATTTTTTGCTGGTATATCATGTTAATATTTGCTACTCCACTACTGCATGATGTACAGCTCTTGGAACGGATACAAAGGATATTGGTGCATAAGTCGGAGCGTGATAGCTCATATTAGCTTTGCAAAACCAACGTTTGACTACGGCAAGCCAGTTTGAACTCAATGCGATAAAATTCAATTTCCATTATAAGTGGCGTTTGAGTGCGCTCAAATGACAATGGGATAAGTAGATAGTAGGGCCCTTTATGCAAAACCGCCACGGTCATACCAATTTTTCAATCAAAAGGCTTAAGAGTAATTCGTGTGAATGGAATTACTGAAAATGCTGGAATTTCAGTATACCGATATAATACAATACATACAATCTGAGAGTGAAATAATGTGTGAAGAACATTTGCTTTTTTAGGTGGTTCCGTACTTCAATAGTAATAATGGAATCCTTACAGGACCTCTTCGTTGTCTGTCTGTCTGTCTAGACCCTTTTTCTCAGGAACGCGTGGAGTTGAAACTAATGTCAAATACAAAAAGTGTTTTTTCTCATAAATTTTACATAGTGCGTATTCTTTGTCTCAGTTATGACTAGATCGCGCTTAAGAAAATTTGATCCGAACTTTGCTTAGATAAGCTCTTTAAAGTTTAACCTTTTAGTTTGTTATTAAGTGTTAATTGACAGATGAAGGTAATTGATAATTGATGTTATCAATAATAAAACAGATCAAATATCAACAGTTGGATTGACTAACTGAGATGAAGCTTAGATATAATAGATGAGGTCTCTCGTCACAAACAAATTTGTCTAATTGCTTTTCGAATAATACAAGAGTTGTATAAAGGTCACGCTGAAAATGAGAATAAGGATTATCCTAGAATTCAAAATGACAGTTGGAATGAAAACTGTGAATAAAATGTTAATCTCGCTTCACGGTATTCACTCACACAGTTTCTAAGAACGTGATTTTCTTTATTTATTCGTGCCTTGTTTTTTTTATTCGTTGGAGATACCTACAGCAGAATTTCATCAAACAAGATACTCAACCGCGTCTTCTCCATAGAAGCAGGCTTTGCTGTTATACCTCGTAATCTCCTCAGCTGAGTCTACAACGTTGAGGAGTGTCTGTGGTTGGTTGGAGATTCAGAAAAGGAGGTTTAAATTATACTTGTTTCCGTTTCAGCAATTACGCTGTTTGCGTACGCATACTGGTGATAATGAGTTTTTCTTATACTACAAAAATTATTTCGAGCTGAAGATCCACTTGATGTTAGTGGGTACGTCCCCGAACGAAGTATGAGAAGACCCCAGTCGCATTTCGTTGCACCCGTCGCCCGAGACGGGGATGTAACGTCTCATGCGCCCGTGATTTAACCGGCACCGCACCCCTCCACCGCAACACGGTAATGTGAGTAAACTATAATACTATTTGACATGACTACTTACTTGTTCACTACGGTTTGCAGTCAGTACTACACCGAACGAACTTGGTTCAAGTTCTATTGCTTGTTTTGGTTGCTCCTTTAGCACTACTTTTTAAAATTTCATATATTTTTGTGTGATTAAAGTGGAATAAACGGATAATAAACGAAAAGCTGTATCCACAGCTCGTGGTGGCAATACAAAATGTGAAAAATGCACATTTTTTGGAATTGTGGAGAATGGTAATTTTTATTAGTTTTATTCAAAATAAACTTCATAAGCTTGATCTTTTTATGACTTTTATTCCAGCTTCATATACATTTATTTGTAAGCCTTTATTTCGTAAAGCTAGTTTAAATATTGTGGAAGTTATTGAGATTTTTATTACTGGCTCGCTTTCTTTGCGGCCAAGTGTATTTGTTATACTCGGTCAATTCAATAAGATATTTTCCGTGTACAAATATCGCTACCAATATTCACAGTACACTGAACACATGTTATTGAAACTCCACGAAGCATCCAAATATTATTTACTTGTATTTTTCTTCGTGTACGATTCAGCGAGTTAAGTAGACATCACCTCAATACTTAAAATCATCGCCTGAACCAGCCAGCCAAATAAGACATTATTAGCCAAGAATATCTTCTTCTTATTTTTGGCCTTTTGTGTGATAAATAATATCGTATTTGACTGGTTTTCCTTGCTGTCACTGTCGATAATAACGCAGATGTCTGACGTAAAAGCGTTTGGTCCATGACAGAAAAAGTGTCTCAAAACATATTCAGATAAACTTGGTGAGCTTCGTAGATGTAATCACTTTGAGCATATATAAGTTATATGAGACACATATTCGTTTCAACGTGTCAACTTACAAGATGAAGCAGATTTTTAGTTCTATTTTTTAGCTGATGCATTTTTCCTTCCGTACAATGTTTCCAGGAATTGATCAATAATTTCTAACGAAAATCAGTCCGTCTTCTCATGCGACCACGATTACCTTTGTACATAACTTTTGCACTTGGTCGTAGTGGATGCATTGGAAGTACAAAGATTTAATTTCGGATTACATGATAATTTACACTTGTAATGTAAATAAATAACTCACTTAACTAATACGTTACTTTTTCATTTGGTAGTATCAGTGTGACATACTTGTTATAGTGTTGTTTACTTGTTTACAGTGTGAAATACTTGTTTGACGACTCCGTGGCTTAGCTGGTAGTAGCCCTGCCTTCGAAGCGAGGGGTCCCGGGTTCGATTCCCGGCCGGGGCACACTTTGTGTGGTGACCATAAAGTTTGTTCTCGGGTCTTGGGTGTTGTTTTGTGTTTCTGTGTTTGTCCATGCTATCTGCGAAACAGGGAATCCTAGTGCAGAGGTATGAGTGTGTTAACGTTGTGTTGTGTTGTGTTTGTTTAGGGGAACCGTTGTATTATGTTTAGAAAAATGACAATTATTAGGTATGTTGCAATACAAAATCCTTATTCGGAAGGGGGTGATGGTATACAGGTATATTTCACTGTATTTTTTCCTTCATTTCGGAAGCGGAAAATGCACCATCATAATATAGTAAAAACATCATTTACCCTTCTTCAGTGCACTTAAAAATAAAACAATACAATACTTGTACAATACAAAAATAGAACAATACAAGTATTCTAACAGTACATAAATGTTTTATTTTTTTTCTGAACACCACGTGTAACTGGACCTCAAAAAGTGGTATCCCACTTTCGATCCTTGGACGGAACAAATATCTGCGTGATGAGCATGAAGAGTGTGCTCGTATCTTTGAAATATCTGTGCTATCAGCGACTCATTCCCATCTGACCAATTAGCATTTTGATTCCTATTTTTTTCTCGACTTTTCCTAAGCCAGATATGAGAAGACCCAAGTCAAGTTGATGGGTAATGTATCGTCTCCTGTGATACACCTGTGATTTCACCGGCAGCGGCGCTCAGACATCGGTATTACAATTACTAATCACCAGATCACTGCCACTAATCGCACAGATGGGAATAATCCGAGAAATGTAAAGCAGAGGTATGAATATGTAATCGCTTGTTTGATGTTTGGATGACTAACTGACAATCTAATAACAATTTCACATGTGTGCTTTCAACGTGCCGATGGACGTGTCGCATGCGCATAGATGTAATGAAGTATATTGAAAATTTAACATATCGATCCCATGTTTCACTTTGGTTATTGTTTGTCAACAGAGGCGTTTCATTTACAAAACCTGTTAATCGCGAGTTGATTCCCACGATACTAGTGTGGGAATCATTTATAAATATATACTGGCAAAAATCTCACTACTTAGATACCTCCTAATAGATTCTTTTGTAACTGTTATATCTTATTAAGTAGAAACAAACATTTTTACATTTAAAAAAAAAAAAAAAAATGTTTGGTCAGTACCAACAAACGAAGCTCTTTTCACTTAAAAAACCAGAAATTCAATGGCTGTATGACCTGGTTATCATTAAATTAATCTTTCTAATTGCTGTTGCTAGTTCAAATCGAATCGTGCACTGAGTGTTGCGCTTTATAAATGTCTTGTTAACAAAATGGTGAAGGAATACACCGCCAGCGAGTTGTCATGCCCTAGACCCAAAATTGTCTTTTTACTGTCATTATTTTATTACTGTTATATTGAGCAGTTCATCGGTACCACGTGTTCTTACTGCAGATCAGTGTACTTTATATCCCGTCAGATCGACGGCTATAATTTTTATGATGCCGCATTATTTTTATTGTCGAACCTACCATGTTATGCGCATGCGTTATCGCCAGCAGTTCAAGGACAGAGGCCACTGACTTTCCAGGTCGCTGAGTTCCGTAAAGTGGAGTCGAAATAAAATACACAATGCTACCAAAGCTACATTCAAATTTATTTTCTACTGAACAGCTACAATCTTAATAAGAGAAAAAAAAGCTAACTCCTAGCGACCTCGCCCGCGTATACATTGTAATAGATTGACAGTTTACCGCCCTCAAGTTTGTCGTTGATGAAGGTAAATTAGAGTATGTGACGTTAATAATAAAGGGCGACCGATTGAAAAGCTAGTACGTGGATTATTCATTCTGGTTACGTTTAATTCAATCCACGCAAGCGAAGACGCGAGAAGTTTGCCACATGAATATTTCTACTTTCATAACATTTTTTTTTTTTTCAACATACTACGATATATATTATAATATATAATATGAATTGAACTGTCAACTGTTATTCGTGGTACCGAGATATTTACCATGATTTGTGAGTTTTGTTGACTCCCGATAGATCGACGCAGTTAATATATCGGTAACACGAATAATAATAACTAAACACTACCTCAAATCGTGTGATTACAATTCACTGAAGCTTAATCACAGTGCGTATTGAAACGTGTGATCATACAATTTGATATGACATTCTGACATTAGGCCCAGACTGACAAAAAAATTGCAAATTAGAAATATAACAAAACATACTTAAATTTTTACATCAAAATTTTCATCAAAAACATTAATATAAACTTTTCACAACTCATCTTATAAACTAACGTAAACTTTTTGGAATGACGATCTTGTTCGTTAGTTTTCCACCAACAGAACATCTACAAATACGGATACATGATGCATGTATTTGTAAACATCGACGTTTGCTCTGTTGTACTTTTGCCTCTCGACCTGTGTGTCATGTGTGTTTTTCCTGTAGTCCATCGTGAGTGGAAAACAATAGTATCAAATATGTATTTGTATTTGTGTTGCGCTTCTATTAATTTTGACAATTTAAACATGTTCGATACCTTGACAAGACTGCCAAGGTCATATTTACGATAGAAAACAAGTTGCAAAACTGTTGGTTTGCAACTTGTTTTATTTTTTATTATTTATTTCTCCCCTTGAAAATTGTATGAAACGTTAAGTTCCGGATGAATAAGTGTGTAAATAGCTTGAGCTTAGTGGGGTGACCCAGTCAATCGACCAAAGACTAGCCTATTGATTGACGCTAACCCTGAGGTACTAATAATGTATTAACTTGGTTTTAGAATGTATCCTGATTGAGAATGAAGTAAAATGAAATATCGTTTCAAAAAATAAAGAAACCAAGTGTAATTTCAATCCGAGTGTATGTTATACAATGATAAATGTCCGTTTAGTAATTTCGTGTTTTTATAGTGGTAATATTGAAATTGGGTGTTATTGTGGATCAAAAAGTAATTTGGGCTCATTGCGATGACGTGATTGTTCATAACCAATAATTGTTGATGATATTACTAGAACTAAATGTGATACGGATTAACTGTTATTATATTTATTTTCTAATAATCTGGAATATAATGCTAATCTCAATTTAAGCGAGATAAACATTTTTTTTCCCGCCTTTCATCCCTCCTTCATGATGATCGGAGACATGTGAGGCAGATATTTTTAATATTTTTTTGGTGCAACAACTATTATTATATTTATTTTCTAATAATCTGGAATATAAAACTAATCCAATTTAAGCGAGATAAACATTTTTTTTTTTTTTTTCCCCACGTGTTGTCGCCTTGTCGGGGCTTAGTAACCGTGGTTGGGTCACCCACGGTGAAGCTAAGAGGAACTCGGGAGGGGCTGCTCCTTTAGGCTTTGGCTCCAAGCCGAATAGGAGCGGCCACAGTAGGTGGCGGTGCCTTATGGGGGGCACCGCAACTGAGGCGGGCTTTAGTGCTGTATGGGCAGCACCGCAGCTGAATGTTAGGGGCCGCGGCGGGAGAGGAGTGCCAGTATTACGGTGCGCCGCTCTCCCTACCTTCCGCGGCCACGACGGGGTCGCCACCGCTAGATGGCGGACGCGGTGGGGCCGCAGGGGAAGATGAGTGTCGGTAAAGCTAGGCGCCGCTCTCCCTATCCTCTGCGGCCGTAGTGGCAGGCGATGGGGCCACAAAACTGACGCGTCGCAGGGGGACCTAAGGCGTCTAGAAACGAGGTCGTCTGACGGCCTTTGGTTGACCTGGTCCCCGAGGTGGTTGCGGCACGCCACGTGTCCTGGCGTGTCGCAAACGGAGGAGAGGCACTAGATGCCAGGAGAGATAGGTCCGGAAACGGACAGCCGCGGCGGGTTCGCGGATGTGTGTGTAACGTTCCCGTATTCCCGCCATTAAGCGGCAGAGGAGGACACCGTGGGGTTTTAGTGGGTCTAGTCTCACATCTAATAATCTGGAATATAATACTAATCTCAATTTAAGCGAGATAAAAAAAAATTTCTCCCTTTCATCCCCCCTTCATGATAATCGGGGACATGTTAGGCAGACATTTTTAATATTTTTTGATGCAACAACTATTATTAGATATATTTATTTTCTAATAATCTGGAATATAATACTAATCTCAATTTAAGCGAGATAAATATTTTTTTCCCCCTTTCATCCCCCCCTGCATGATGATCGGGGACATTTTAGGCAGATATTTTTTATATTTTTTTGGTGCAGTAATATTACGTTACCACTTTTTTTAATGCAATCCACTACTTACTTATAATAAGATTATATGAATCAGAACATCGAGATACAATAAAGAGATTATGGTTGGTTTATATAAGTTATAAGTTGGTTTATATAATATTTCCGATGGGAAATCTTGTCATAATTTAATTTAATTGCTATCATACATGGGAAGATTGCCATCTAGGATATTCAATTGATATTCAAACAGCAATTTAGAGAAGCTAAGGAATGGAATGCCCTTCCAAACGCCCCGTATGTGGAAGTTATGCATGTAACTTTGAAATATTACAGTTGTGGTATTTAACAAATTTAGAAGTACACTATTTGGTACACTTTATAATAAATTTTGCTGACCTCACCGCAAATTGCGAATGGATTTGATGATAATTCACAAATACAAAATTAATTTTAGTTTTTTTTTTTTTTATTTTTGGTCAAATTAGCTTCAAGTAATATGAGAAAATGTGAAAAACTTTAAATTTGAATTTACGAATTATTTCCTTGGTGGGGTACGTGTTCTCAGGTATCCCGAAGGCATCCAACTGCGCAGTGCGCATGTCCGGGCGATTTGAGAGGGCGGGCCATAAGGAGGCCGAACGCGTGCATGCGTCCGCGGATACTTGAAGTCCCGTGGACTCCTGGAAGGACTCTTCCTGCCAAATTTTGTGTTTTTGGAAAGGAGCATGTGGCAACGACGGTATACCAAGCGCAAGGTCGTCGTCCGATCGATCGCGCGGCAGCATTAGCGCTGTGCGCTTGTGCCGCCGCAACCCTCGCGCATCAAGGGACTCCCTCTCGCATTTGGCATGTTAACAAAATGTCTGACAGTCAGTTGCAAAGAGGGCGCCCTGGGGCAAAGACGATCTCAAAAGTCACGCCAAACTTTGCCGGTCGCGCGCGTCTTTCAAACTTAGACGCAACGCGTTCGTATGTGTCACAATTCGGCTCTAAAATTTTGTATGGTAGTCCCAATTAAGTTGGAACTATTTTACATAACTTTAAAAAAGTTTGTGTAAAGTTTAAAAACTTTTGGAAAGTTGAGGGTGTGGTTGCCTGTTGTATTACGGGGAGTGAGGAGGTAGAAACTGCCAGCCAGCCGACGCCCTGCCCTTGCGGTGGTGCCGATACCGCTCACATGAATCTGCAAACATAAAATACACACTATTAACCTGCGTTGTTTTGCGTCGATTGATACTCGACTCTCGTGCGTTGTAGTAAGGTCTGTAATATTTACGTCAGGTAGTTCATTGCCTTGCGTTTGTGCACCTGTAAATACTAGTAAGCTCGTATATTTACTACAGCGTACCAGCTGTGATTTATGAATGGGGGTTATTCACATAACATTTCACCGCTTATTAAGTTCAGATACAGTTCTAGGAATCTGTACGAGCCAAGGTAAATTATTTCTCTACCTATTAACGCATCATATAATATATCAAATGGGGACGGGGAAAAAGTCTGAATTACGAATAAACATTAATGATGAATGAACATGGCTAGTGGATTCGCCCAAAACCCCCTACCCCCACTCCTGGCCGCCGAGCGGGTGGCACGATACTACCGAACATGGGAAGGGGGAGCTTATCTAGTTGAGTTATTTATGAGGCGAGGTTATAATTGTTTTGTTTTATAATAAATAAGAGTTGGCGGGATTTTGTAAAATTCTTACAGTGTAGTGATATTTTTAACTATTCTGACGATACAAGATTGTCTATCTTATCTATTTAACATAATCACGGTAATTTAAAAATACTCTCAAACTTTAGAGTCTTTGGTTCCCTTTTTCATATTATTTAGATGTGTTTAAGTATCAGGAGCAATTTAGTTTTTTGCAGCTGGTAATACGTAATTTTGTTAATTAGGACAAAATAGGTCTCTTATTTATTGTCAGGAATGCACAACAGTACAAGACTAAAAACAAGATCTATTCCCAGTAAAACTAGAAGTTATTATAGAGTTAGGTGGTGCGTCTACACAAAGGATGCCTCATTTAGCTCACTGCCTACCATGTCCAACCACCTGGACACGAGCAACTTATAAAGCCACCGAGATATTCATGTAACTAATGGTCCATGATAACCCTACACATAGTTACAATTTGATTAGAGACTCTAGAAGAAATAGAACAATGTTGATACCGAGATGTCGTCCCGAAACGTTGGAATCATCTTTATAAAAAAGCTAATATTAGATTATATTTATTTTCACGATCATATCTACATATCGCTTTACCAAAATATGTTTTATAGTTCATTTACTCCTTACTCCTTGCAACGTGTTCCTTTTATATGATAAGTATGATACAATTAATTACAATACGCGACAAATCATTCGGTAAGTTGACCACAAATTTTGTCATTATATTCCGTTGATTTAATTTATACTAATTATAAGAAAGTTCTGCTTGAGTCAGAACGAGGGTATTCAAACATACCTATTTTAAAATTTACGATAACATCACGACATCGTTTGTATTATCCTGTCAAACCACGTAGACACTTCATTCAAACACATACAAGTTACTTAAAGCGAGTATACATTATCACTACATAGCATAAAACAAAGTCGCTTTCTCTGTCCCTATATCCCTATGTATGCTTAAATCTTTAAAACTACGCAACGGATTTTGATGCGGTTTGTTTTAATAGATAGTGATTCAAGAGGAAAGTTTAAATGTATAATACACTAGCAAGTCATCCCGGCTTCGCACGGGTAGTTTCTGATACACTGATGCTTTACTAACCGTGCGAAGCCGGGGCGGGTCGCTAGTAATATTTAAATCGAGTAAAACGGTTTAAATGGATCTCATTTTCCATAGTATGTCCATGTCCATAACTTCTTCAAAAGATAAACAACATTGCTTGGCATAGCAACGTTGTTGCCATAACAAGTGCAGTAGCAACGGCGTTCGTATCACCGAAGAAAAGACTCTCACGACATCGCAACACAGTTCAGTTTAGTTTGCAGAACGTGGCTTATCTGTCGCCTATATGCGTCCTTATCTACAAGGCACTCGCCTTGCGCGTGCACTCTAGTTTGCACTGTATCACTGAGAACGACAGTTTCGTTTGCTCTGACCTCTACATAATTACTCTCTCTTTCCCGCTTGCTTGTTCAATTTGATGATATGAAAACAAGTGTGGTCGCATATAGCACGAGATCCGGTTGCAAGATTACTACATTCATCAAGTTATTAATTGAAATATTTTTTTTATATATATATATATAATATTATTATTATGAATGGGGGAACATATTATTACCGAGGTGCCTATATAAACCAGGTGTAAGGCAGCAAAGCGGTTGCGGCCAAATAGGCAACAGTAACCCAAATTTTTCAAGTTCTTTACTTACTCGTATGTTGCTGAAAAGTGTATTATAATTTATTTGAAAAACAACAAAACAAAATTGTTACGGTATCGACTATTATGACTTGTTTTAATACTTGACCGATTCGGTTAATATTCGAGTTTATAAATTCTATTGGCATAAACTACTCTTTTCTAAAATTTGGTAACAATCAGACAAACGCTACTCAAGTTATCTTCGGACAAATATATATACAAACGCCGATTGTTCCTAGTAGAATGTTAGACCTCGATTCGCTTGGTCAAAAATACATTACGATTAAAAACTAGATGAATTTAGTAATCTTGCAGGTGGATACCGTGCTATATGCGACCACACTAGTTTTCATATTATTAAATTGAATAACCGAGTGGGAAAGAGAGAGCAAAGTTGGTCACTTAAGAAAAAAAAAGTATGGAGTGCACTTGCAAACTGAATTTAATAAACATTATACCTAGTTGGATCATTAGTTTTGTCGCTTTCTTATTTAATAAAGATTAGATGGAATGTTGGGATTGATATTGGAAATGAAACTTTCATGCCATCCTCTATTAAAAAAAGAAATTAATTCTGCATATAAAAAAGCAAATCGAAAACAGAGCCGCTGCAATTACGCTCCACAGCTGTGGTTAAACGACTGGGATTTTTAAACTTATTTAAATATCTACGTTTGCCAATCATATAATCAACGATTCAGTGACCATTCGACTGTAAAAGAACCGGCCGAATTTCATATCATCCAGTGAAATAGTATCAAAAACTCTTCGTCTTCATTGAGGTTAACTCTTAAACTAAACTACAATCAAAAGAGTACTAAATGAAGACCTGCGACGATGCTTATCGACGAAAATACAGCATTTCATTAAGGACCTTCTAAGCCCCGACAAATTCCAAGCTTTGTTAAGGTGAACGGGACAATAATACCGCGAAATTGCGGAATTGAACCTTGTATAATGTTACAACAAACAAAATGATAAAGTGCGCGTCCGTAACAATGACGAAGCGAGCGGGTGTTTCCCAAAAATCGTGGACTTTCCTCATTCATGATGTGACTTGGAGTCTCATATTCGAGGTGAGGGGTATTTCTGTGAAAAGGGGAGGTAAGAGGTGTATTTCTGTGAAAAGTGTAAAAATTAGTGCTGTTGTAAATCAAAATACTTTCTTTTGAATTATTTTGGAATGTCTTAAGAAAGTCTATATGGATTCCAACAAGATTTACTAGATCATCGAGCCGCAAGGAAACCTCATGGACTTAAGATGATTGGATTACAAAATATGACAACATTTTCAGAAATGCTTCAGTGAAACCTCACGAAGGATCGGATAGGGTTTGAACAACCGCTAAACTTTAAGAAAGCATGATCTGAGGTACATGTTTCTTTGAAAAAGAATAACGTTTCATTAAGAAATTACCAGAAATTAAAAAAAAAATTGACTGACACTCAAAGGTTCCCGGATTAAAGTGGCATTGCTATCAACGCTGCAATTAACGCGGAGCATCTTGCGATCAACTTTTGGCCTCCACAGTTCTAGGGCTATGTTCAAAACTTTAAATAAATTTGATGTAACGTTTTCCTACACCACTTTTTTTTGTCACCCGAAATTGGGAAGATACGGCGCACACAAGCCAAGCACTCATATTGCTGTGTTCCGATAGAAGGGCCACCAGAACACAGCAATATATATATTTTTTTTCTTTTGTCAAATTACTTTACTGTTATCTGATAATATTACGATCTAGCCATATGATATTATAGCTAATGAGTAATTTTAATCTAACTTAATTTGCTATCTAGAATATTTCCAAGAATGTGTCCATTGGCACTTTTCTCACGGTCTCTAGTTAAGGGGAAGACACTTTGTTCATGTGTTCTTTGGTAGCAGCACACAGCAATATGAAAGCTTGGCGGTGACCAGGTGTGGTACTTCCCAATCTTGCCACAAGTTGAAGGAGAGCAATGCTTCTTTGGCACCATTTTTTTTTTCATAAAATATCAAAGTCGTAAAATTTATTTGTGTTTGTCACAGAACTTAAGAACTGACTTGGTTATTTAGAGCATGATCTCGTGTATGAGTAGACATTATAAAGGCCACGGTTTTAATTCCCACCGGCTTCTATCATTGTTTGTAAATATTATTATAACATTAACAAACCGCCATCAAAATACGAGCCTAGCCTTGACCTGATTCAGTTGAGAAAGAGCCGAGGATCTACGCATCTATCACTCCACTGAGGTAAGTTACGAAACATTATTTTGCTGACTTTTATCGTTTCCATTTAAAGTTTTTGAGTTATTTACTAGCTTTCGTGGTAAATAATTTGTTTTTACGAAGCAAATGTGACGGGACGAGTTGAAGCTCTACCTGATGTTAAGTGGTTACCTCCGCTCATAACAACAGCAAGGGATGTTTCATCTCACCCACATCCTCGCACCGGAACACAGCAACTCACTCATTGCTTGGCTGCAGATTACCAGATGTGGAGGCAGTACTACTTTAGCACCACCCAGGAAGTACGTGTGGGTTTTTAAAGGGTACTCACATACGGACGCGAATAACTGGAACCCCAAAATTAAAATAATCACCATATAAAATAATGGAATGTTATTTCAGATATATTACAATAGTCCTTACAGAAACTGAATTGCAACAACTTAATAAAAATAATAATTGGGAACAAAGAAACTAGAAACAAGCTTTGAACAAGGATGAAATTAATTAAAGTTGGCTGTGACGAGATGCCTGCCTAATGTGAAACATGACGGCATAAGAAAGCGTCATACCGCTTGCTATCACGCCAAAATAATAATTATATTTTTTATCTATGAATTTGCCCGAACACAACATTTAGAAAAGGATTAATAAAAAATAATAATACGCGTCGGTTTTACTGCCAAACCACGTCAATAAAAAAAATAGCATACCAGTATACAGTGTCTTACATCAAATATTGAATCGGTAGAAGGGTGTGGGGGCCGGTGAAATCATCAACATCCCTGTCTCAGGTGACGGGTGCAACGGGGTACGACTTGGGTCTTCTCATATTTTGGTCTGGGAGGACTTAAGTCGATTTCTGTTGTTATGAGCGAAGGTAAACTCAAAGAGGTTCAGCGAGTTCCACTTTTGGTCAATAAAGTACGAAAATAAAAGATAATAAAATAGTGTGAATAGAAGATAGTAGCAACGTTTAATCTAAACGTCGTTTCGTCATTTTATATATGTGTAGCAATATTTCAATATACCATAGTGCCTTTGATGTGCATACGTAAATCCTTTATAGAAAATTTCAATTTTAGTAGCTCCTACACCTACTATCTAATAAAGTTAACACTAGCGATGTTTGCCATATGAGTATGGCGTCATCGGTATCGTCTACGTAAACCTTTGAACACTTTGTGCTTGAACCTACGCAACAATCACTTTATCCCACTCATTCAGAGAATATAAAATGAAGCAAAAAAACGTGGCAGACATTTTCATTTGGGTTTATTCTGACAATAATGAGATTGATTTGTTACTGAAATAAATATTTGTATGGCTTCATCATCTCCCTGCTTTACCATTCTAAGTCGGATTGACCCAATATGTATTATAAATAAATAAATAAACGTTTACACACCGATACCTCTGCACTAGGATTCCTTGTGTCACAGATAGCATGGCCAAACACAGAAACACAAGCCAAACTCAAGACCCGAGAACAAACTTTATACTCACCACACAAAGTGTTACCCGGCTACGGTCTTCGGTGTTTGGCTTGTGTTTCTGTGTTTGTCCATGCCCTCTGTGACACAGGGAATCCTAGTGCAGAGGTATTAGTGTGTAAACGTTTTTTTTGGTTATTAGTTAGTTTGAAGAAAAGTTCTAAGTTTCAATTAAAATTTAAATTGGCGATGGAAACATATTCTAGCAGTGTATTGAGTAAATCAATTTGATTGATTTACGTTGATGACGAAGATAAATATTCTAGGCTAACCTCACGCTAGAAAAAGGGTAACACATCCCTCTTTCTAGCGTGAGGTTGACTCCATCTCTCAATGTGGAGGTCTGTGGGGGTGGGAACAATTATTATGATGCAATAGGATGGTCCGATTTCAAAGCGGTTGTTTATGGAAGATGATTCATAGCCATGTTTGATGAAAATCGGTTTCATTCCAGGGTCAACGGTATCATCTCTGAATACTCTTTTATAAAGGTATTTCGATTCTTATTAATTTATTGTCGCTTAACTTAATTTTCAATTTTTTTGCAAGTATTTTCAATAAGTCTAAACTAGATTATACCATAGTACCCAAATATTCCGTTCGGAGTAAAAAAATGCAGATAGGCATTAAAAAAGTTAATAAAATTAGAATGAAAGGTCTAAGGTGAAATATGGTGAGTAATGGTGAGTATGGTGAGTAATTGTAACACTACAATCAACAGTATTTATTGGGTGGGTCTTAGTAAGATTTCTGCCGCAAAGAGTCAAATAAATTAAAGGAAAATATATCAAAATCATTGAATATGCTAAACAGATATAAGAAAATATAAGAAAAAGCCTAAAGTAGATTCAGAGTCGAAAGTAGAATCAGAAGTTTTTAAGTATTAGTTATTGCTCTAACTTCACATGCAAACGAAATAGCGAGAATTTATCTTGTCTAAAGCCTCTTGGGAGGCTTCCAGGTCAGGGATAAGAGACGTAAATTTAACTAATAAGACTTGCAAGCAAATGACTAGCTTGTTTTAGCTAGTCATTTGCTTGCTAGTCTGACGGTCTGGGAACTGAATGTAAGTTGACATATTTTTGTGCATGTAATGTGCATGAGGAGCACTTGTAACACGTTATATGCTCACGAATATGTTTAAGTGTTTGTGTATAATTTGACGTGTTCAAACGATACATGATAATAAATGAGTTTCAGTTTGGGATTCGAGTATATTGTAGTTTTATTTTTACTATTTCTCATGCGTCACGAAACCCAACGAAATCTGATTTGAAAAATAGAAAAATACAAATATTTGGCGTATCCTATCTGTAAAAATAATTGAGTTGGCATACAACGCGCCCCGGGTACAGAAATTAAATAATTAAAATCCCTGAAAATACGGAACAGGAAAAGAGCGGAAACCTTCGAATGTAAATACAAAATCGTGTTTTTGCAAACATTGCGCAGCGTGTTTTTAGGATATTGAAACGATACCAGCGGAATATCACAACGGTGTTACGTTGTTTGCAATCATTTGCTTTACAAATATTTATTTATTATATTGATGGAATTTACCCAGGCTTACTTGTATCTAAATTGCTGATGCTCTAACCTTGGATGGATAGGAACGAGGTAAATTTAACTGTTAAAATTAACCATTTGGAGTACAGGCTTTAGATACATATAGAATTCAGGTTACGTAGGTATGTACGAACGCCACAAAGATTAAGGGATCTTTTCTCCCCCTCGCCACAGAATACATAATTATGTAATACGCACAACGTACGTACGCTTGATTGTTCTGTTAAATTGAATCATAATAGCGATCATTATTTTTGGGCCTTCGTAAAAAATTTGTTCACCATTCATTCAACCTTAATTACCCTAGAGCCTCGCTCTATGTGTTCAATGCTAACCATCCTAACTAATATTATAAATGCGTATGTGATAGTTTTTTTTGTTACGCTGTCAGGCCTTAGCTACTCAATGATCACGATGATTGATACCTGATGTCAGGGACGCAGAAAAAGGACACAAGGTAATTGTTTTTACAACATCGATATCAACGCGAGCGAAGCTGCTAATCAATTTATAATGACTTTTTATTATCAAAAAAATTAAAAAGACAGATAAACTCAACTGATATACTAATAAGATCCCTGCATTAAGTTTTCATCGTCAAACTTCCACAAGTTATGAATTTTAGTTGTATTTTTCAATAAGTACTTTGGGCTTTCAACCAAAATAACTGGAATAAATATGTGATGGAAGTAACCTAAATTGCATTCTTTGCTTTCCTGTGACTGTAGACCGAAGTTCGTCCGGAGAGGTACTGCCATCACACCTGGAATCTGCCGCCAAACAGTGGTGCTCGCATTACTGTCTTCCAGTGGAAGGGTGTGGGTACCGGTGAAATCACATGCGCATGAGACGTATCATCCCCGTCTCGGGTGATGGATCCAGCGGGATGAATGCGACTCAGTAAGATCCAAGTCTTATACTGAGTCGTATTACTGTTGTTATGGGCGGGGGTCACCACTTACCACCAGGTGGTGAAAACTGTTTCATAGCACAACAATTAGATGCTTAAAATGGTTACTTACATTAGAATATAGAGTTGAAGCAATCTTCGACCATTCCAACATCCCATTCCACATTAACTGAAATAAGTTTGAAATGTCAATGTTGTAGTTTGTTTGGAATATCGATTGCTAAGTTAAATTGGTATATGGAGTATCTCAAGAACTAAGTATTGGTCTATTCAGAAAGCATATATTTTTTTAATATAATGTTTGAAAAATTTGAGGTATAGCCTCTTTATTTAAACTTGGGGATCCAGTGGTTCAGAGACCCTACGTGTGTCCCCCGGGTGTTGCGAAAGGATCAACCCAAAGTAGCAGTAGAACTTGTGTCGAGTTCGTCCGGAGAAGTACCGTCTCCGCACCGGCCAATTCTGCCGCCTGTTCCAGCGGAAGGGTGTGGGTGTTTTTTCTCTTTTCGTGTTTCAGTGGCCAACGCTAATGTTGGAGATTACAAGCCACTTGGAGGCCTCCGACATGGTTTATCAACTAGTATAGCTACAACCGACATTTTTACCCTCTCTCTGAAGCACGGAAGCGCTCAGTTCAAAATGCCACTGAAACCACCTTTCAGGTGCTAAAGTTAGTAATAGGAACGCATGATCTTGTAGGTATTTTTTAAAGAATTCATTGGAATTAAAGTATTTTGACTTTTGAATTTTCAACTTTTCGACCCTAGATTTAATTTTGAGAACGCATGAGCAGGTAGACATAGATATTTATTAAAAAAAAAAATTATAGCTTTAGCAATATCATCGTTTTAAATTATTCACGTTAACTTGTTTTTGTTCCAATAAACATAAGTAATTATTTGGTATAATATTTAATGTTCATCCCATCGATACGGTAAACTACTGAATAATTGTCAGTAATCAAAAAGAATTGACATTATACATGGGTTTTCAAATATTCATGCGTGCGTTCAGAAATTTAAATTGTGTTAATTTGAACTTAATTTGTTTTGTATTCATTGTATTCAGGCGGTACGAAGTTGGCCGGGTCGGCTTGTTTATTTATAAAATCTGATCCTAATTAACAGGTTGCTTAAAACCGTTGGTATTTATTCAGCTGTAGGACCACGATTAAGCTACGGGTGTTTATAAATACTTGAAATTTACATTTATACCAAAAAATAACCTGCTAAATCATAATTGAAAACTGTTTGTTCTTTGGAACAACATCAATAAACATTTAGATGGTTAACAGGACGAGACCTGCTTTATGTATTAATTGTAATTTATTGCCTCGGAGTTGCTATAATCCTCATTTGGAAGTTCCACTATACTGCGAATGTTCGTTCGGACGCTCGAAATTCCGCAACTGTTTCGTACGTCATTTCTCGCGGTCAAATAGCGTTGTGCGATTATTATCCTTTCCGCTTCAGCTTGAAAAAATAACATTCTTGAAAGTTATAATACAAATAATTGCACATGTCTGCCTAGAATATATCTCGGTACACAAACTTCCAAACAGAAGGCCCACATTTTCTGGTTAAGATCCAGACGTGCCAATAAGTTATTCGCTTTATACGCGCAATGTCGCGATCTTAAAACAGCGGAGGAAAATATTTGGAATACCACGTGTCGAACCGAAATTTTAAGTCTAAACTATTTACCAAACCAGTAGATAAAAGCCAAACCAGTATAGGTAAATATTGCGAGTAATTTGGTTTATCCAAAAACTCAGACTAACCCTTATTAGGCTCCCACAATTGATTTAAGCCCAAGCCCATGGAAACATTAGAGGCTAAAAATAAACTAAAAATATACTTAAACAATATTTTGCCGAATACAAGACGCATTGAATAAATAAATATTCTTGAACATTTCACGCATTGCCATCTAGCCCTAAACTAAGAATAGCTTGTGCCTAAGTAGCTTATATAATACTTATGCAGTATTACTTACATAGCGGTAACATCAGCAACAAGCAACAAACAAATGTTAGATAAAATCTTTATTTCCGTTGAATTCTTGATGCAAGTCTCAGGTGATGAGCGCAACGGGGTGCTACTTGGGTCTTCTCGTATTTAAAACGGGGTGAACCTAAGTAGTTTTGCTGTTATGAGCGGAAGTAATCACTTAATATCAGGTGGACTTACAGCTCGTTCCGTCACTTTTATTACTAAAACTTAAAATATTACTTGCATAGGGCACTTTTTTTTTAATAAATATGTACCTACAAGTTCATACGCTCTTATAACTAAGTTTAGCGCTTGTTCAAACCCTATCGGAATCATCCTCCGTAAACAAGAACTTATTTCCTTAACGTAAGGTTTCGTAACCTTAGACGTACTGAATTGGTTCATCTTACGAATCTCTCATTTCTCTATAATTCAGAATAGTATTGTATAAGTTACCATTGGTAATGGTATGGTAATCTTTGGCACTAATAACTCTTGGCGGCTGAATTGAGTCTGACTTGCATTAAAAATGGGGGTATTCTCGACACCATAGTATACGCAAATAGCAGTCGCTTAGTTCAGAAAACTAACTTTGTGCGATATTATCGTGTTCTCTTAGAAATCGGCGAGAAACGGGCCAAACTATGCCGACCAACTTCCAGGCGTGATATCTTTTATCAACTTGATAAAACTTGACGATAGCATAATGAGATCCCAGCACGATTGAGTTCATTTCATAACAACACGGATAGGTAGAACATACTGACATTAAGCTGCATTCACAAATCAAGTCATGACACGGATAAATAGAAGAGACCAGGCTTATTAGAGTACTTACTATAATTGGTAGGATCCATGGGGGTGGATAAGGGCAGTTGTACTGAAGACACCCCTTGAGCTGCATCCATCGCAGCGTTGTCAGCGTCGGCATTGGGTTCGGGCTCGAGCTCGAGTTCGGGATGGGGGTTTGAGTTTGGATCGAGATCGAGTTCAACATCCGGGTTGGGGTTGAGATCGGGGTTTGCGTCGAGCTCAACCTCTAGGTTGATGTTGGGGTTGGGGTTGAGATCGGGGTTTGCGTCGAGCTCGAGCTCTAGGTTGATGTTGGGGTTGGGGTTGATGTTGAGGTACATGTAACGGTTGGGGTTGGGGTAGGGGTCAGGGTAGGAGTAGGGGTCGGGATCGGGATCTGGGTCGGATATGGGGTCGGGTTCATCGTCGGTGTCTGTTTCAGTGTCGGTGTCCGCATCCAGACCATCAAAATCCATATCGTCTATAGTCAGATCTGAAGTAGGAAAATTTCTTGTTTCAAAATAATTGACAATATATTCAGCACATGGAATGACTTTGTGAAATTACGAAACCCAATAGCCAATGACGATAATGAACCTCTCGACTAAGTCATCTCCTCTACCGTAACAGTCCACAAACATTCGGTTTGAAGCTTCTTGCGGCTTATGAACAATCTACCACACGAGCCTCTTTTGTTCCCACTGCTGGGCACCGGCCAACATTAGACTACATTTTAATTTTATGGCTGTATTTGGCTGGTTGCTTAAGCAGATAACAGATACCCATCAAAACATTAGTTGTGATGGATATCTGGTATCACGGTAACTCAAGACAACAGATTTGTCAGCTAATTAATAAAGTACAAGAGGATTACTGTGTTTTAAAAATTAGGATCACCGCACTTCTAGTACAATGCACAATAGGTATTCCGCTTATTCCGCGTAAAGTTTTACCTGCCTCTTCAAACAATAATAAGTACCAAATTATCCAAAGCTTTTTTACGAAATAAGTAATTATTTTCGTACTAATTCGCATTCGTACGTGAATAGGTACTCTTTGAATCCCTACACGTACTCCCTGGGTGGTTCTACAGAAGCAACAAGAAGTAGCGGTAAAACATGTGCAAAGTTCGCCCGGTAGTACTGCCTCCACATCTGGTTATCGCTAAGCTGTAGTACACTAGCATTGCTGTGTCCGGTGGAAGGTTGGTGTCGGTGAAATCACGTGCGCATGAAACGTAACATCCCTGTCTCGCGTGATGGGCTCAACGAGGTCCGACTTGGGTCTTTTCATACTTCGGTCAGGGACAAATAATCGAGTCGTATTACCGTTGTTATGAGCGTTACATAACCACTTGCCATGAGGTGGGCCTTTAGCTCGTCCAATAACTTGTATTAAATGATAATAAAAAAGAGATATATAACGTGATGTATGAGTTTTGTTCACTGCCGATATTTCGAAGCAGCTACATGCATCATCATCAAAAAAAAGAACTATATATACGTAATGTCTCATAATAACCAAACAATTTCACAGACGTTTATAAAATAGAAGAGTTTGCTTACCTGTTCCATTCTACCATAGATTATCATAACATCCTCGTTGGATAATTTCTATCCGAGAACCCCCGAGGTTTAATAGAAAGCTGTACCTAATAACCTGGCGGTGGTTTAATACCCGGTTTTCTAGGATAATCCACAAAGCTTTACAGCTTTTCCGGGTAATATTACAATTTTTATTTCCGTTCAAAAAAGCATTGCTCCAGGCTTCTCAAGTGATTTGTTCACCAACGAACAGCATTTATTTATTATTTATATAGAGGATAGCAAGAAAATGTATATTAGAAATGAAGCATTAAATATTATATAAGCTTTTGTAGTTGATTAAAATGAATAAACGGTACTATTCTTGCTTATATTTACATTCTTAGTTGGCCTCTGTACAGCTTAGACTATCTGGAGTTTTAATATCTGCTCAACAATGAACGTTTGAAGAAAATCTGAGCATTGAAATAACAAAGAATAAACGTGGGAGTAGCCGGTATGATATTACGTGCAATTTATTGCAAAGCGCTCAGAAAACGGCAGTACCGGTGTTTTGTAACAGACTTTGAAAATTCTTTCTGAAAAAGACCTGCCATTTTTAAGATGTTACGTGTATCTTTAAAAATTGGTAGAACTGGACACTATCTGGTTTTCTGGAGAATTATTTGTATTTTAATTGATTGATGGAAGGGAAGTGTTCGTGTTATAATATATTGGAACATACTTATTATTAGGGCCTCAAATCATGCGTTCATGCGGATTTCCTCAAGTAACGAATGCGGGAAAAATCACGTATCAAATTGCGCCTATTAGCACACATAGGAAAGAATCGAAAGGGCTTGGCCACACCCTAGGCGCGACGACATTAACGTGAAACGATGCTGCTTCGGGGCACGGCAGTTGCTATGTAAGCCTCGTCTTTGCTAGGCGACAATTTTATTGCCCTGCAACCTGAGTCACGTGACTTGTGGTGCCAAATCGGTAAAGCAGACGCATGGAGCAACAATGTGGACGTTTCATCTCGAATCGTGGACAAATCAAGATCGCTTGCGATCTCATACGACAAGTTGGACGACCTGCGTCGCGGCGCAATGGTCGTCTTGTGAAAAGTTAACTTTTACACAATCATACCTCTACACAAGAGTCAACCACAAAACACAAAGTAGATTATTACTAGATTCGAATCGAATTCGAATTCTACCCGGTTTTCGAAGGCACGGCACGGCAAATGAACCATGGGGCTGTCAATACGAGGCTTAAAATTTCTGGCGATATTGCAACCGAGCGGCCGTCGCACCGGGCGTGTTATCGTGACGTGCAATCGACACGGAAACGTGCCGCGTCGCCGGATCGTTTTTAGCGACGTCGCGCCTGTAATGTCAAACCATAAGGGGCATTGCGGATTTCACGCTCGTAAGGCAAATTCCGCGTGCGTGAGTAAATCCGCATGACTATAATACGCCGTTTATATTATGTTCACGTTGCTCTGATAAACCTTAATTTTAATTATACGCAAGATATAATATGTAGCTTCCTGTCGGCTTCTTTGAGAAGCGTGTTAGAGCACTTCGCTGGTTCAAAATATAAATTTAATCAGCGTAAGATCCAAATCTTATACTTAGTCGCATTACTGTTGTCATAGGCGCGGGTCGCCACTTACCACCAGGAGGGCACTCAACTCATAAAATATATGCTGAATATACATTATATTACAATATATGTAAATACGATTAAGAATAATTTATTTAGATTTCGTATTTTATTTAATTTAGTGCGAGTTATTTGCTAAGATGTATAAATCTTTGCTGGTAACCATTGTGTTAATGAATGACACTCTAAGCACTATTTGTCTACATAACATTGAAGTGTCTGTTTGGAATGTCAAAATATCAGCTTTTACTAAATGCATTTTAAAGTATATACGGCACTCTTAACAAAATTACAATTTATAATGTTTTTGTCTGTCTGTCTGTTTGTCCGAAACGGCTGGACCAGAACTTACACTGGTTTATATCATTAGGAGTAACAGAGGCTACTTTTATTTTAGAAAAGTAATAAGAAAGCCGCGCAATAAAAATTGTTAAATTAAATGCGGGTGATTTTGCGGGAAAAACTGTGTAAGCCCGCCCTATCCAACGCTCCAATCAATAAACCCGTAATGGAGGACATTTTTTCTTTTCGCGCCCTTGATTTTGTTTACTTACAATATAATTACGGTACTTATGTCTGTATACATCCCGTTTGTCAATATTTAAATATAAATTTCGTGAAGCCAATTCCATAGATAAATAAATATAAAAACCGGTCAAGTGCGAATCGCACACGCGCACCGAATTTATTCCTTAACTTGTGCTACGTAAAATTGCTTCTTGCCAAATATCATGGTTCTAGGTCAACGGGAAATTTCGTATAGGTTTTACCTATCCCTTATAAAGGGCTGTATCTTTTGATGGTGTTGACTTAAAAGTTTGACTTTTTCATTGCTTCTAGAGATTGCAGACTCTAAGTATTTTATATTAATTTCAACTAGATTAACTTCAACGCGTGAACAAAAGGGTCTTGACAGACAGACTGATAAGGAAGTGTTCTTTAAAGGGTTTTGCTTTTTCCTTTTGAGGTATGGGGTCCAAAAAAAAATATTTTGATTGTTTTATCCGTTTAGCTGCGATAACGTATACAGATACACAGACAAGCATAGTTTTCAAACTTATTACACTAATACTCATTATATTGGTTCGGGATTCAAAAATACGCAGTGAACGTAATATTGTTTAGGGAGCAAAGTCAGTAACTGTCTGAAATATTACTCTCGTTTCCCGTGTTTTCATAATCAGGTTAGGTACAGTCAAGACCCCGATGGAATACCCTCCACTATATTTATAGCGGTGTCTCAGCCTCTGGGTAATACAAAGCTTCAGATTAAACTGTTCTGAGGATTGATAACCGGTCGTAGCGAAGCTACCCTGTTTGTTCTTTTCATGTCATGTGGACGACTCCATTCTGTTGGCGGTCAGATAAGTTTCACTGGCGTTTTTAACCGCAATTTCTGAATTGCGGTTGTGTATTTGTTTCCGTTTGTTGCTTAATTTCTCCGTCATTTAACAACCGATTGGGGTTTTTTTTTATTTGACAGAATATACTTTCGCATCGGTCACATATAATTTTATTAAAATCGGATGAATAGTTTGGTAGTTAAAACAAAATAAATTAGAAAATATGTCATCCAAGTAAGCGAAATTGCTTGTTTTGCTTCAGTGTAACTTTTTTTCTTTGCATGTTGTACCGACTTGGACGTTTCTTATATAAAATGGTAGGACCCCCCCAAGGGCAAGAAATAAGGTATGAAAGAATTGAAGTCACTTTTTTTCAATTTTTATTGTAGATCAGGACTTTTTAGGTTCGATGTTTGATTTTGGTAATAAAGTTATGATGACGAGTTGCATTTGCTTTGCTGGCACGAAAAGATATAAGGGCCTAGTTATTGTATATGATAATTTGTATCTTAAGTCTTTGGATGGCCTGAATACTGTTACGGTTGGTCTCAAGCTCAGACAGTTACTAAGATAATCAAATCTACTACGTCTAACGCTTCAACCTTGTAGAATCGTATCGTTATACCCAATTTGGTAATCAGATTCAGTCATATTGTTCAATCAAAGATCGTAATGGAGGATGATGATGTCATGATGGAAAAATACTTGAAATTTATCTTCATGAGAATATTCTACATGCTAATGTAATCAAAGGACAGTACCTACTTGAATCATAGTCATACAACCCTTTTGTAACACTTGAAAGGAGAATAATAGAATCGGGAAGGTACTCTGTAAATACGAGATAAATGTGTATGACAAATGTTTTGGGACCTTTTGGATAAACTTGCAGGCCTTCTGAAGGACATTATATATTGCTGTAGGAATTAGATCGAAAATTATTATGTACCTACCATATCTTAGATTCAAATTGATATATGTACATGTGTAATACATACGCAATATTGTATTTAAATATGTAAATACGATGTATTACACCTTCAAGCCTCAACGGTTGATCGAATTTAGATTAAATTTGTTAGCATACCCTGAATTAACACACAGGCTACATTCTACCCCGAAAAACTTGAGTTTTCCCGTTAGATGGTCAACCACGGGTAATACGGCGAGGTGCAACTTGTATAAAAAAGAAATGTTCTTAGTGACTGAGAACGTAATCAGTAATCAAAGGCATTGAAATTTTGTTTAGCTGTGTAAAGAGAAATTGTAACGTATCTTTTTGGAAAATCGTGGTACTAGCAACTACTACGGGTTAGACATTTACAATTTGACAAGATTAAATATAAACTTATAGATATAATATCTAAACGTTTCTCTTGAATCACTCTATCTATTACTGAAAACTGCGTTAAAATACGTTGCGTAGTTTAAAAGATCTCAGCGTATAAACAGCGGGAGCGACTTTGTTTCATACTATGTGTCGATAACATACGTTAATGTTTTTCAAAAATAAGCCCTGGAGTTTTTTCAGGAATAAGTAATTTTCTTGAAAAATTTTAGGGAAAAGTCTGTTTTACATTAAAACCTATGTACATGTTTCATGATTTTGCATGAACCTATATACATGTTTCGTTCTTTTGTAGTGATGTTGAGAACTTTATGGTCAAAAATGAAAGTTATTATCTTTAAAATATGTTATATAAAAGGCATTCAAACATTAAATTTTATATTTTGTCTGATTAAATATAAGTTATAAACGATATTCAAAATATTTGAAGTTGCAGGGCGGATATGACTTATAAAGAAGTTTCAAACATTTTGTTGTAATGTTTGCAACAATAGTCTTTGAATCTATTATTATAAACTTTAACTAAAGTTGCTAGAATCATGAACTTTCAAGATTCCTTATGAATAATGTATTCAGGTCGGGTGACCTGGAAATGGCTACACAAACTTCCTCCAAACATGGCTAAGAACAATATCCATAAACCAACTCTAATATAAACAACTGAAAGATTTAAGAAAATCGGAAATAACGACTTCCTTTGTTTTATTATTTTTTTCTCGCCCTCAGGGCGATAGGGATGAAAAAAGTGACAGCCAAATCGGTATACAACGGGTGAAGAAAAAAAAAACAGGAATTTTATTTACTTGGATGACATTGTTTTTCCCGTTATTTTGAATTAAAAACCAAATTATTGAATCGATTTTGATAACAAATATTATGGGATTAAACAGTGAGCTTAACGATTCAAATAAAATTATTTTTTTTTTCGTTCCTAAATGACGGATTTTTAAGAGGACAAATATAAAAAACAAAACAGGTCTTTAAATAAACAAACAAGTCTCTTTGTAGTCGACTTTGACTTTTATTTGATGAATAAAATATACATATTAGGTAGTCATTCAATAAAAGTGACATTTGTAATAAAACGATAAAAAAATTAATGACTTTCTATACACAGAAAGTTTTAAAGCTTTTATAACATTGCACTAAAGCGCCAGTAAAAGGTTTTGCGGGAAAACTAGGAACTACGAGAGTTACTAGATTTTCCCGTTGAGCTGCACTGGCGTTGTTGCACTTTCCTATCATAGCTAGGCAAGCGGCGTTCTTAGTTTCACCAGTTTGCACTAGAGGGCGGTAAAAGAATGATATGACGCCTGTCCCATGTTATGTCGAGATGTCCATTAAATAATTATATTCACGCAAAAGGCCAAAAATAAAAAGAAGAAATAATTATATTATTGTTGTTATGTGTTTCAAATAGTTTATTAACCTAAAAAAATTAAAATGACAAAATCACCTACCTAAAAAGCTATCTTAATCATGTTAACTGCCCATTAATGAAAATGTAATCTTTAGTCATGAAACCGCTTTAAAAATTGAAGGAGTACTTTTTACATTCGGAAGGCCCGTTGAGATGTCGATATATTAGTCGAAAAGCCATGTTGGCGGCTTTCTTCGAGCGGTTTGAAACCATTTTAATTAATAACACGAAAAGAAGAAACTAAAATATGATTAGTTTGACTGCAAACTAACAAATATTTGCTTAACATGGCAGGTGCCACTTGATTTTAAACTAAGGACTACAATTATTTAAACAAAAACCGATATAAAAAATAATTAAATACGGCAACTCCCGGTTTTAATTCGCTTGGACATGATGATGGTATATAATAGGTATGTACCCTATCACAGACCAATATAATATGCTTTGCTTACATAACCTACGTAGGTTAGGTTAGTTTAATAAATTCTGTTAATATAATTCGAATGTTGCACCGCCATCTAGTAAATGCACCGTGCACTATGATTAACACTGAAACGCGATGCTTCCAAACACCTAGGTTTTCTAGGTTGAATTTGCAGCGCCATCAAGTTTATGCAGAGTGAACTAGCATATTCCAGTTAAATTGTTCCTAGGCTTTCCACCAACCTGCACTAGCGCTGCTGTAGCTTTTGCTAGTTTGGCTAGGGTTGTGAGATTTTCTATATATAGCAGACAGCGCCATCGAGTAAACGTGACTTGCAATGAAACCAGTCAACAATGTAGTTTCAGGGTCGTCCGCATGATGCACTGGCGCTACTGTAGCCGTAAAAACTATTGCGAGGGTTGTGAGATTTTCTAGATATAGCAGACAGCGCCATCGGCGAAACGTGAAGTGAACTTGCAATGAAACCAGTTAACGATGTAGTTTCGGGGTCCTCCGTATGATGCACTGGCGCTACTGTAGCCGTAGCAACTTTTACTAGGGTTGTGAGATTTTCTAGATAATAGCAGACAGCGCCGTCGGCTAAACGTGCAATTAAACCATTCAACGATGTAGTTTTAGAGTTTTCCGCATGATGCATTAGCGCTGCTGTAGCTTTGCAAGTTGAGGAAGTTTTCCTCGTTCTGTTTATACCCATTCGCCACAAGGGGTCGATAAAAGAATAAAAGAATAAAGTTCTCGACTTTCTTTTTATTGAGTGCTTACAACACGCTTTTAATTAAATACTGTACTTTTTTAAAACTTAATTTAATAATATGTTAATATTACTTATTTTTAATCACATTATTGTTGTATGTCATTTTAAAACTTAGTAGTCATTTCGATGGATTACCATGTACCAGGTATAAATCGGTTTTAAAGAAAATGCGTTTTCACAAGAAATATAATTATATAGTAAAACTTAAACAGCAAAACCATATTTAAACAAAAATAAAACATCTTTCCGAGATACGCGAATTAAACGAGATCCGCCTGCAAGATTACTAACTGCGTTCATCGAATACTTTTTTAAATATATTATGAAACTAGCAATTCTTGTATAATATATATTTTATTTCGCGTCTATTCGCGTCTATTTCGCGTTGCGTAAAAGGGCTGTTACGATTTGAATAAAATTTGTGTTAAAATAGGGTTTGCTTGTTTAAGTTTACTTGTAGAAATGTATTTCTTCTAAAAACACAACTTATTAAAAAATAACTTTTACGCGAAGAAAAGATACCGAGCAGATCTCGGTCGCTCTATTACTAATTCTGAATGAGGGAAGATATTTTTGGCGAGTTGCTTAAAGCTGAGGCATTTATAGGGCTAATTTCCGTATTACGTTTTTCGATCAGCGTTATTCTATCTGATGTGCGGGTGGTGACAGCATATCTTGCAGGTTCTTGTGGCAAAGCTTGAGTTGATATTCTTGACCAATTCTTGTCTGGTGGCGGCCAGCTTTCTCTACTCGACACATTCCTGTTGTCCGGGAGGAGTTTATACTCCTCATCCCTAGAGGATTGAGAGCTTGGTGATGCTGGCGGTGCATTAGTGTCTGTATGTTCCTTTTCTTTGGGTTTACGATCGCAATATCCTGTTATATTCACATCGCGATGCACTTTGCTCTAAAGGTCTATGTATTTCGCTTTTCAATTGCAGTGCCCATAGCTTATTGCATAAATTCGCTAGTAATAAATAACCTTAAACATTTTTACACTGAGAATATATAATGTATGTCAAACTGTAGGCAAGATGATACGTAAACAATATGTATGAACAAATGACCAATTTTTAGGGTTCCGAAGCCAAACAGCATAAAAAGAACCCTATTTTGTCCGCCTGTCAATGATGATTAGGAAGTAGGCATGAACCGCTATATCTGGTTTATTGAACGATGAAAAATGTGAGGTATAATTAGAAACACTTTCGGGGTTTAAACTTTTAAAGTATGAGGCGGAAAATTATAGGTATGTAATGTAGAATCTTATAAAACAAAAACGGAATTTGTTTTGAATCATATTTAATGTTTAATTAATGCAATATTGATTTATCTCACAGAGAAAATCAATTGATGGTACGCAAACTTAAGGACGTCAACGCCTAATTTTTCAAATAAATTTCTTTTCCACGTTGACGTTTAAAGTAGAAATGGGGTTTCCTAAATATTTCATTTTTATGCATTATGAGTATGAATAAAATTGGCTTGGCATTTATAGTTAATGCTATATGCTATATGTTAATATAACTATATTAAACAATTTAAATTTTATAAATGTAACTTGTTTGGTCCAGTTGGTTGACGTTCAGTAAACCGCTTTAATCAGTCAATATATAAAAGTCTTAACTGACATTCGCAGAAAAAACTTAAAATTTTAAGGGTGTTTCCTTATGTACGAATGAATGAATTGACAATTTATTATAAACCAAGAAATATATAACATAGTACAATAGGCGGTCTTATCGCTGAAAGCGATTTTTCCCAGACAACCTTTGTGCGCGATGAAAGAAAACACTTCATGCTAGTTATATATCCTTTTACATACTTCGAAGAAAATAAGTATGGTTCAACATTTTTTGCAATAGCAATTTTAGCCGAGCTCAGAGTATTCGCCACAAGGAAGTTTATAAGGAAATGACAAGTAAATGAGTTGTTTTATACCAGCCTTCGAATTCCCCACCTGAATACGGCTTGGCCATTTCACAAGTCTTAGGGCGTGTGTTAAAATGTTTTGCTTTGGGACACATCAGTTTTTCGCGATGATTTTCTTCATCACACAAACAAAGAGGTATTATTATTATATTTTTAAAATAACCGTCGTAAAATTTAGAAGTGTGAGAGCTAAGCTTGTTGAGAACTAATTTAAAACACAGAAGCTGGATGGTTCACGCTGATAGGCTGGAAAACTGGTTCTTGGGTTAAACATACTTATTTTTCGCGTGGTAGATAACACAAGAGCTAAATGATAGGAAGTTTGCTAGTGTACTTATACTTCTTCAGAGATTATTTTGCCGTGTCTATGCGCTTCTGATATTAAAGTGGGTAATTAGAATCTTAAAACATTCCGCTTGTTGAATAGTTCTGGGTCTTCTTGATGTCCAAATTTCTCTGCTATCCCAAGATTTCGCACCGTTGAAATTTCTTTGTCATTTGAAAATTCTTGTCTTCCATATAATTTTTCTTATGCCACTCTTTCAAACACGTGTAACACTTGCTAGAACATCGCATGCCTGAATTTCAACACAAAAACTTAGCTACATTCTTGCGTTGAAATCGTAAATTGGCTGCGCGGTTTTCGCTAGCTCGCTTGAGTATCGAGAAAAAAATTACCATGGCCGAAATACGTTTAAGTCTTATAAATAAATGAGCTTATTAATTTAAATATATTAAAACTTACCGTCTATCCAGTTCTCGTTGCGCGGTATCCTTAGAAAGCATGAAAGTAATAAGAAAGCTATTAAGACAATATCAGTAACTTCAATTCAATTCAACCTCTAGAGGTAAAAAATATGGTAGTAAAATATTGAAGACGATTTTTAATCTGAAGGAAAACTTATGTAAATCAAAATTTCTTATCAGTGAATAGCCAATCTGTTAGTCTAATTTTATCTTGTGAAAGTAAAAACATTTTTGATGTAAAGAAATTTACGTAACGAACTTAAAAGGCCCCTGGTGGTAAGTGGTTACCCCCCAGTGACGCCCAGTGACACCCAGTAGATTGTTGTATTTATCCAGACGGCCATCAACAACACGGAGATGTAATGTCTCATGCATTTGTAAAAAAATTACCCTCAAAAGCGTTCTAAAAATATCAGATAAATTATTTGCAAACTGAAAGAAAGACTGA
This sequence comes from Aplocera efformata, assembly GCA_921293045.1. Lineage (NCBI taxonomy): Eukaryota > Metazoa > Arthropoda > Insecta > Lepidoptera > Geometridae > Aplocera > Aplocera efformata. Next base: position 16,517,802 of record OV121038.1, on the reverse strand, counting down.
GAAATAAAGCCACTTAATCAAGTTGTATTCAGTGTTTGAGGCGGCGACGTGACAGCACCGCCTCAATGAGTTGAAATTGATAAAAATCCATTTTCTTTGAGGGATAAACGTTTTATGATATGTCAAAGGGGTTTGGAATCGTTTCCACTTTTTACATTTGCGGTTTGATTCATTTTTTCAAAAGGATTTTCGGCTTATTGTAATATTTTTAATAGATAAGTATATGGAATACTATGGAATATATGGCCAACCGTATATTCCTTCGGGATAAAAAGCCTATGTACTATTCCAGACTATAATCTATCTCTGTGCTAAAATTCATCCAAATTCGTTTAGCCGTTCTGGCTTGATTGAAATTCAATCATCCATCCAACCTTTCATATTTATAATAGCTGTTTCCCGCGACTACATCCGCGTGCAAATTAACTTTGTTTGCGTGGAATACTTTGCATGTACTCGTCCGCCCTATTAATTACATATAAATGATTTTGGATGATAAAGAATCGTCTAAAATTGTCCACAATTGGTGAAGATGTCGCGGTATCAACACAAAAAAGTAACTCAGATTATATCAAGATATCTATTATAGAAACTTAAGAAAATAAAATTGAATTCAAAGATCAATTTCGACTAAGACCGACTAAGACTACTGAAATGTATATTACCAAATTTCATCCAAAGCCGTTTGAGCGTAGTAACAAACATACACGCACATACAAACCTTTACCTTTATAATGTTAGTGTGATAGTGAATGAGGCTGGCTGGGGTTGGTAGTGCGTAGCGTAGCTGTTGGCGCTGCTACCACCTCAAACACTGTTTATAACCTGAACCGTTCGTAACCACACGTAGCAGTTCGTAGACCTCGTAGCTGTAGAGGCTGTCTTTCAAACATTCCTACCAGAGACGAGGTAGGAATGTGTTTAATATCAACTAATTGGATCATGTGACTGGTGATGTTTCACATAAGTATTCAAAGCGCAAAGTGCCTCTTAATAGCACATTTTATCCGCTTATCTTATATTTATAAAAAAAGTGACGTTTTCAAGCTTTTTTTTGGAGAATGCATCGGAATTAAAGAATTTTGACTTTTACTAAGCATTCATCTGCCTAACCATTTAGCAATATTGAAACATTAAGACCGTCAATTCATTTTGTTTTTTAGTTGACAAGATTAATGCCACCTAAACGGAAAAGATGACTAAAGTGACTCTGAAGAAGTAAAACTTCTTTTCAGGAGACACAAAAAATTGTTTTATTTGACTATTATAAATTCAAGAAAAAATCAATGAATCCATTTAATGACAAAAAAATATTATCAGGCAATAAATAATTTTAGCTGAAATAAACTCTAATAGATGTAGAGAAAATCTAAATACAGATACACTCTTATTCTTCACAACGTAAAAAAAAATTAAAGTTCTAGCAACTTTAATTTTTAATTAACTTCAACTTTACTGCGGTTGTTTTTCACCAATTATACTTCACTTCACTTATTTATAAAGCATTAAAATATGAATTTATGTTTGCAGTAATAGTTATGTCTTTTGAAATGCCTTTTTTAATGTTTTAGTAGATGATTATCTATGCGTAATGAGTTAACATGAAATATCCGTAAAGCATCGCAAATAAATTAAGCAAATGGATTGATACGGCATTCTAATTTTTTTTACTCGCGTAAATATATTATGCGTCCCTAAATATATACTTAATAAAATTAAAATTTACTAAAATATAGATATACTAATTTACCAATCTTTTTATTTTTAACTCAACATACGCTATTTTTTCACGCAAAATGAAAAAAATACTTTTTCTTAATGAATCGGTTTTTGAATCAGTCAAATACGGAATTTTGCGTACTGTTTTACTGAGCCAGTAATTCCTGAGTTACATTATAAATTCAAATATATTCACACACTATCTACTCGTATATTCGATAAAGTCAAAAGCATTAGTAAAATGTCGAGGTCTACACTTGCCGATGTCTCATTCTCTTATCAATTATTTACAATTTCCAAATGTAATTTAAATAGTTAATTAATATCACAACTTCATTAATCCCTAACTCCCTAACCCTAATTTAACCCCTCCCCTAACAAAACCCTGTGTGGCAGACGAACACGGGAGTGACGTATTGGATTGATTTTTTCCTTTAATTAACGCTAACGCGCGCCTATCTACCAAATAAAAGGAAAATAAGCACTAATATAAACACTGACTATTCACACAAAGATAAAAAAATAATACATAAACAAAAAAAGCAAACCAGAAAAGTATGCTTTTTACAACTGTATAAAAATTATTTTCTAGTTTTTTAAATTAAAATATTATAATGCCTGCGTTACTAATAGAAAATTATAAAGCTTGAAAAAAAATTCAAAAGCTTATTATAAATTTAAGTAACTTCTTACCTTTTCATTTTTTCTTAGACAGTCGTGCAAGGATGACTTCCAAACGCTCCACCAAGTCTAGTATCCGCTCTTGTTGTTCTTGTCTAATCCTCTGTTCGTTGTGCCGGCGTATTATCGCGAGCACAGAGAAGACGACGTAAATTAGAATAATATATATTACATGCATTTTGACAGTTTCTTTTTACCTTTTTTAAGAAAATATTTCATAGTTCCAAGGACTTTGAAAGTTAGTTGATTTCAATAGTTGACTTCACGCGAACTTTAACAAATTTATTCACTAATCAAGCTTTTGTCAGCTCCAACAAAGTAAAAGTTACAAACAATGGTGTGACAATGTTCGTGGCGCCAACTATGCGTTTCCAATCGTAAAACTGTGCACGGCTATGCTCTGTGGTAAACTTAATGCACCTGGCGCGCGTGCAACAGCTCTCAGTCTTCTGGGACTGCTAGGAATAAACTAGGGTTGTACCACAACCGAACAGAAATGGCGCATCCGATCACAACGTTCGAAAATTCCGGTTAAGTTATCGGTTTATGAATAACTAATATATATGCTTCTCTAGATGATCTGGATTATTATATATTGTCAGGACTAGCATATTAGTTGATTTAAATGCGTTAAAGCGTAGAAAGATCAATACTATAAAATATATTGTAATAAAATTGAAGTGTCTGTTTGTAATGATAAAATAACAGCTTTTTACTAAACGCATTTAGAAGTATATGACAAAGAATCAATTTTTCCCGTCTTTCTGTTGGTCCGGCTAATCTGCGAAAAGGCTGGACCGATTTTGGCAGGACTTTTGCTGGCTTTTACTAGATATCTAATGTTATAACGAGTAATTTAGACCACTTTTACAATTGAAATATTTTTTTACGCGGAACACATAATGCCGTGCTGTGCAAGCAAATAGTGAAATCCCACGCGAACTTAGTCGAAGGAATAATATACCTTATAAAGCAAATATAATACTATAATATCATTATTGTATTTATTATACAAAGCAAGTGTTGCTGTGTACGTAACCGCTGTGATTATTGTACAAAACAATACTCACATGGTAAATTAATTAAAAGCAATTTTGTATTCAACATTTCGTACAAAAATGGAAACAAAAATGATTTTCATGAATGGTGCTAGTCAAATATTATAACTATTTCAAATGAACCTGAACATTATTATGCAAAATTTCGCGGGGTGTCGTGATTAATGTCGCTTATTTAGAATTTTTCAACAGTTTTCCTATTTTTGGTTTTTATAGACAAAACAGCATAAACATCGTCAAAATTCATTTGATAATTTAAAACTTCATCATCTTTGCACCATGATTTATCTAAGTTAAAAACTTGTTTGTAGATACGAGGGATCCCTGCTTCAGCTAGTGTTAAGGAATTGACTTCTACACACAATAAATCTTTTGAAAGGTGTAAAAGCTAATCGTCGTTCAACTTAGAACAATAATAATAATGAAGTATAACAATTTATATTTAGTTAATAGGCATTTCTACACATCTATCTCTTAAACTGTAAGTTATACATTCACATTATTCAGCCTCTACGTTCCCACTGTAGGGCAAAGGCCTCCCTTCCATCCTTCCACTCTTTGCGATCTAAAGTTGTAACAGGCGTTCCTGTCACATTCAGTCACATTCACATTTAGTCACATTTAACACCGTTGTGTTAAATGTGACTCATGTTCACCCCACATCTCATCTCCTTCCACTTCATCGCTTTGCGTTTAGTGGAATCCACTCTGTGGTGGCAATAGGCCACAAGCTTCTAGATAGCTTCTAGCTAGTCTCTAGATATGTTCAGCTCAGTTCCTCTTTAGGTTGGTAGCTAAAAACTGTCAGATTACGAAACATTGTACTGCGCTCCAAATCTCAAATCGCTGACATTGTTCTTAATGAACAATGTCAGCGATTTGAGATTTGGAGTTTTATTTCAAAAATATTAGTATCCATTGCTTGCTGGCAGACCTCGAAGGCAAGCTGCTGCGATCTTATTACAAAACGTGGACTACCTTTAGACTAGGTTTAAACCGCCAATAGGATATTGTCTATTATTCGTGATATTGGTGGATATTGGAAGTTTAAACCCAGTAAAAATACCGCTGATGTTTAGTCTAAGAGCAAATCTGAACGTCATTTGTGAGTATTGGATGTTTACTATACGTCTAGTTATCACTTTTTGTATCTCACTTGGAAATAAACTATATATTATATAATAAATATATACTATATAATAAACTATAATAATATAATTATATATAATATATACTATAATATAATATATACTATATAATAAACTATATACTTTGGCCAAGATAAATATACTCTCGGACGTTTTCGATCTTCATTTCTTCTACTTCCACTTCTGCGCTTCGTGCAGAGTGTCTGTCACTGGTTTGGCGTTGACAATAATTCATGATAATAAGTATGATCATAATCGACATTTAAATATATATATGATAAATAATACCGCACCTAAAAAAGAACCTTGGAAAACTCCAGCCTTTACAATTGATTCTCGTATATTGGTCATGGTATTATTAATAAGTTCAGGGTGCTACACAATTATAATGCAGAAACCTTTATAAAGTTGAAGTTTTAAAGTGATATGACAATTTCTAAAGAAATCGAGAGCCTCGGAGAGATCAACTGATCACTGTTTGGTATCGTGAATGGATTTGTTAAGCAACATGTCCTGTAACTCTATGGGATTTGCAAAAGCTATTTATCTCTATGTAACAATAATCAAATTCATAAAAAGTTACTTTTCATTTTTACCTGTAAACGAGTATGGGGCAAACATCATTCATATATTCATTATGAGAACTGAAGATTAAAAATTATACTCAAATCTTTGGAACCTCATCTTTGCTTTGTTGTTACTTATTTGATCTTCCCATCTGATCATGTTCACTTAAATGGATAGTCAGAGCCTTTTTATACGCCTAAAATGACGAGACAAGCTGACGTCCCACCTATGTTAAGTGATAATTTCAGCCCATAACAACGGTAATGCCATAAAGTCCCCGACCATAGCATGAGAAGACTCAAGTCGCATCCTGCTGCACTCGTCACCCGAGACGGGGATGTAACATAGCAACGCGAATGCGCCACTGCATGACTGAGAATTACCAGGTGTGGTGGCATAATACCGTTGCCGCCATTACTGGTACTGTTAATGTTCAGTCATCAGTAGCTATATAATATGCTATTGAAGACTGACCATTAAAAGGAAAAAAAATTATAAAAGTTACTATACTATATGGTGATGTTACGCGCGCGCTACGTCTATTATGGAACAAGCATACGGAATGTGAATTTACACTTAATATAGAAAAACCATCGGAATTATTCCATTTATATTATGTTAATAAGCTTATGCTAGCCATGAAGTATAAAATTTTTAGAAATCTTAGTTTCAAGAAAACTATTAGGAGTACAAATAAGTTTCCGCCGTTTTTTACACAAATTAAATATTTATTGTAGAAGAACGGTAATATAAATTTAATCAAAATATTGCCCATCACTTGCAACCACTTTTTCCCATCTCTCAGGCAGCATTCGAATCCCACGTCTGAAGAACTCCTTGTCTTTTGAGGTTATCCACGAATCAACCCAATTTTTGGTATCCTCATAAGATGTGAACCGCTGCGCCGTCAGAGCATGTGCTACGGACCGGAACAGGTGATAATCGGACGGTGCAATGTCTGGTGAATACGGCGGGTGGGGTAACACTTCCCAATCAAGTGTTTCCAAGTACTTTTTCACGGGAGCCGCAACATGTGGACGAGCATTGTCATGCAGAAGAATAATTTTTTCGTGTCTAGAATAGTATTGAGGGCGTTTTTCCTTCAGAGCTCGGCTCAATCTCATCAATTGTGTTCGATAGAGGGCTCCAGTAATTGTTTCGCTCGGATTAAGCAACTCATAATACACTACACCTAGCTGATCCCACCAAATACACAGCATATCGTAAATTTTTGGCCTTCCACTGCGATCTTTGTCTTCTACGTCGAAATCACCGTTTTTAAACTTTTGAAACCACTCTCGACACGTTCTCTCACTCAAAGCAACCTCACCATATGCTTCTACGAGCAATCGATGCGCCTCAGCAGCAGATTTCTTTAAATTAAAGAACTAAACTAATATTTCCCGCAAATGACGCTTACTTGGCTCAAATTGTGACATTTTCAACTTATAAAAATTATATTTTACCAATATAAAATCAATGATATTAATAGGTTATGTTGTTCTTGAATGTCCAAACTATTTTTTAAGCCGGTTATCATCTGCGAAAGCTAACCGAAACTCCGTGCCGCGCCATCTACAATACAATAAAACGGCGGAAACTTATTTGTACTCCTAATATTATCTTCTAAAGCATCAATAAGTAATTGTTTTTAATTTTTTCTGTTAATTTGTAAATCTTATTTACATATTACTATATGGTTCGTACCTAGATGATTAGTTAAAATATTCTTAACCTCACAACGCTACTAATTAACATATAATTATGAAAACTGACATTATGAGACCTGCTCTAGTTCTGTTGCAGAGGAAATGGCAAGAAAAATCTGAATTTAATAATGATTTAGGCAATACTCACAGACTATTAAGTAATATTCTTAGTTTCTTATAACCACCCCTAGTAAAGATCTGTGTATTGTGTACTTATAATATAACTGAAAATTTAAAGAAGCAATCTATTCATTGTTAAAACCCAACTAAGTTCAGGGCGTACGAGCATTGTCCTTCACATTTATCACCACAATCCTTCACCAGCATCGTTCAAAGTAGGGTTTGCTTTATTGTTAGTCTTAAAATGTTTGTTTTCTGCTATTTTGTGCTAGTGATCTACACTTTCTTCTTCCGTTTATTTTTATTTTCCACCATTTTTATGTAAGTATCTGTGCTATGTTTAGGTTTTAAAAATGTATGGTTAAATATTAGTACATTGATGGATATAAATACTTTTTTTCCGTTGTATTCTTAAAAAAATAATTTAGAATCATCACTTTAAAAATAGGTACCTTTGTCAACATGCTTAATACTATGTTTAGCACTTGTTCAAACCTTAACCGATCCTCCATGGGGAAGAACAAACGAGACCCTAATGGAATGATTACTTTTTCTACTCAATTTATTGTTGTTTCTAGTTCTAGTAGTAGTTATAATATGAAGATGTTCATATTATTACTAACTTAAACTTAAGCTTAAACTGTCTTGTTCTCGTGACTTGAAATATTTTTGTGTACATATAATACATTTTCATAAATATACTGACACGACACTGTGAGATCACTGATTTCTTTGATTTTTTCTCTTATTTTACGTGGTATCTTTTTATAAATTGCACGTTCATCTCTTTTTTGCAAAGGCTATTAAGCCTGGATATATGCTACTTTTCCCCACAGCATGATACCATACATAATATCACTATTAAAAAAACTAAAATAAACAAACCGAGCAGTGGCTTCACCTGCTAGTTGTCTTATTTGGCGAACCGCATACGATGTGATTAGTTTTCTGTTTGTGAGCATTCTTATACAAAAATATTATTTACTGGTTCCCTTCTCCTTGACAATGAATGATTTTTAAAATTAAAATTAAAATTAAAAAAAAAACATATGATATGTTTTTTTTTTTAATTTTAATTGCTTGTATCGAGAGATACTCCTCTAGGGATTTCTTTTTATTGAAATTTTATTTGCGTACAGACACAAACAAGTGCAAGAGCCTGAAAGCTGTTTTTTAAACTAGGTATTAAAAAAAATTAAATGATATAATTTACTTTAATGTATATGATAAAGTGCTTCTATTTTTAGATTCCAAAAAGGTAAATATAGCGTCTTTAGATACGAAAGGTCCTAAATCAGAACGCGTTCTAAGACCTTAATAAGTTTTGTTCCTCTGCAATCGACTAATTAAAACTCGAGTACAAATATTAACTATCGTGACTTTGTTAAGAAGTACTGTTCTGAAACTAAAACTTAACTTTCACATCGTAATAGTAAGGAAAATGGTTGATCAGCAGTTCTAGTACCTGAAACGTTAACTAGATAGCGCTGCTACAATTTCATACTTAATATTTCCACACTTACTTTAAATACTCACTTTACGAACTTCATATTTCATGTTTTAGCTAAACTTAGTAATTAAAACGCGTAATCTCGTAGGTTATTTAATAATAGTGACAATATTAATTATTTATCAAAGTTCAACGGAAAATAAGATTTTTGAATTACCTATTTATCATAAAAAACTCGTATGTAACATAACAATAATAATTATCGCTTTCAAGTTTTTACTTCGGGGCAAATCCTTAGTAATAATCAATACCACGATAGTTATCAATACATATTAGAACTTCCTATTAGGTTTAATATTAGTAACTGCCTGTCTGTCTTAAAAGCTGAAGTTGATAACGACGATAAATTTATTAGGTTTCGGACAATTTCGATGCCGGATTTTTCGCTTGTTGGTCAACACTAGCGACAGTTACCACGCAGCATCGCCGCGCATCTCCATTTGCTTGTGTGCGTTTCATGTTAGTGTGAGTACCATTATTCATAGGTAAATCAGAAATTGATTATAGAATCCTATGCGCACTAGGTTAAAAGCAAATAATATAATCTTCTTTCACATTTTATGCGTCTTTTGTGTCAAAGCTCCATTTATGAATCACAAAATGAATGACATAGTCAAAAGAATAGTTCGAGACAATATATACTCATGAATATGTGTATGTATTATAAAATTTGACGTGTCCAAACGATACGTGCGATCTAAAGGAATCAAACTCGAGTTTAGGTACTTGTATTTCTGTGGTGGCATGAGTCAGTATACGAATTTGGGAATATCATTTGAGTTGTGAAACATACATTTTTTTGATGCAACCTTATGCGTTGATATCGAAATAGGCACGAATATAAGTGAGAGTAACTTTTGCTATGGCACGTTCTGTTGCATACAATATGTGCTCTCAATCAGAAATTTGCAAAAAGTAATAAAAAGTTGGGAGCTTTGCGGATCCCTCACATTGTTCTAAACGTCACGTCGCTCGGATTTTATAATCGCAGTGGTACATTTCTGAATGAACAAATGTTTATTAAGCGCTTTAGCGCACTAACTTTATTTACCCTTCGGTTGGAGTGTTGTAAAGCATAAAACAACAAATGGAAAATAACAATAAAACACTTAGAAATATTGAAATAGAAGGTCGTAGTAGCGTTCAATTTAAAATTTTTATATAATTTATTATATGAATTCATACGTTTTTATATAATTGCCCGAAATATTTATTTTAACCCAAAATATACCAATAATAGTATTTATATCACAGACCGATTAACTTCTGTGATTTATCTTTTACGATTTATTGCAAAATTAGTGGTCGCCCTGAACTAAATAATAAACATTTAAAAAAAAGTGTATTATCTTTTGAAATATATCATTGTATTATATTAATATGATAATATAAGAAAAATACAGATGAATTATGAAATAAGTTGTTATAGTTTCTACTTATTTTTTATAAAATTTTAGAAATGCCTAATGTTTTACATACCATAACTGCAGACTGTTTTAGCAGACAATTTACATACCTACTATTATTACGATCTAAACGTTAAATTGTTAAATCAGATGATATTTAGTTTCCCGAGGTTTTATTATACGATCACGGGGGAACAAAATTACAAAAAATACTTTTTTAGAGCGTGTTCTGTGTTCAGATAGTTTCTCTAAACATTACCGATTTATAGTATTTAGATAATCTAATGGGGTCCAGTTGCTCGCGTCCCCTTTGATTCCCTACACGTACCCCCTGGGTGGTGCTAAAGGAGCAACCAAAAGTAGCAGTAGAACTTGTGCTAAGTTCGTCCGGAGAGGTACTGCCATCACACTTGGAATCTGCCATTACTGTGTTCCGGTGGAAGGGGTTCCGCATGAGACGTTAATCCCGGGTGATGAACGCAGGATGAATGTGACTCAGTGTAAGATCCAAATCTTATACTGAGTCGCATAACTGTTGTCATGGGCGGGGGTCTCCACTTACCACCAGGTGGGTCACCAGCTCGTTCTGTCACTCTTTCACATAAAAAAATAATAATTTGCTTGTATACTATCAAAAGATAGGTAAAAGTAGGCACATTATGAAATAAGGTATAAAATTAAATTACAATGATAGTTTTCTTTAAAGAAATTGTTAGATTTTGCAACTATTCAGACATACAAGGCCACTCACACAAGGCGTTAAAATTTATTGTGTCATAATCACCCATCCATTAAATTACAGTATCGTAAGATTACTGGAAGTAACCTACAGTGATGTCCAAGATACCTTATCTAGAGTATCTGGTATAAAAAATGCTAAATACTTTTAAATTCCAGATGCAATTACCTTTCTGGAATGGTATAGCCGATAAAATTTTGTAGACAGAAAGAATTGCCACGTCACCTATCAATAGCCCTAAAAAACTAAAGATACAATTTGCGCGTTTAGTTTTATCTACAAGATATTTAAAATTAATGTTCGATTCCCGGCTGGGTCACTCTTTGTGTGGTGAGCATGTAGTTTGTTCTCGGGTTTTGTCCATGTTATCTGTGACACAGGGAATCCTAATGCAGAGGTATGAGTGTGTAAACGATTTATTTTATTATTTATTTATTTTAAAGTTACAACATGAAAATACGTATTTTGTATCTTGTATCTGTATTTCAGATACTTGTATCTTAGATAAATTACATCTCTGTTACCCTTGAGGTTTATTTATATTTTAGCGATTTCAGGAAAATCATAATATTATATAAAATTATTATAATTCATACATACCCATGAATTGCGATACGTCGAAGTCCTTACAGATAACAATGTTGCCCTGGTAATCTGTCACAAGCTCCCTGTTAGTTGATTATAGGCTTTAAGTGCGAACTTCTGTCGCTCGAGCAAATTATATGCCAGTAATATAATTGTACGTACATTTATTAATAGCACTTTGTCAAAGATTTTATATTTTTTTTGCCTGTGTAACGGCTGAACACAAACTCCCAAGTCATTTTCCTTTGATAAATCCAATTGACTTCACAAATCTGTTACTTGATCACAGATTTAACAAGACTTTCATAAGTCTGAAAGTGTGTTTTCATGTGTGAAAAAATAAGCAAATAATATTTTTCCTTTTGAAAAATATTAGAATTGTTACAAATAACTTATAACAAGGATCGCAAGTTGTCTCGTATCATTATTACCTTTGACTGGCTGTATTTTTTGATGCGTAAAGGATCGTAAGCGTCCGGCGTCGACGTTCATATAATACCGGAAGTATGCTTCACCCTATGGTGGATGTTCTAACAGATAATACAATATAATTGATATAATTAAATAAATAAAATTGATGAGTCTATTTGTAATGTCAAAGTAACAGCTTATTACTAAGTGTCCGTACCAGCCTCTAATGTTTCCACTGCATGGACACCGGCCTACTCTCGATAATTGAATGTGAATGGGCTTTGATCTACCACGGGATGCCAATCCGGATTGGTAGATGTCACATGGCTTCGAATTTTTGGTTCTAAGACATGCCGGTTTCCTCACGATGTTTTCCTTCACGTGTGGGTTTGACCCGGTAGCCACCACGCTCTTACTTACTAAATGTATTTAGAAGTATATAAGGTACTTATAAACAGATGAACAGCTTTTTGTTCTGTCTGTTTTTGTTCCGGTTCATCTCCGAAACGACTGGACGGATTTTGACGGAAGTTTCACTGGCTGGCTGATGTTAGGAAAAGTACAATAATAATAATAATAACTTTTCATGGACATTTCACACAGCATCTTCTAGCCCCAAACTAAGCATAGTTGAATAATATTTACATATTAACACCCAGAAACAGAACAAACATTTATATTCGTCTCACAAATGCTTGTCTTGTTCTGGAATTGAAACCACGACATCTAAATTTAGATGTTATCGACACAACTAGGCCAGGCCACTGTTCGTTGGATTAATCTTGGAGGTTCTAGTTTACTCTTGTTAAACGAGTGTACATTTTAAAAACATAACTTAAAGCATTTAAAAATAAAGTAAATCAAGATAAGCTCGCTTTGAACCTGCATTTATAAAAAGTAAGACGCGAACCAAGCCTGATTGAGCGTTGATGTTTCTTACTATTTTTGTTATAAAATAAGAAATAGATAGGTTAGATTGAAGAAAGATGTTACGATACATTAACTTGCAAAAAGGATTTTTTTTTAATCTATCTTTTTTCTAATGCTTTGTTTTTTTATATAAATTGCACTACCCCTTTTTGCGCAGACTGGTTGAAAAATTCAAAAAAGCCGACACCAATATGAGGTGACATAAAAAACAATGCAATGGAAGCAAATGTAATGTTAACTCCTTTGCAAGCCGGTTATAGTGACTATCCTGACGATTCATGCAAACTCTTACTTACTTAATACTCTCTTAAACTCTTAATTACTCTTTATCTCGTTTGGGTACCGACAATGACAAGGAAAACCTTCGAAATAGCCCACAAACTTGTATATACACAATTGGTAATGAATAGAAATATATGGCCTACAGTAAAATATAATTGGAAGACTTCACTACTTGAGCTTCCGTCTTGGGTCTTTTAATATTTACACACCGCTTATGGCCCCGTTTGGTCAGTCTTCCTTCGATCATCTTTCCTATACTTCCAAATTCTATAGATTATTTATGCATTTTGCCAATCTTGTGTTTCTCAGTTTGTCTGTTCCGAAATCACACATCAATTTTTCTTTCAGACTATATACAGTTCATATTTTTTTGCCATGCCCGCCAACATAACTGAGAGAAGTATCTCTCTGTTACTAAGCTCTGTGGTCTGTCTGTTAACGTAGCTAAGTTGGTAGTAACCCTGTATTTGAAGCCAAAGGTCCCGGGTTCTATTACTGGAGTACACTTTGTGTGGTACTCACCACACAAAGTTTGCTCACAGCGTGCTCTGGTAACGGAACTGAAGTTTGTTCACGGATCTGTGGTGTTTGTGTTAAGATATTGTGTTTGTACACATACCGCCCGGCACAGGAAATCCTAGTGAAAGGATATAAGCGTGCAAGTTTAATATTATAAGTACTTCTTCCAATTTCTATAGGTAGGAAAAATAATAAGAATATGAAAAAAGTTTATTTATAGCTTTCAAAATATTCCCGTCCGACCCTAATGCAATTATGCGTCCGGTTGAACCAGCTTTCGGGATATTTCAAAAATGTATTTTGTAGAATGTTGAAAAATAACCGCCGAAAATATTCGACGGCATCGAAATAAAAAATAAAAATCGCTTGTTGCTAAATCTGGCCTGTGCAGAGGATAGGGTAATATTGGTATTTCCGAAGTATTCAAAAAGTCCACGGTTCTAGCATTTGTTTGAGCGGGCGAGTTATTTTGCTGAAAAACAATGCATTGGTCGCTCGGTATTCAACTCCCCGATAGTTTGAGGCAAACAAACTTCGCAATAATATTCACTTGTAACTATTCTACGGTTTTCTAGCGGAATTACTGCTACTGGTAGCGGTTTTTTTTCGAAGCAGTGGGTGTCGAAAAAAACTGTTATCATTTTTGTTAACGCTCCGACTGCGAACAACTTTTGTGGGTAACCCGTCGTCTTCAAGCACCCATTGCGGGAATTTTTGCTTTGTGAGAGGATCGTAGCTGTAGATCCGAGATTCGTCAGTTGTAAGGACGAAGGAACGCTTTGCGAAGTTCCCTTTTCGAACTTTTCTAGCATAAATTTGCACCAGACTACACGACGAGTATTTTGCTCTTCAGTAAGAGAATGTGGTATCCATTGCGAACCAAGTTTCTTAACTTTAAAGTGTTTATGCAGGATGTTGGAAACTGATTGTGAGCCAATCTTCAGTTCAGAAGGAATATCTCGATATGTAATGTATCTATTCTCCTAATAGAACTTTCACTATCTTCCCTACCCTACCATCAGGGTAGAACCTGATGATATTTTCACGAGTTACGCAGCTGTAGGTGAGCCGGGTCTGGGGTAACGTGACTGTTGCTAACGCACGAACAGACTCCCCAATTTTGTTCTCGTTTGCGATCATAAAAAAATCATAGCACAAAAAGCTGCCTGCGAGATGTCTTTTTTTTTTTCTTGCAAACAAAATTACCTGTCAATTCAACATAGTTTCAAGAAAAAATAGGTTGTATTTATTTTACACTCCAATAGAGTGCCGGATTAAACAAGCGCGGGGCCGCAGCAAATTCTATTAGGGGACGTATGAAACTACGTAAGAATCGTGGGTAAACAAAAATCACAAAATTCAAATACTAAAAAATATCTATATCCGTATCAGCCTTTAATGTTCCCGATACAGAGACACTGGCCTACTCTCGATAATTGAGATCGAATGGATTCTGATATACTACAGGAGCCCAACCCGGATTTTAGATGTGTCACATGTCTTCTAATTTTTGGTTAATGCCGGTTTATTCACGATGTTTTCCGTCACCGTTTCGAGAACGTGGTATTTTTCAAGTAAAAAAACTCATTGGTGCACTTTGGTTTTGAATCAGCGACCTTCAGATTGAAAGTTGGCGTCTACTTCCCTGGTCAACCACGCATATTTTAAAGAATATCTTCAATAATTGAAGGAGTACCTATCAATAATTCCGGCTAACATTCCTTCAATAATAACTTCAATTAATCTTTCTTTAGTAAATAAGTCTTTAATCTTTCTTAAAGACAAATTCCGTTTGTTCGTTAAAACTCGTATCTATTCACTTTCTTTCGAGCGTTCACTCCTCTTTCAGTACCACTTTAATGACTTTCCCGCGAATGGAAGTCTGTTTGAGGGGCGCTTATATGAAATGAAATCTCAAGACACAAGCCTGAATACTGAAGCGCACTTGGATTACAGATTATTTGAGCTAAGCAAATCTCCGCCCTGTCATTAGTTGGATGGATGACCGTGTAGTGGCATTTGAACTGAGCGCTTCCGTGCTTCGGTAGTGGATATTATGAATCGATAAGCCATGGGATGCCTTCAGACGGCGTGAAATTTTCGACACCTGAGTTAGCCAGTTACATGAATAGAAGAAGTCTCGATACCAAAGATATGTTGTTTATGCAGGATTACTGTTAATTAACGCATAAGCTCTTAGAAGTGACTACCATCTTTTTTCTTTGACGAATGTCAAAACGTAAAAAAATATTTTTCTTTTGTTTTATTAGATGTTTCTATCAATTTCTAGCTCTTTGTCTCGTAAATGTAATACATACTCTGTTGGAATCTGTGGCTGCCGCCCTCCACGCGCTTAATCTATAACTGCCTAGAGAGTATGTGGAGTTAAGAAATTTAGATCTGTAAATTTGTTTTCATTTTAATCATAGAATTATAAAGGAATCTAGATATAAAAAAAATCGAAGACAAATAAACTATTCAGAAATTTAAAAATATTGTTTTTGTATGGGTATATACCATCAGAACTCCTAACTGTGTCCACCGGGTGGTGCAAAACGTACCCAAAGCAGCAATAGAACGGGGGAGTACCACCACACCTGGTCGCCTCCCGCTAAGAAGTGGTGCTCTTATTGCTGCGTTCCGATGTAAAGGTGAAACGAGGTCTCATACTTACGTCGTGGAGGACCTAAGTTATGTTAGTGTGACTTACATGATCTGTAACGTCTAAGCAAGCTTTGCCACGAGCGCTTCTTAATTATATAAGTACGAATATTAACGAGGGATTCAAGTAACAATTACTTAGTTTTTGACAACGCTTTCAGAAGGCAGCGCTGAATTTCAATCTCAAAGGCGCACGTAATCTCTTAGGTACCGTACGTTGCCAAGGTAGGCTTTGTGACACAATGCATTCAATTATCCTCCTAGTCTGCTGTTCCTCAATAGGTTATACTGCATACCTTTGTGAGTTCAGAATATTATTATATTAAAAATCAGTAGGTACGCGAATCACCGTGGCTTACTTGGTAGTAGCCCTGCCTTCGAAGCGAGGGGTCCCGGGTTCGATTGACGGGGCTCACATTCTGTGGTGAGCATGAACTTCTTAACCATAGTTCCAACAAATTAAATGTGTTTTGAAATATCCTAATGAGTAGAATCCGAATCTGCAAATATGAAATTGGCGTTATGAAATTTTTTTTTACACACTCGTACCTCTGCACTAGGATTCCCTGTGTCGCAGATGGCCTGGACAAACACAGACACACAAGACTAACACCCGATACCCGAAAACAAACTTCATGTTCACCACACAAAGTGTGCCCCAGCCGGGAATCTAACCCGGCACCCCTCGCTTCGAAGGCTACTTCCAACTAAGCCGAGCCGAGACGAGTTACCGCTTTATTCGGTTGGAGCGTCTACTTGTGGCTAAATATATAGGTATTATATATACATTAATGTATTATCTAATCCCACGTTCTATGGAACGTTTAACAGTAACGCCTACCTACTGTTATGCGCGTCGCCAGTGGGGGATGCCGGAGGTCCAAATACAGATAATCCACTTCAGTTCCCAGCACACTAAGCTTACATTGTGACCTGTACAATACCCATTTCGCTACCTACCTTCATTGTTATTAATAATTTTGCTTTAGAATATCTAGCAGAGAAGATCTATGCTACTATTGGTACCACACGTAATATTGATGTTTAATACAAATATAGTAGACCCTCGGTTATCCGGCCCCTGTCTAATTTGGCACCCCTTGTGATGCGACATGCGTATAAATATGCATCAAGCACATTTACTACGGCAAACCTTCGTTCAACTACGCGTATTGTCTCAGTTGGACTGTGAATATGATAGCAGGTATTGCTAACATTACCATGGCATCGTAGAACGCATGTCATTTTTATAAATACACTAGCTGATTTCCTGTCTAGATTCACAATTTGACAATCGACTGTCAAACTACATGATGGCAAGAATCTTATACAACGATATGCTTACAGTTTTTCCCGATATCCGACATTTTTTGTGATTTTTCTAATGAAAGTGTATACAAACCTTGTTCTGACTATTACGAGCACAGAAGAAATCAGCTTAATCGGTTTTAGTTTTCGAGATTTAGCGATAATAACGAACAGGAATTGATTTTTACATATCTTCTTAATATATATAAATCTCGTGTCACAATGTTTGTCATCAATGGACTCCTAAACCACTTAACCGATTATAATAAAATTCGCACACCATGTGCAGTTCGATCCAACTTGAGAGATAGGATAGTTTAAATCTCAAATTATAGTCGCAATTTTAATTTATTGCAAATTATAATATCGTATGACAAAAACGTTAGCCACAGCAACGCGTGGCCAGGTCAGCTAGTAGTGATTATGTATCGGATTAAAAAGATCTCCGGCTTTTATCAACTGACAAAGAAAATTATTTTTTTGGTTGGAAGATTTTGCTTTCTAATTGATCCCATTAATTTTAGCAAAATCGGTTCGATAGTTTGGTTGTTAAATCAAAATAACTGGCAAAATTTGTCTTCTATATGAACAAAATTGCGTATTTTGTTTTTCTGTTACTTTTTACTTCGCCCGCCCACTCGGATGTATCTTTTTTCGAACCTCTTGCCTTGTTAAATTAATTGTTAAATTAATTTTTATTTATTTTTTATCTTTACAATGTGTTTTTGTCTTATTTTATGTTAAATTTTCATCTCACTATGGATCATGTGTCTGCAATAAAGAATTATTATTATTATTATTATTATTAAATGAGCGATGAAATTATAGAAATCCTTTAATTTCGTTTTTTTTAATCAGTCAAATTGTATTTAAATTGTGTTTGACTGGCCTCATAGCTTAGTTGGTAGTAGCTCTGCTTTCTGCGCTGTAGGTCATGGGTTCCATTCCCACCCAACTTTTAAGGCTATCAGGGTTATATCAGGCTTATTGGCGATAATAATCCTGTCCGTGATAATAGACAGTAGTACATCTGCGTTCTTACAGCACCACAGATCCGACAAGGTCACATTTGAGAACAAATTCCTGCTAATATAACTTTTATAACAATGGTCATAGACATTGGGAACATTATTTTTCGAATTAAGTGTAGCCAGTAAGCATGTTTTTTCTTTTAAATTTCGATGCTCTGAAAACTTTACCCTTAATTGTATGTTGGTGGATGATCCTGGCTGCAGTTATGTCTGAGCAAATACTCTTTGATACTATCCATTGTTGACATTTCGCCGAAGCGGGTAGATCTAAGTCGGACTCAAACGCAAATATCCTTTGGTCTGGGGGATCATGTTGCTCGCATCCGTAGGTGAATACCTACCTTCATTATACCCACACATATTCCCTGGGGGATGCGAAAGGAGCCACTCAAAGTAAACTTGAGCCACTCAAAGTAAACTTTGTAAGTAGTACTGCCTCTACAACTAGTAATTCGCCGCCAAGCAGTGTTGTATTCGTATTGCTGTGTCTCGGCGGAAGGGTGTGGGTGCCGGTGAAATTACAGGCACTTGAAACGCCTGAAACGAGATGCGCCTTAGGTCTTCTCATACTAATCTTTTATGTAATCACTCAAGCTTCTCCTACCCCTTTTCTAAACACGTGGGAACACGAACATTCCCACGTGGCATAGTTTCGCTATAGATTATATTATCTTAGGGCCCAAACTAAATGATCGCATTTGCATTGAACCTGCAAAAATATATAAATCCCTTCAGAAGTTCATTAAAAGAAAATAAAATACTGTAAAATGCTTGTACAGTTTCAAAACAGGAATTAATTATCCGACTTGCTAGTTTTAATGAGCAACCCATAAAATGGAATCATGGAACGGAAATCACATCCATGTTTGATAGGTGTAGAATTGCAAAGAAAACTTTAACCCTAAAGCAACAGGAGCCACACTCAAACAAAAAGCATGATTAACATGCTTACTTTACAGAAGTTGTGTGAATTTAACTGGAATTGAAACCAACAACGAAAATATATGAGTGATATTAAATAGTGGTCTTTGAATGGCAAAGATAACAACGCAAAATACAAATTATATTTATATAAAGTGAATGAAGTGATATGTAGTTTTTTCTAAAAGTGAGTTCAGTGAAGTGAAAATGTTAAGCCGTTGGAAGAGTAAGGATAAATCTGAGAAATCGTCCAAATCCAGCGGCAAGAAGAAACGAAAAGGACGGGACAATGGTAAGTTACTCCAACAGTTCTAACAACAGGATCCGTCTGATGGATCTTCACGCCCACGGTTTGGAGAATCGAATCATCAGAATCTGGTCAACTGCCGCAACCCACCCGGTTGCCGGCGAGATATTTTATGTGCCCCGCTGCGTTGCCCGCGGTTAATAGTCACTAAGTAGCTTACATCATTTATTCTAATTTATTTGTAACTTCTGGACGTGGTTATATTTTCATCGGTTGTATTTTCTTTGTTTGTTACTCTCGTTTATTAATTAATATGATTTTTTTTTTGTTTTAAAGGATATTCTTTCCGATTGGTCCTATATAAATTTTATCAAAATCGGTTCAATAGTTTGGTTGCTAAAAGGGAATAAATATGTAATTCGAGTAAACGAAGTTGCGTAGTATGTTTTCCTGTGACTTTTTTCTTTACCCATCGTAGAACGCCTTCGATGTTTCTTCTTTAAAACAATTGTCTCCGGCGAACTATGCACAAGTTCTACTGCAACTTTTTTGTTTTTCTCAAATCTTTGTTCTCGAAAACCAAAGAAAAATATAAGCATTATAAAAAAGACGAAAAAAATATATTTTTCTGTTCATTCTTAAGTTTCTAAATGACACTAGCAACAAGTAGTTACTTGTTCAAAACATAATAATAAGTCTCAAGTGTTTTAAAAAATAAAATAAGAAATGAAACTCGTTGTGAAGGAAGACGCAAAAAATTTAATCTTCATTTTCCTCTTTGAAGGCGGTACATTATTGTATTGAAAAAACATTTCGAACGATGTTGTTCAAGGATGAAATATCGGAAAGCATATCTGATAAGAGCAATAATAGATTTCTGAGGATATATATTTTTAAGGATGTATTACAACATAAATAAGCAGGCTTGTTAATCATAACAATGTATTCAAACATCTAGGAGAGAGAGAAAAAAAGGAGATTGTAGAACCATGAGACGATACATCGCGTGTAAAAGGTAAAAAAGACTTGGGTCTTCCCATAAGTCGGTAGGAGGGGAACTAGCCAATCGGTAACATAATAAAAAAAATACCAATCCTGGTATTTTATTGGTGAAAATACTGAAACAACTATCGAAATGAAATTACATGATGGAATGAGAGTTGGTATTCTGATAATTTATTGATTGATTGAAAAAGCAATTTATTTTCATTAATCCGTTTTATTGAATGTTCATTTGATGTTCCTTGAGTCATTCCATTCATTATTCCATTAAAAACTATTCACATTTTGTTTTTTTGGCCACCGATAACTTTGGTAGTATAAGTCAAAAACAGAGGCTTTTTATAACTGTACCCGATCCTTACGATTTTTCTATGCTTTTGGGATAATTCCTAACCTCAGTTCTAAAAGTAGGTACTGTTCTGGGAAACTGTGCGCAATATAGAGTGTATTATTGTAACATCAAAAAATATAAATATTTAGCAGAACTTAAAACATCTTACTTATATTATAAAAGCGAAAGCTTGTATGTATGTATATTTGTTCACCTTCACGCTCAAACGGCTCAACGAAATTGGACGAAGTTTGGTACCAGGATAGTAGCTTATATCTTCTATTAACACATAGACTATTATCCCGCAAAACCACCAGGGCGCAGCTAGTATTTCTCATAGCGATAGTGAAAGCTCAATATTAACGACAAGAGCTCATGTCTCCGAGTTATGGTTCTAGGATAGTATGCTGGTTCATACGAAAAACTAATTAGTTTAAGCTTGGATGTAAACAAACGAACATTTGAAAGTCACTACTCTGTGGATACTAATCGGCCAACACGTTATCTAAAATAGGTAAAAGTAAAAGAACCTGGTAATATAAATTATAGTCCGTACCAGCCTCTAATGTTCCCACTGCAGGGACACCGGCCTACTCTCGATAATTGAGAGTGAAGGGGCTCTGATCTACCACGGGAGCCCAATCCGGATTGGTAGATGTCACATGTCGAATTTTTGGTTCTAAGATATGCCGGTTTCCTCACGATGTTTTCCGTCACCGTTTTGAGAACGTGGTAGCGCGTACATAATTTTTTTTTCAAGTGAAGAACCTCATTGGTGCACTTGTGGGTTTGAACCACCAACCTTCAGATTGAAAGTCGGCATCTATGCCCCTAGGCCACCACGCTCTCAATATAAATTATATATTAATTTATTTTGCTTAAACGACTTGATGGATTTTAGCTTTTAGGTGTCTTGTGATTTGTCTTAACTGTGAGAATGATACTAGCTATATCAAAATTAAAATGTCCGATTTTTTGGCACCATGTTATGCCTTCAAACAATTATTTTTCCTCAAAACCTACCGAGGGAGGTTTGTTAAAAACAAAATACCCGACAAAATTTCTTGTTCGTCGACCAAGCGCCTTATGAGAAAAGCCACTGGCTCTTAACAAGCTAAAAAATCTATGAGTTCACTTAAATGTTTAAAAAATTTATGTGTATTCGTAATTAATACTTTTGGATTTGTATTGAATTTGAATGTGACTAAGTTTTGAAAGTTCTCTCAAAACTTGGTCATTATCTAGTCCGTCTCGTGTTGTTCTTTACGTAGGGCACCGAGTCGTTGAAATGTTGCCCCAGTAATCTCGTGGATCACTCCTAAATACTTTATAAAAAGGCTACGAACGATACGTAAACTAAATTTGGTTTGTCTACCCTCGCTGCTACCAAATAGCGCGCCAAATATAGTGAAAAGGCAGGGTAAAACCACTCAATTTAGTTGGTTTTTTTGACTACAATAACAAAATATTTTGCCGGAGCGAGTCGTGGTTCAATCAGGTTATAGAAATTACTGAACTGTGAAACTCAATTTTGACATAAAGAGGTACGAGAATACCAATGTGTTAAGATATTTCACATACAATATTCAAAGAGCTTACCGGAATACCGTTTTAGCTTTGATCTTGTTGGGCTAAAGCTCGGTTGAATATATTCAATACGAACACTGTTTGACGTTTAAAGTAGTGTTACAGAATACTACATATACGTCTTTTATGAGATTGAGAGGCCGCCACTTTAGTAACACAAAATATTGGCCAAGCACGATTCGTAGTCACTCTCTCAGGGTTCCGTATCGCTATTTTTTATCAGTTAAGAACTTTATTCAAATATTAGATTAAATCAGAATTTTATTGTGTATTGCTCAAATTTTGCTGCCTTAGTACTGTATAGAACTTTTCATTTTATATCTGAAAAGCTTACCTAAAGACTTTAGAAGCGCAAATGTCATCAACTTTTGATTTACTAGAAAAAAGTTCTTCGGAAACGTGTAATATATTATTATAAGACTACCGATAGCTACAATGTGTACAGATTTTTTACACCCTCACTTAATATTTGGAAGAGCTACTCTTTACTATTCATATTTTTGAAAATTCTCTCCACCATTATAATATCAGCGTATAGCATATACCTCTATTGATTATATGATTATGGTATCAATAGTCTCCAAATAACATTTACGTCAAATTCGTTACAAAAAATAAATAAAATTAATTGTCTGTGACTGAAGAAGCCGCAGAGACAGACACATCGAAACTATAAGTAATTCGTGTTTGCCATTAGGTCACGCAAACCAAAAACTGAGACGAGCAAAGAGAATGTCTATGGTTGAAAAGTGATTCTTAATATGGGGCTACGAAATATGAATAAAGCAGTAGACCTGGCGTATCGTTGATCGATCCGGTTTTAAATCCCTATTATCTGGCACAGGTATTTGTAGTACGGGCTATTTACGGAGCTTAATCATAAACAATAGCGGCATTTACCGTTGAATAAATTCGGGGAATAGCAGTGAAAGATATTTTGTAAATATTGTGACGGCGGATTTAATTATGCCTAAAGCGAAACCACACGGTTTATTGCGTTTTCAATATTTGGAATTTTGGTTATTCAATATTAATATAATTAGTGAGTTGTCAGTGTTGTACAAATAGAAAGATAGATACATATAATAAAAATAGTTAATTTAACACACATAAACGAAAAGTTTGGAAGAAATCAACTTGTTAACCGACTTTCAAAGGAGGAGGTTATCAATTCGGATCTATTTCTTTTTTGATATTTGCTACCTCAGAACTACATTTTTCTCTACCGATTTAGAAAATATTTTTTTTATTGATGTTTTTCGTTGTCCCATACTGTTAATCTCTAGAGATTATGTTAGATGGATATCAAATTAATAGGCTTTCTTCCAATTTGCAAATTGGTAAAAGAATATTAAGATATTTTAACAAAATATAAATTAATAATTTATAATATATCAACAGGTTTACAAATTTAACGAAGACCCATTCCGAAAGATATAGCAAAAAAATAGTGTGACGTCATGTAGGTAGGCGGGAAACATTACGTAGGTACTGCGGTTGCATTTTATTCTACAGATAGTCACTGCACCCCAGCATCCTGCCCCTCGTTGAAAAGATTTTCAACAATCTTTTGGTTTTGTTTCCTACTCCTTAATTTAATTAAGCATTTTGTTCTAGGAAGAGACTTAGCTCTTTAGCTGCAGCAATAAAAATATACTGAAAATATCGATGGGCTTACCCCACAGAGCGACAAATCTACACCGATAGCATAAAAGCGTTTTTAGTAAGATCGGATTCGACTTATAGGCGGATACATTTATATCGCAGGCACACAAAAAAACACACAGGCCTTTGGCAACCTTGCTCCACGTCCTTTACGATCTAAAATTTTGAAGGCTCCTCTATAACCCAGGCCCACTGAAACGAACGGTAGATACGAGGTAGGTAAGTTTCCCATTTTTGGTGGTTACTTTTTACCTTGGACTTATCTGCATCGGACACATCGATTCGTCGAGGGAGTCGACGCCCGTTGACGGGCCAAACTGACTGACGAACAGACGCTAAAAGCTTTTGCGGCCCGGGACATAAATTTCTCAAGTGTTCACGTTCAAATAACATTTCTGTGAGCGGGTGAGAGGAGTTGAGAAAGATTGGATATTTGTGTTCATACAAATAATTCGAAGAGTCGATTCGACCACTCTGATTAAATTACTATACAAAGATGGTGGTAGGAAAAGCAATTTAGACTTGTGATGTAATGAACTGCCTGTGGATAGCAATTTGTTATCAAGGAAATACTCTCTTTGAGCAACATGACATAAGTATTGAAATGACTAGTTCACTTACGCTTAAACTAATTGTAACTTTAGACTCAGAATTTTTAAAATTGTGTACCAATTTGAAATACGCAATTTTCAAATTTCTTTGAAATTTCTAAACCAACTATTGGAATATTTATTAGAATTATTATAGGCTCAATGATAGAGACAATTACAATGCCAGTAGCTTTGTTTGTAGCAACTTGAGTTGTAGTAAATCCTAAACTGGCTCATTTAATATGGGCCACGCTTGTTCATCTTATCGTATAAAATCAGTACCAGAGCAAGAGTACCGGTGGACTCGCTGAAGACAAAACATTCAATAACAAAATGTTAATATTTTGTTTAATAAATTTAATAAGGAGTAAAATAATCCTGCCTTCGAAGCGAGGGGTCCTCGCTTCGAAGGCAGGATTACTAAGGCACGGAGTGTGGTTATTTTCTGTATAAAATTGTTTTGAAATCGTCGACTATTGTCTTGTTCATTAATTAATGATTGCGTATGATTCGATACATTTGGCTTATGATTGTTGAATGATATGGTGCTAATATTATTTATTTTCGGTTCCAGTGTGATATAGGGCTTCGATGACGTCCGCGCGATCTGTTAAAAACTTTTTGAAGTGTTCCAATGTTGGCAGGTTAGGGACCATTGCGTGCTTCTTCCCACTTTTCAAGACTACGATTGAATTTTTCAAAGTAGCATATAAATTACAAGGATGTCTCAGTGATTGATAAGTTGACCCAAGCTCTTTAAAGCTCGCAAGTACGCAACGATTTCTTGGACTCACGGGCAATGGGATGAATATTAAATAACGATTTTAGATTATCATTTACTAATAAACTATTCGGGTCGCTCTAGTTATAAACTCCAAGCTATGGCGTAATTATTTGAGGACACTTCCAGATTAGAGATTATTCAAGACAAATGACCCTCGAGATATAAAATTACAGAATGAAATTTTTGTATCGAAGAAAGACGATAATTTTTGTGCACTAACGACGTAAAAATGGCGAAACTCGAGCCATCGTTAGTAAGAACCATCGATGCAATTTCAATTTTGGGCTATTTTATGCCTATTTTGTCTTGACGATCGTGAAATTCCCGTCGGGAATTCTAGGCATAGCAAACAGTTTGATTATGTTGCTTTCAATGACGTCTTGTCGTAAATTACACAATTAATTCAGGATTTAAAATTTCCATCTCACTTTGCACCTCTTCAAATATTGAAGACGAATCTCGAATTTAACCAAGTTTAAGAGTTAATTCAGCGAGCTCCAAATATTCCAATTCATATATCTTATGTACTAAACCATCAAAATACCTACTTCTTGAATTTGGTTATATTACTTACTCCGTGGTTTAGTTGGTTGCAGTCTTGCCTTCGCAACGAGGGGTCCCGGGTTCGATTGCCGGCCGGGTCACACTGTGTGTTGAGTATGAAGTTTGTTCTCGGGTCTTAGGTGTTTCTGTGTTTGTCCATTACATCTGTGACACAGGAAATCCTAGTGCAGAGGTATAAGAGTGTATACGTTTATTAATACTAACGTCTTTAAATTAATACTCATTAACGTTTATCTTACGTGTTTATGAACGGGTTCTAGATTTGGCAATTAGCAAAAATAAATTTATTCTCACGGTCTATTCTCTTATCTGGCGAAGAATGCAGTAGGTATCGCGCGGAAGCTGGCGGACTCCAGTAGGATCATAAGCTGATGGCTATTGTTCTGCAGCGATAAGCTCATGCGAGTTAAATTCAATCCGTCGGTTACCAGCGCGCACGAGCCTCTAATTATGCCGTCAAATCGGATTAAATTTCGCAAATCATGGTGTATAATGATGTAAAATGATAATGGAATTTAAACTATAATAGAATGAGCGTAAAACACATGTTTTAGTACAATAATTTGTTACATCATAATAAGCAGTGTTTTTCCTAGATAAAGAGCGTGTTTAGGTTAAAAAAACGAAACAATGTTATTCTTGCTAGATCTAGACATTATTGAGAGTTTATAATATAATGTATGTTCTTTTATGCTTCGATTTACGAATTTTATTATTAGGCTATTTTATTGATTGAATTAGATAGGCACTTGGAATAAAACTATAACTATAAACATAGTTAAATCGTTTGTTTTATATGTTTAACTTGAGTGTGATATCATTTTATTCAACTAGATAATTCATGTATTGGAGTTTAACAGTTCCAAATAAACATTTTATTATTATTATTATTATTAATTCGAACCTCGACCAATTTTAGAGTGATTTTATAAGACGGAAACTGGTATTCAGGTATTATTTAATCATTTAGATACGTCATTTATTCCTTTATAATGATCAAGTGATTGATTTGAAAATGGAAAAATACCAATTATCAACACTTTCATCCCTTATAACTCGCCCTTAGGCAAATAAGGAATTAAACCCCATTTACGCCCTACCATTTTAAATTGGTGTACTACAGGCGAAGAAACGTCGCAAGAAAGCAAAATTCGCAGTTTCATTTATTTAGGTGACATATATTTTTGATGTTTTTTATTTTACCAATAAGCTATTGAACCTATTGTGATAAAATTTCTATGAAACCAATCCGAAATAATTTTAAAATAATTTTATAATTTTAAATTTTTTTTATTTTTATTTGCCGTGATGGAATGGGATTTTGAACTGGGGAATCACTTAGCTTTATTGGAACTATCCTGCGATCTGAAACTAGACAGTGTTATCACGCGACAGTTTTTAGTTACCTCCGTCCATAACAACAGCAACACGACTAAGTTCCTCCCCGACCGAAGTACGAGAAGACCCAGGTCGCATCCCTTAGTGCCCGTCACCGGAACACAGTAATCCGAGTGCACCACTGCTTGGCGGCAGATTACTATATGCACCACTGCTTGCAAGCAGTATTTATTATATTTTTAATTCTTGTCCATCCAGAGGTTGTCTGTAAGAGATCGCTTTATAGCGATAAGACCGCCCATTGTGTCACCTTTTTATTAGTTGAGATTTCTATTTTTAAGCTATTGTTATCTTTTTGGTGTGCAATAAAGAGTCAAATATACGAGTATAGGATAGAAATAACAGAAAACATTATATTTAACCAAATAAATATTTGCATGTAGTCCACAGTTTCCCTTTGCTGCAGCTTTGCTTAGGAAATAGGAATTCAAACAGACAATTAAAACTAGCGGACTGCGTTTGTGTTTCGCTTATAACTAAAATTTCTCTCCATGCAGCAACTCATTAAAATGTTCATTAAAATATGATATCTTAAATGTTTTAGGAATGTTTTGCATTTCGTTTTAGAATAGGTGAATATCCTCAAATATGAATTGAGCAAAGTTCGCCCGGCAAAGTTTTTTACTGCTTTAATTTTGTAATTAGCCGTCAAGCATAGATGTACTGGTATTACAATTATCTGGTGGAAGGTTGTAGCCGAAATTACATGCGGATGCGACGTAACATCCCTGTCGCGGGTAATTGGCGCAACGGGGTGCGACTTGGCTCTTCTCGTACGTTGGGAGGACCTAGGTTATGTTGCTGTTATGGATGGAGGAAACTACTTGGCCTGAAGATCCTCTCACCTCTTTTGATACATAAAAATAAACGTGTTAACTATAGAAATAAATTGTCTATTTGTTTTTTATTGAATGCATTTAAAATCACATAGTTTAGTTATAACATAAAAAATTTTTTTCTGTCTGTCTATTTATTCCGGCTAATCTCCGAAACGGACCGATTTTGACGGGACTTTCACTAGCACATGTTATTCAGCTGCTGTTAAATTAGTTTACCTTTATTTTAGAAAAAAAGAAAATGCAAAAATGTTGTATTTTCTTTTTTAAATTCCACGCGGACGATGTCGCGGGAAACACCTGGTTTCCAATAAATATTCCTCAATGTTCGAGGCAGCTCTTTTAGCTTTTTCAAAAGGAATATAATCTCTGAAGTAAATAAAGTCTTTATCAACCATGATTGCAAGTTGCAAGCGAGCGTAAGATTGTTGAAGGAAGTTGTTGACAGGAGATGAGTTGAGCAGTTCGATATCATGTAAAACTTTTAATTGGTTGGTTCAAGTTACTCATAGTTATAATGAGAGCTTTACAAGCTGCTGACACTTGGCTTTCTAATGTAAATGCCTTTTACAATCTAAGTTTGGCGAAGTATAACACGGTTATATTTGTTTCAGAAGAAGACTGGCATGGAGACGGAAGAATGGATGGTAAGCTCAACAGTCAGTTGTACACATAAATTACTCCTAATTAATATTATTATTATGCTACTGAAGTGAAGGCACGGGCTGAAGGCCCATCTGATGGTAATTGGTTACCTCGCCCATGACAACAGCAATACAAGCTTGGTCCTCCGACCCACGTCTGTTGCGCCCATCACCCGAGACGGGATCTTACGTCTTATGCAACTGTGATTTCACCGGCACCCACACCCTTTCATCGAAACACAGCAATACGAGTGCGTCACTAGTTGGCGGCATATTATCAGGTGTAAAGTACTCCTCTGGATGTACTTGGCACAAGTTCTACTGCTACTTTTAATTGCCCCTTTGGCAACACCCACCCAGTATGTGTAGAAATACTATAGGGTTGTCACCTACGGACGCGAACAATTGGACCCCCAAAATGATTAGTTGCGTAGTTTAGTTTATTATTATTAGAACACAAAACTTAATTTTAAGTTGCTTCAAAAATCCATTTACAGAAATTTTATATTTACCACTACGTATCCAAGACTCGAAAACAAATCGCACTCAAAAATTCACACCTTAACACATTTTTTTTTTATCAAACGCTTGCCCCCTTTTTCTCTTCGCACTACGATCATCTACCTGTATCGCAGGTGGCATGGGCCAATATAATCATACAAAACCTACATCCAATACATCGTGTGCATAACACAAGTGTACAAGAAATTGCGAAACGCCTACGCTTCGAAAAATTTGAGAGCTTGTCAAA
Organism: Aplocera efformata; assembly: GCA_921293045.1. Classification (NCBI taxonomy): domain Eukaryota; kingdom Metazoa; phylum Arthropoda; class Insecta; order Lepidoptera; family Geometridae; genus Aplocera; species Aplocera efformata. The sequence goes on along the minus strand of OV121038.1, from coordinate 16,488,098 downwards.
TGTTTGCCGTGAAGGCAGGGATTATGTAGCGGACATAAAAAACAGACACAATGCTTTATAGGCATATTTTCATCTCATTTATCGGTTGCGACCGAAATTTGTTTAACACATGGATGCTATTATTAGATAGACCGTGTGCTGGTGTATTTCTGGTCAGGGATCGTTTGTGGAGCTCTTCGTGAGTACGTCAGTTTGGCCAAACATTTGCTCCCAATGTTTAACGTAAACTATATAATAAAAGCGACACAATACAGAAGTGATTTTGTGGAAAGTGTATTCAAAAATGTACATTTAATATTCAGATGTGTTACAGTTTTAGAGATATTATTTTGGTGATTATATATATGATCGTGTTATTTCTGTCTGTGGGAGATAAAGTGAATAACTTTTTTAATAATGTTGAGGATAATATACTCGTAGGATAGTGCACCGGAATATGATCAATTTCAAAGGACGTCAGGTAGGCGCACAAAGGATGAAAACTTATGGATGCATGATTAAATTTTAAATTTATTATGCTACGGCGTATAACATATTTTTATTATAATAACATTATTACGATGTCTTTTAATGCCAGCATAAGCCTATTCTGTTTCAAACTAATATCATACTTAATAAATCATAATTTATTATTTTTACCACGTTCTCGAAACGGTGAAGGAAAACATCGCGAGGAAACCGGCATGTCTTAGAACCAAAAATTCGACGACATGTGACATCTACCAATCCGGATTGGGCTCCCGTGGTAGATCAAAGCCCATTTACTCTCAATTATCGAGAGGAGGCCGTGTCTCTGCAGTGGAAACATTATAGGCTGGTACGGTACGGTACATTATTTTTGTCGTTTCACACAGTGCCATCTAGCCTCTACCTAAGCATTGCTTGAAATATTTGAACCAAATTACAATACTTATAGTATTTTCACGAAGATTTAAATACAGAACAAACTTCTATGTGCGTCACATAAATTCTTGACCTGGGTGGGAATCGAACGAGCTACACCTCAAAAGGCAGACCTACTACCAACTGAGCCGTGAGGCGTGAATCGATGTAACAAATTTAATATCATCAGAATAATGGCAGCTTAAGATTTTTCCAATAATTTATTTTATAGAGGAAAACAAACAATATTACTGTAATATTGTACAAATGAGAAACCAGCGGACAAAGGTGGACATTTCCGGCCACATGTTCTGTGCACACGACATTAGAAATTGAAATAAGGAAAAATAAGGTAGGTAAAAAATTACTTGCTACGTTTTACCTTTAGTATGACAAAAGGCTAGTGAAATATAAGCCTAGATCCGGCATTGGTACATTAAGAACTGCTCATTTGTGGCTGGTTTTTAATTATGAAAAGTCTCGATCCCTTTAAAAGTGGAATCCGGTTTTGTTGGAAACCAAATGTCAAATCAACATGTCTGCTTTTGAAAAGAAATTAACGCTTATTTCTTGTTTGTTCTTCCCCATTGAGGGATAAGGTATGAACAAGCGCTAAACTTAGTAATAAGGAAATTCGACTACAAGTACTCGTATTATAAAAGCCAAATAAACGCACAGCTCCACTGTGCGTTTATTTCGCTTACCCATATTATGTATGATAAAATGATTGGCTTTAAGGGTTGAAAGAATTTAAGTCGGTTTTTTTTTTTCAATTTATAAATCCTTGTCATATATCACCTATATATATATATATCACCTCAGAACCGTCATATATCACCCAAATAAGAATATTATTTTAATATACTTTCAGATTGGAATTTCAACAAAATGTGTTTAATAGTTTGGGTTTTAAATAAATATAACTGAAAAGATATGTCATCTAAGAAAAAAATAAACGTACTTTGCTTCCCAATCACTTTTGTTGACCGATTTAGATACATCTTATTTTAAATGGTAGGGCGCACCCCCTTAAAATGATAAGGGATGAAAGTCCTGAAGCACTTTCCTTAGATTTTTTAATCAGTCACTTTTATTCTCACAATTGAAACACTGATTAATTCTCGTCCACTGATATAAATCTCAGTTTAATCCTTTGCTCATTTTCAACCATTTTCAACACAATTCAACTCATTTGAATGCAACAAGTTGCAAGTTCAAATCATAGATTCTATGTTGGAAAATGTTGTAGATAGCGGATAATCGCACTGAATAGTCACTGATCAGGAGCATTGCGTAAAAACTCAAACTTCATCACAATTTTATGGTTACATGGCTTAGTTGGTAGTACGAAGCAAGGGGTCCCAGGTTCGGTTACCGGCCGAACTTCATGAAGTTTATTTTGGGTGTTTGTTTTATGTTTCTGAGTTTGTTCATGCCATTTGCGACACAGAGAATCGTAGTGCAGGTTTGTGAGAATGCAAACGTTTAATTCACTTTATTTATTTATTATTTTTGATCGCAGTATCATGCATTCATTAAAAATTACACGCACAAGTAAACTTAATATTCGTGTTGTTTAGTGTCAGAGAAACTGCTTAAACACATATATGTCAGATTTCACTGCTTACCTTATCACATTTGTTATTGTATAATATGTATGACATGATATCAGATTCGATTTATTGTCATAACCATTCAATAAAAGAATAATGTGTTGTTGATTAATTGAAAAATACTACTTACGTCGGATGGTAACTAAATATGTTAATATAAGTATACTAAGGTGCGAATTATACATTCAAAATATTTCATTATGGTACATTATAAACTGTAATATATTATCTTCCGTCTACGATTACCCAAACTCAGCACTTTAATGGTGAAACTTTCTTAATTTGTATTAAATGAAATCACTAATTTCTGAAGGAACTAAGGTTACAAGCTTTCAAATTAAAATTATAACGTATTGAAAAGAAATTTGAGATTTAAACGTATAAATAAATAGAGTTTTGGGTTGATACTTTGGGTTTGGGTTGATACAAATAACACACAAATATATATAATTTACACCTTATGTACATTTCCACAAAAGCATGTGAAAATATTTTTAATAATATATCAGAGTTGTAAATACATAAATAATCTTTCGTCTACGATTACTCAAACTCGGCGCATTAATGGTTAAACTTTGTTATTTACATCAAAACTTTGTTGAAATCACTAATTTCTTAAGCAACTTAGGTTACAAGCTTTCAAATTAAAATTATGACGTATTGAAAATATACTTGAAATTTAAACAAATAAATAAGTAGTAGTTTGAGTTGATACTAACTTAGAACACACACATAGATATGTGTGTATATATACATGTATGTAAGAAAATACATAATTCCCTTTTTCACAAAAGCTTGTTCCCTATCACTGAGTGAACTCATAGTTTAGTTAATAGTAACTTTGACTTCGTTGTAGGCCGTTTGTTCTATTCCCACTTTTTGTGTAAGCTTCTTTGTTCGTTACACAATTGTATCGAACAAAGCAGTTTTTTCTATGTCCGATTGTTAATACGAATTATATATTTTTTTACCTAAAAACATATTTATGTTTTGTGCAATATTGTTTCGGCACAAGCTTTGCTTAGTTTGAGGTTTGATAGGCTTTGTGTGAAATGCTTGTGAATAAACATAATATACTAGTTGACCCAACAGACGCTGTCCTGTCTTAGTGATGTCGATCAATACATATGTGTGAAAATATATTTGCATTTCGCATTCGCATTCTGTCAATCGCTGACAGTTATGTCAAACATTTTAAGGTTACATTAGTTTATCGGAGGCCATAAAAAAATGACGAAGAAACAGAAAAGTTTATATTGTCAAAAGCACTAAGAATTTTACATTAGAAAAGTTAAAATGGTAGTTAAATTTTCTAAAGTTCCGCGCAACTTAACTTTTTCTTTCAGAAGAACCTTCTGACAAAAACAAATACATACAGCAAAAAAGTATTAGCATAATTGGTTCGAGCGTGATACCGTGACCAACGGAAATAAGGATTCATTTTAATATTTATAGATAACACTTCCAGAAGGTTTTACTTCTTCCCTCAATAAAACCTTATACCGGCCTTCTCTCTACCGGACATTAAAACATGACATGAAAGTACGTTTCGACTGTGCGAGACGTATTTTCATATCAAGTATATTAAATACTAGCGACCCGCACCGGCTTCGCACGGTTAGTAAAGCATCAGTGTCGTATCAGAAACTACCCGTCTAAAGCCGGGGTTACTTGCTAGTGTATTATACATATAAACCTTCCTCTTGAATCATTCGATCTATTAAAAAAAACCGCATCAAAATCCGTAGCGTAGTTTTAAAGGTTTAAGCATACATAGGGATATAGGGACAGAGAAAGCGACTTTGTTTTATACTATGTAGTGATATCGAAGTATATTGAATGAACTTAGTAATAATCTTAAAGGTTGACCGCCATTGATTACTTCACTGATATACGAGTATTATAAACTAGTTTAGGCATTGGTGTTAAACAGCGGGTTTTTCGTTGTTTTTAACTATCTTATTATTTATTAGCCTTATTTGTTAGGTACTCGTAGCATGATGGCCGAGGGGCACAGATGTCGACTTTCAATCTGAAGCTCGCTGGTTCAAGGCCGCATGTGCACCAATGAGTTTTTCAGTTGAAATATTTATGTGCGCAATACTACGTTCTGAAGGAAAACACCGTGAGGAAACCAGCATGTCTTAAATTCTCAATTATCGAGAGTAGGTCAGTATGCCTGCAGTAGAACGTTAGAGGCTGGTACCATTGTTTGCGTTATTGTTTGTATTAGTTGTGGGAACATAAGATGGTTTTACTTTTGTTGCAAAAAAACTTTCATTCGGTAGGACTCATTTTTGTATTAGCTGAGGTCATAAGTTCACCGCCAAAAAATATAAAGATAAAACAACATTGTTATTTTATTCTTAATACGAATATTCTGCAGGGATGGCAATCGCAAATGAAGTAGAACGAACGAAACGAAAAAGATGACAAAAATTCGATGAATTTTTGTTGCATAAAAATATAGTCTGATCCAATCTGATGCAATCCGAATTCGAATCAGTCGCGAATGCTTTCAATGATTACTTTGCATCAATCTGCGTATCCCTGCCCCCGATACCGGCTGAGGCGGGCTATATGAGTATTAGTGGCATATCCCATGTAGGTACCTTAAACTAATTTCAGAAAGCGAGTAATCTCATCTAATATATATTATGCGAATTTCTACTTCACCGTCATGAATTTTACATTGCCAATTGTGAGTCCAGAAAAGGACATAGGGTAGGTATCCAGAAATATTGATATAATCGCGAGTGAAACCATGTGCAAAAGTATAATTACATTATAATTAACTTTTAGTTTAATGTGAGCATAGTTATTGGTCAAGCAGATGGTACACCTTGTATTTATTGGTTAATGCCACCCATAAACAATACTGCTTTATACTGCTACTGTCTTGTAAGATGAGACCTGCCTTCCATGACTTCATTGCGTTATTACCTAGGCGTGTTATCATAAGATAACCGCAAACCACGGACACTAATCCATATAAAAGTATTTGATATATACCATTAAATATAGACAAATAAAATAAAAACGCTTCAAAATACAGTTTATATAATATATAAACTGAATTTTTAAACTAATTGAAAAAAAACTTTGTTTAATGTACAATAAAACATTTATCAAACATGTATCAAACGACGGCTCCGTGGCTTAGTTGGTAGTAGCCCTGCCTTCGAAGCGAGGGGTCCCGGGTTCGATTCCCGGCCGGGGCACACTTTGTGTGGTGAGCATGAAGTTTGTTCTCGGATCTTGGGTGTTTGTCTTGTGTTTCTGTGTTTGTCCATGCCATCTGCGACACAGGGAATCCTAGTGCAGGGGTATGAGTGTGTAAACGTTTATTTATTTATTTATTTATTTAAATACCAATTGCGTACATAGAAACTACCAGATAGAAGCTCGGTAACCAAAGCCTAGAAATCAACGTGCATAAATGCAAAATGGTTAATTGAGTTCGATTCCCACTCCAACCAACCAATTGTGTAACGAACATAGATGTTTGAATAATTTTGGATATTCGGTGCCTAAGGATGTCAAATTCGAATATTAGTCTACAATATAAAAAAAAACTTTTATATCGAAACCTGTTCACGGGATCCCGCAAAACTATACTGAAAATGTTGCGTAAGCTGGTGTGGTATATAAAAGGGGTTGATTAAAAACATCTAAAATAAAATAGACTTCAATACTTTCATCACTTTTTCTTGTTCTTAGGGGATACCATTTAGAAATACCATCTAAATCGGCATACGACGGGCGTAAAAAAGTCACATAAAAGCATGGTACCTACGCAATTCGTTAGCTGGAAAAAATATCAACTAAGTGATGACATGTTTTCCAGCTAGGTATATAGAAACTTTTATTTAACTATAGCCAAACTGTTTAGCCGATTTTGATAAAAATTCTATGGGACCAATATGAAACAAAATACATTCAAATAAAAAAAAATCCAAATCGATTGACGGATCACAGAGGTAACAAACAAAAAAATTACAGCCAAATTTATAACCTCGTCCAGAAATTGTTTGAAAATATTGTGAAGACCTAAAAGTACTTATTAAGTAACTGTACATGATTAAATAATTTAGTCTACCGCTCTCTATACACTGTACGTGACCTCAAAAACAGAAAGCATTCGCATGCTATCTATCGATAGATCGATACCTCGTAGTATCGATAGATTTGTAATTTCAATTTTCTCGTGCGATGACAGTATCTAAATTTATTTATTGGCTGAACTATATAATTTTGAACTAAATTATTAAGTATAATCACCCTCGTGGCGATTAAATTTAATAATTAAATCGTCGCGCTTCACACTTTGGCGATTATATAATATTAAATAATTTAGTCTACCGCTCTCTATACACTCGATAGATCTTATCGATCGTATATGACTTCAAAAGCAGAAAGCATACGTGGCATTGATAGATTTGTATTTTCATTTTTGTCGTGTGCGTATCTATTATTTCTTGTTTGAACTGTATGAATTTGCCTGGATGGTCTTCACAGATCATTTGAGTTACGCAACTTTCCGCTCGGGGGGAAAGAACTGGCCGCTTCGGAGGGCGCGTTAAGATGTCGGTCCCGGCTATTAATCGATAAGCCATGTCGGCTTCAGGCTTGAAAACTCCGACCCTAGAGTTGCACACTTCTTTACTCGAAAAGAAGATTTTTTGGTTCTATTAACCCTTTATGATGCAGACTTTTTTGTTTTTTCTTGATTCTCTGTAATATTCCTGTTTTTGAGCGTACTACCGTGATCCGGGACAAATTGCAGACGACTCTTTATAAATATTGCCGTGGTTAAATAAAGGGTACCCGCCGACTGCGATTCCGATACTTTTTTATTTTATTCGGCGGGCACGATTTTTGCTTTTATGTATTGTGAAAGAGTTTTTGTCTGTTTGTGGAGGTCGGTTCAGACAGGCCAATATAAAAGTATGCGATAGTCCAATGTTGTCTAGATTCACGTATTGAATTGATTCCTTTGACATTTGGTACAAAGAAAATTTTGTATCAAAACCTAATATAAGTTAGTTTGAATTAGTTTTTCTAGAGAAACATAATTATAATAACCCTTGTGGCAAGTTAAATTTATAAATAGAATTTTTTCTAATCCAAAAATAAAAATAAAAATTTCTAAAGATAATTAAGTGTTCTCTTATCGACTAGTATAATAATGATTTTTCATAACAAAAATTAAATTTTGACCAGTAACTGACCTCTGCATTCCTTTGTTCATTTTTAATTTATTTACTTTAATATCATTCTGTACTCAGCATTAATTGTTTCTAAGATATAAGTTTTATGATAATAATTACAATTATCATAATTGGGCAAACACAACGTTATTGTTTTGTTCGTTGTTTTTCTTGATTTATAATCTTGATCTCGTTTATGTTTATTTTAGAAGTTGAAAGATGATTGCCAATGCTAACCTGTTCCCAGAAGCGAATTCAATAAACCCTCATTAATCCACCATTTGTACTGGCCACTCAAGCAATTTTTAATATTAAGCGAGATTAGAATCTTCAAAGGAATATTGCTAATTTGAAGTTAAAATAAAATCATTCGTTAATTAATGTATACTAGAATGTATCTTAAATTAGGTGGCCTAATATCTTCACATTAAGAAATCAAGGTAAGCATTTGCCTGTGTGGTCTGTAGTGTGACGTATGAAAATGGGGTCGATCATTTTTGACTTTGGCCTCGTTTAAGAAGCGGTTATGCGATAAAAGCAACTTTACGCGAGTTTTGTTCATATGAACGTTGAGCGTTTAAAACTACAGCTACCAAATCCGTGAAATATTTGCCGCGTATATACGCGCGAGTGTCAAATATGACACTTATTCAAGAACTGTACTTTTGATTTTGATCGTGGATTTCTACGGACCAAATTGACGGCTAATTTTGCTAATTCTGATGAGATAGATAATAAACGCCGGTTACACATATATCAAGAGATTTAAAATACAACTATACAACAAACTTATATTAGCATTGTACGTTATTTCGGGTAATTCTACTCTATACTCTAAGAGAACAATAAAGTACGCCAAAGTACTTTATTTCGCATGATGTGATTTCTCTGGGATTTATTTTACATATAACATACAAACAAAGGTGGGTCGTAATTTTTTTTAAATGAATTTCTATTTAATTTAACCTTAATATACTGTAAAATGCTGTGCAGCTTAGAAGTGATAGTTTTTGTTGATAAATATGTTTTAAGCAAAATAATAAAGTCAATTAATCGTACTTTATTTTGACACGACCTATTTATTTATTACTTTTAATAGCCAATATACTTTATTAAAAATATATATTATAAAAACTAGCTGCGCCCCGCGGTTTCACCCGCATAGTTCCCGTTCCCGTGGAGAATACGGGGATAAATTGATTTTATTTTTTTCGTTAATTTTCCAATGTTTTTAATAGTTATTCTGCTATTCGGGACGGAAACAAATCCAAAAAATAAAAAACCATGGCAAAATGTCCAGCCGTTCTCGAGTTATAAGTGTTGTATAATAACAAACACGACTTTCTTTTATATACAATATATAGATAATTCTTCATTTTGTTAAAATAAACGCCTCAAACGAAACGACAAAAGAAAAAATATGCAAATTATTACACTTGCGGCTTGAACAGAGTTAATGTTGAAGTTTCAGTTGTAAAAGTAGGTAAGAACTGTTAAGAAGACCGCGTTTAATATAATACATCCCACGTAGACAAAGACGCGCCGTTCTGAAGTACTTGCGTTCTGTTATCGATGAACACTTAAGTAGTTAGGAACTATTTAAACATTGTTGTATTTATTTCCGATCTGTATTTGACGACTACAATTTACGTCACTTTATCAGTTAAGTATTGAGACCGCGATTCCACCCAGCTTCCTACTTGGTAGCTTGTTCACTACCAAAATCTTTTAAATTGAATGACCTAATCTATAGACGAATAGGACTCGAATAGAACTTTTGAGAGATTACATAGAACCTCTTTCAAATGAATCAAAGCCTCTACGGCATTCATACGTTCTTTAGCTTCGACTAAGAGCTTTGCTACCAACTGTATGCCGTATCGAACTGACTGAATTGTTGGTTCGTATGATTCAAACCGTACCAGCCTCTAATGTTCCCACTGCAGGGACACCGGCCTACTCTCGATAATTGAGAGTGAATGGGCTCTGATCTACCACGGGAGCCCAATCCTGATTGATAGATGTCACATGTCTTCGAATTTATGGTTCTAAGACATACCGGTTTCCTCACGATGTTTTCCGTCACCGTTTCGAGAACGTGGTATTGCGCACATAATTTTTTCCAGTGAAAAAACTCATTGGTGCACGTGTGGGTTTGAACCAGCGATCTTCAGATTGAAAGTCGGCGTCTATGATTTAAACTCCATTGCATAATTGCCAAAAGTATTTTATCTGTGTTATTGAACTCATGAATATATAAATGCTAAATGAATTAAAAAATATTCAAAACAAACTACGGAACGGTTGTATTGTGTGAATTGACTTTGTAAGCTTTGTGTGTGCGAAATATGACAAACTAGCTGCGCCCCGCGGTGTTACCCGCGGTTGACCATCCTTTATGTCATTTTTACAGGATCAAAAGTATTAATCCAGAAAAGCTGGCATTCTGGTGCTAAATTTCATCCAACTCCGTTGAGCCTTTTGAGTAACATGGATGATGGAGTAACACACACACACACACATACATACCCTACAAACTATTGCCTTTGTAACTGAATAATAACTAGCTGTTCTCTGCGTCATCGTGGATTATTCCCGTGTGGAATTTAAGAATACAAACGCGCGGCACTCTATTTTTAAAATAAATAATGGTAGCTTAAGTATTAATGTTCAAACAGCCAAAGAGGTTAGCCGGAACAAATAGACAAACCGACCGATAGAATAACATTTTATAAATTGTTTTTATGTTATATGTACTTTCAAATACATTTAGTAAAATCTGTTATTTTTATATTGCAAATAGACACTTATATTTTATTATTTTATTTATGACAGAATTAATGGCAAATTATTGTAGAACATTTTGAAAACCATCATGCAGACTAGGAGTATTACTGGCGAGCGCCGCGTATTCTCGTACATTCTTACGAAAAGAACGTAGTAAGGAATTATTCCTCTACTATAATAAAATTTACTGCTTTATGTCTAAGAAAAATATTGCTGGAAAATGCTTATAATAAAATCTGGCTATTTAGGGGTATTCACTCACGTATTTCTATACACAGCTAAAAATTATTTTGGGATAATTTATATTTTGATCGTTATATTTGATGATTAACTTATTTTAGCAACAAGATTCAACATTAACACACTAGGATTCCCTGTGTCGCAGATGGCATGGACAAACACAGAAACACAAGACAAACTCTAGACCCGAGAACAAACTTTATGCCAGCACACAAAGTGTGCCCAGCCGGGAATCGAAACCGTGACCCCTCGCTTTGAATGCAGGGCTACTACAAAATTAGCCACGGAACCGTCATACAGGTTATTTGATTATATAACCTGTTTTTCATGCTCTTAATAAGATTGTCTATATCTTCTTGGGAAATAAGTTCCCCTACACTCTTTTACACAAAAGACAAAAAAGTTACCTGTCTTGCCGCGCGGACGGGCATTATCATGCATGAGATGAAAATTTCAACCCTTTTGAATTCTGTGTGGTAAGATGACAGATTATACAAGATACAGGCTTATCACGATATATTTAGGCGGTCATGTTACCTCTAATCCAAACGAGGTCAGTTCACACACAATTAAAATCTACCTAAACAACTTTGTGTATTTTTTGAACTAGCTTCGCCCCGCGTTCCCGTTCCCGTGGGAATACGGAGATAAAATATAGCCTATGTTACTCGCTGATAATCTTTACATCGGTGAAAGAATTTTTTAAATCGGTTCAGTATTTCAGGCGTGAAAGCGTAACAAACAAAGTCACTTTCGCATTTATAATATTAATATGAGTTAAGTTAGGATTAGAATTATAATAGGTGGTTTGACCAGCAGCCTTAATACTTTGCCGGGTTTGTGAATTTTTGCAATTTTTGATCCAATTAATTAAAATGAAACGCCAGAGAGCTGAAATTAATTTTAAATGGTGCATAAATTTTGCGCGATGCTTCGGTCTGAGTTTCTGGTTTCGATATCGTATCGAATTATTGTTTCTGACAGCTGCACGCGGCTACCTGGCATCCCTACTGAAAATGTTGAAGGCATGAGTAATTATTTTTTGTGTTTGGCTTCTGTTTTGTAACTAGGAGGCTTAACATATGGAGGCAATCATCGTGTGTTTGCAGGCAAAAGCTTGTTCTCATATCTGCCATTTTTAAGTTTGTACTATGCTGAGAACAGGTAAAAGGGTATTTGCGTATGTATGTTAGTTTAACAAGTGGCTGACTTAAAAAATCGAACAAATACCAACTTCAATACCTTCATCCCTTATTTCTCGCCCTTACGGGGTACACCTTACCATTTTACAAAAGAAACATCCAAAACGGTACATACACTGGGCGAAGAAAAAAGTCACAGAAAGCAAAATACGCAATTTCGTTTCCTTGGACATATTTTTGAAAGATATTTTGATTTAACAACTAAACTATTTAACTGATTTTTAACATTTTTTTTGTGGGAACAACCTGTAAGCATATCCTTCCAAATAAAAACAGTTCTGATTTTCAAAATCGGTTCATAAATGACGGAGATCTGAGATAACTAACAAAAAACAGTCGAATTGAGAACCTTCTCCTTTTTTGAGGTCGGTTGAAAATAAGTTTCGTTCAGTCATTTTTTGCTTAGCGAGTCCTTTACCAGATCAGCTTAAAAGTGCTATATTGTATTGTTATTGGAAATAGTTAAGTATTGCAAAACCTTACTACAACTGTCTAGATACAAGTTTCAAGCGATTTATTGAAAAGCGTAAACTGCGTCCGTACTAATATAATTACTAAATCACTTCGATTAAAATGAAAGCCCACGCATCCCCTATCACTGAAAACGTATTACCAATGTTGGTTTGATTTCAGTTCACAAGTGAGTTACCAATGTGAGATAACCAATGCTTTGCACAATTCTGTTTACTCACCCACGTCATCGATTAACAAGGGGTGTCACAATTACGCCGTTGACAGATAGTGTATCTGTGGCTTCGAATAGTCTGTATTTTATCTAGTTATTTACGTAAACATTTTGTCAGCGGTACGCTTTTGGAATTATATTTTTGGATTGGGGATTTGGATTAATCTTACTACTAGATATATATTAATGCGAAAGTTTGGGTGTTAGTTTCTCAAAGTAGGTGACACCGACTCGAATGACGTAAACGGTTAACATTACGTTAACCGTTACGTTATATCTATCGTTGTGTTTCACATCTGTCAGGCCATCCAATACTATTTTTTTATTGGCTATAGACCATCCCTTGACCTAAATGTCACCTGATGTTGAGTTATAATGAGGTCGATGATGTAGCATGAAGGTCTGGAAGATACCTATTCTTCTTAGTAATAAAATAAAGAAGATACCCTCTTTATTTTATTACCCTTGACTTGAAGAGGCTCAGGTTGTAGTTTTCAGGAAAAATAGACGCCGGCAAAGTATTTCATTCCTTAGCTGTTCGCATTATTTCCATTCCATCGTTTCGTAGAAATGTCTGGTATTTCGACGAGGTAAGGATGGTACTTAGTTTGCCTGCTCGTTCTGATGTTAAACTTTTTTTACCATAAACTTGTCTCTCAGTTACAATAACTAGTATAATACGAACCTAATAGAATACTTATAAAGTATTGTTAGTAGCTACCGAAGTAAAAAATATTATTTAGATGGACTCGTTTTGTAGATTTTTTTTGGCCTCAACGGCCCGTCGCCTGCTGCTGAATTGCCTGCGAGATCTCGCAGCTACCCAGTACCAGGGGGTAATTGCCCCCTGAGATTCGGCCCGAGTGTTGAGTTGAACTCGACACTTGTACCCGTTCGCCCCAGGGAGACGGAAGACTCGATTCTGCAAGCCGATTGGTAGGAAACCGGCGTGGGTCAGTCGTACTCTTATTACAAAGGCGAAAGTTTGTATGTCTGTGTTTTTTATGATCTTTATTTTTTTTTTGTTTGGGAGGGAATAATTTCAGATTGATCCCATAGAAATTTCATCAAAATGTATAATATTTAACAGTTTGGATTTTAAATGAACATAACTAGAAATAATATGACATCCAAGTAAACGAAAATGCGTGTTTTGCTCTCCTGAGAATTATCATTCGCGTATTATTTTGCGTAAACCGATTTCAATGTTTCTTTTTAATAACTAAGAGCGATAAATCGGAGATGAAAGTATTAAAGTAGGTTATATCGATATTTCTAATCAAAATTGTTTCTACCATGGGTAGGAATCTGTTATAGACTTTAAAACCATCCAACGGGTGTGCCCCAAACTCAACAGGCATAATTCCAGTACAGTTATTTCAGTCCCTCAACTTATTAGATCTACCCAAACACACTTTTGCCCTTCTACAAAAAGCTGTCATCCTAAATACTTGTCGTTAGGAAGTTTTTACAATCAGATCTTTCCACCGACATACTGAGTGATCATAACCCACCACCTGCAGCCACTGGAGTCCACTTGGCTTAGGCCCGTGCACTTCAGATATTACCGACTCCAAGGATCCGAGCTGAACAAATTCAGAACTAATAATAATAAGAAAATGGTTCAAGACCACTAAAATAATGGCACAAAATCTATTTCCCTTTTGATTGTAGCACACGCCGGGTATCCGCTAGTCTCCATTAATAACAGCTTTTTTTCAAAACAGGTGGAATGTCTGACGGCGAAACGAGCCGTGGACCATGTCGGAGCAGATCTTCCCGTCGGGACGACCCCCGCCGCCACACTTTAGCTAGCAACAATCACCTGTACATGCACCCTCATCATCACTCGCACCACAATGCACACGACCTGGAGGTAAGCTTTCAGAAAAAGTGGATAAAATCGGTTTTTCTTTTACACGATGGAACGAGCTGTTGGCCCACGTGGGAACAGTAATACGACTTAAGTCCTCTTAAGAAGAACAAGGCACCACCCTTCCACTGGAACACAGCACCGGATAAGCCAACCTGATTTTAAGTGGCTACCTCCATCCATAACAGCGGTAATACGACTTGGGTCCTCCCAACTCAAGTGTGAGAAGATCTAGGTCGCGTTGCGCCCCTCACCTGAGACGAGGATGTTACGTATCACGCGCTTGTGATTTGTCACAGGAACCCATACCCTTCCATCGAAACGAGCGCACCACTGCTTAGCGGCAGACATGGATACAGTTTTTCTTCGGAAAAAATTGGCACAAGTCCTATTGCTAATTAAATTGAAGTTAAAAAATGCATTTAAAATCGTAAAATTCGTTATTCACCAAGCACTGATGAAATCACTAATATTCTGTTACGGAACCTGCCACAAAAAGAAATCATGGAATTAACTAAACTGTTCGATGTTTTAAATTCTTGACTCCTTCGAAAAACGCGAAACTCAATGCAACTCACCAGGGCCGGCCTTAACCATCTAACCACCCCGGGATCATGTAATTTGCGCCTTTTTATATTCTACTTCTTTACATTATCTTTACACAGTATAAAACGATGTCACTTCCGCTGTCTGTTTGCTTAGATCTTTTAAATTACTCGACGGATTTTAATGCAGTTTTCAGCAATAGATAGAGTGATTCAAGAAAAAAGTTTATATGTATAAAATGTACATATTATAGTACAGAAAAAAGTCGAAAAATTCAATTATTTGAAATGCGATGTCGCCACAAACATATTTTTGTTCGCTTTAATCGTAATCGGATCAAATTCAGTGAAACACAAGCCACTAACCCCTGAAGAGTGTACCAGAATTCTGACAATGCTTCAAGACGGGCGTAGTCAGCGTTAGACAGCGAGAACCTTTGAATGATACCAAAAAATACTCCAGCGATTTAGAGATTAGAGACCTACTGTATTTAGAGATTGGGCAAACACATTATGAATATGAATACGAGATAAGTACACAAAAGTAATACATTGTTTGTTTTCCCCTTTAAATTTTATTAATCGAGGTATGCTGGCGCGCACGGCGCGGCGCCCCGGGTGGCTTCCCAAATTGCCCCACTACTAAAGTTACCACTGCAACTCACGCACCCGGCAAAGTCCTACTGATCCTGTCAGCTATCGTTCAATAAATTTATTACCTGGTAAACTTTTCGAAAAAAATATATTTGAACGACTATCTAGAGCCACTAATGATCACCTTATTGATGAGTAATTTGCTTTTCGAAGGGGCCATTCAACAGTTCAGCCACTTGCGAGTGTAGCTAAAATTGTGTCACATGGTCTTAACATGAGGAATCAACAGGTATGTTCCTCCTTGATGTTGAAAAAGTATTTGACACGGGCTGGCATAATATTCTCTTGTTCAAACTAATGAGGTTAAACATCCCTACGTATAAGGTTGATCAAATCATATTTATCAGATCATTATTTTAAAGATCACATAGTTAGCCACTCTTTATCTAAACCCACGCCTGCTGGCATCCCCCAAGGCTCAATATTAGGTCCTCACCTCTTTTTAGTGTTTGTTAATGACATACCAATCTAGCGGCCTACTAATATAGCCTTCGACACTCCATGGCATACAAACCTTTTTGAAATTCATAAAAAATAGGAATTTCTACCATAGAATTATCAATTATCAAAAATTACTTATAAACCAACCCAGTATTTAAAAACAATATTATAAGAAACATTTGTAAAACACGTGCAAATACATCGATAAAAAGTACTGTCGATACAAGTTTCCTCACAAGAGCGGTTAATACTTTAGCCAACGCGCGCGCTGTTGTGGTCCTTATTTTCTACACAAATAGGACGAAAGCGGCGTGCGCGCTACCCGTGGGTGCTGTGTGAGCTTGTGTGGGGCGCTGCTCACACCTGTGATAGCTCGGCTGCCCAAACTCAAAACCTAGTGACAGGTGATTTAAAAAATAACGATTTCTGGCATTTTTCGACTTACTAGACAGTATGAAAATGACGTGGACCTTAAAACACCCAGTTTCATACGTAATAATAAAAAAATAATTTAGCACGTCTAAGTTTTGCAAGCAGAGCAGAGTAGCAAACAAAAGTAGCAGTAGAACTTGTGCCAAGTTCGTCGGGAGAGGTACTGCCAGTGTAAGAGTGTGGGTGCTGGTGAAATCACATGTGCATGAGACGTATCATCCCCGTCTCGGGTGATGGACTTTGGGAGTAGTTTTTTAATCTTGAATTGTTTAGTCTTTACCTATGCTGAGTAATTATAGAGTAGGTGTAGGTAATACAAAATTACGAGTATCACAAACTAAAATATCATCAATATAGCACAACTTTTCGCCAAATATCCAAATCGCTATCTCTTTTGGTTTTTTGGCACCCGTTTTTTGGCTCTCCTGAACATTTTTGTTGGAACGCGTTACCATGTTTTGATTTTAAGCAGCCGAGCTGTTGCTACTTTTAAATTATCTGCCGAGAAGCGTCAACTCCTTTGTTCCTGTTGCTAGCTCGGAAAATTGTTGTTTACAAATGGATAAACTACCCTATTATTAACCCTTATTAATATTTACTGATTAGTTAGTTTAAACGTTTCCATCGATATTTTGTTTGATTCTAGGATTTAAGATACACTGGAATTGTACGTTGGTACGTAATATTAGGTATATGAAAAAAAGATAATTTACAATTGAAATTTGACGGCTCCGTGGCTTAGTTGGTAGTAGCCCTGCCTTCGAAGCGAGGGGTCCCGGGTTCGAGTCCCGGCTGGGGCACACTTTGGGTGAGCATGAAGTTTGCTCTCGGATCTTGGGTGTTTGTCTTGTATTTCTGTGTTTGTCCATGCCATCTGCGATACAGGGAATCCTAGTGCAGTGTTATGAGTGTGTTAACGTTGTATTATTTTTTTAAATTGTTGGAAATTTATCGAATAACAAACTTAAAAAGAAGAATAAATAAATATTATAAAAACGAATATATACTTCTCCTTTCAAAGAAAGTTGAAAAGAAAAGCTAAGAATAAAAATAAGATTAATTTTATTTGCCAAGAAAAAAATGGATCTAACACAGTAAGTTCAGAGAATCCCAAACTAAGCTTGTTAAAAGCTTGTGTCTTGGGACCCAGAGTACGAAATAGACACTGGACGTGAATGTGTAATAAACATTGAAATTAATTATGAATTATTACAAATTATCATAGGTTTATAAAAAAGACTACAATTAGGGTACACAATTACATAATAGATAGCTCTTTCGTTATATTTCGATAATACAAAATGCGATGTCAATCACATAGTACTAATATCATAACTCTGTAGCTTATCTACTAAGGTTATCATAAATACACTTTACAAATTTCGACAATGGAATTCTAAATAAGTCTGTCCATTACTTGTCATTATTTATTCATCATGCAAAAAGGCTTCGCGAGCAAGTCTTCCTTCCTAAAAAATATTTGATCTTAAGTGACATAGCTTCTTTTTCCTTTACCTGGACCGGTTTGACGTACATCAAAAGCAGTGGATTGCAAACCAACTACCAAATAAGGAGGTTATTAATTCATTACTTTTACTTTTTTACCCCCGAAATATCATTTGTATCCAATTAGGAATCTCTCTCTCTGGTCGATCCTTCATGACTGAAGATCGCGATCACCATGTACAGTCAATGTGTTCGTGAGTCGACTCCACCGGTTTCTGTCTGTGGAATAGGAAGTCTTGTTTTTATTTCAAAGGATTCTTTATTTTTTATACTTGCAAAATCATAAAACTCTGTCAAATAGTTTGGTTTGGTTAAATAATTACAAGGCATTTAACATATTTCTAAAATGCCTAAAAAGACATAGCTTCTTGTGAAATTTCATGACTCTAGGTCAACAGGGGGCACTCTAGGTCAACAGATTTTAATTCCCATGGGCATAGACGGCCATATCTTTTTATTGCGTTGACTAAGAAGTTTTATTTTTCACAGCACCAAGGGTTTACCGACAAGTGTTTAATATTTATATCAACTTGATACCTGTGACCTGGTATTGACCGACAGACTGGACAACGAAATTTATGGCTATTTAAATTAAGGGCTATCTTTTTTCTTTGATAGTTAAAAAAATAAAAAATTGTTACAATTTTTATTTTTTATTAAATAATGTAGGATAAGCGATTAAACATATTATATGTTTTTAGGTATACGCGCACCTAGCTTAAGTAATATATTAATAGCGGGAGACCGCACTGAACGGACGTGCCGTCTTTAATTAAGTACACATATTACGTAAACTCCCTACTACCAGTACACGGAACGGAATATACGGAACTCTAAAAATGTATAAACTCAAAAATAAAATCTTAAGTTAACTGATACAGTAGATTCATAAATATATATAATATAAAAATAGAGTACGATTAAAAATTCGATGAATGTAGCAATCTTGCAGCCGGGTCTCGGGCTACATCCGCCTCTTCTAAATATACTTCTTGTTTCATACCTGACTGATCGAAACGCCGCGCATTGTTGCCAACACATTATTAACTTTACTATCGCTGAAGAAATTTTCTTTGAAATATTCTTGCTGGATTATAGCGGATTTGCGAGTATGCGCTACGATGAAATACTTTTCCATTGCTTTATAGCCAGCTATGTCGATCATATTCTTTGATTAAAAATCTATCCGTCCGATGTAGCCTAACCATTTTTTTTTTATTTAGCCACCTGAACTATTGGGTCAAGTGAATCCACCAGAATACGCCACGGTCTCAAAACCCAAAGAGATGAAGTCACACAGGATCTTAGATCCGCGTACGAGAAAGGTATTGTTTCAAATTCTAAACTAACAAAGTTGTTAGCAAACCCCTACTAACTTGTTTGCCGCGCTGAAGTTCGGTATGCACACTGAACTTCAGGGTGAAATAAACTAACACTTCGATTGAACGATTAACGCTTTGCTTTCTGGATTAATTATGTAATATACGTGTTTCGCAATCAGGACGGGTCCCTGCGGCATTGTGGCTTACGAACTAACACATCCAAGCCAAGATAAAGTTGATCATCAAATGCCAACTTTTATATGCATATTGAATAGTAATAAAAGTGCACAAAATAAAAGTGCACAAAATTGTTTTAATTAGAAATTGCTTCGCGCTAAAATTGGTGTCGTTTGTCAAACTTTTATATGAAAACCTTTGATTTGCATGAAGTCTTATTAAAATGCAAATCAAAAAAGCCCGGGTAAAAGTTGCCTGTATGTTAAATAACCCTTTAAATATAATGGACAATTTTTTATGGGATCTGCTTCGCCCTTAATAATAGACAAGGTACAATCAAAACTCATTTTATAAATAAAATTTGATACTATAATGATTTATCTGTAATTTATTTTACTATCTGTAATTTATTCAAAATTATTGTTTTGAATTCTTGTTTTTACATCTCTAAGTTTAATATTAATAAGCAATTTGTCATATTGGTCAATGGTCATATATTAATAATAGTACTCATATTAATAATAAACGATTATGAATTTGATATGACCACGAGAGTCACCTCAAAACTAATTACTAGTAAATTAAGGTGCATGTTTTGTTCACTGATATTTGAAACTAGGTCAAACATTTTTATTAACTTATTTTTGTGTTACTAAGTTAAACATTATCTACAAACTGCGAAACAAATTAAATCAATTGAGCCAATGATGACTTGCAGAAAAATAATGCTGTTTTCTTTATCACTACGATATTCAATAAACTAGTGTAATATCATAACGTACAAGTTTTCTCAAAGATATATTATAGGTATGGTCTATTTCCATCCATATTTCGTGCATAAAATGGCACAAAATGCTAGATTACATGAAGATTTCATTTGCAAATAGGAATGATTCGTGGCTATCTGTCGGGAACAGGCTCTGAATCAATCCAAAGGTCAAGGTTGCAAATTGGCACTAGTGTAGCCATTTTTCAGTACCACTACGGTAGGACAACTCTTCAACTCAACATATTTTTTATCATTAATTCTTGTGGATTTATAATATATGTGCGTATGTGTATATCTATGTAGCTTCTGTTTTAAGCACAAAAGTACTTTTCCTCTTTTAGGTGTTCTTCGTACTGTTTCTTTTATTTCTTTATCTGATATATTTGTGATATTATCTTATATTTAGAAATTGTTTTTATGCGCCACTCAGCGTTCGTAAATTCACGGAAGCCTGTGCTGAAAATCAGCGCTGAGAATTTTTTCAAAGCACATGCTGAGCATAGCGTGCTTTTCCACAGCCTTTGCTCTCTTTATGAATTGTGTTTTTAGATACCATTGTCTTTTTTTCTTTTTAAAGTATGTAATTTGTTCATATTTTTTTACTATATGATTGTGTTGTGTGAATAAATAATTTTTAATTTCATTTTTAATGAACACAAATGAGAGTTCGCTTCAAAAACTTATGTTGATGTCAAATTCGAAGACCTTTGCCAATCCAGATTAAACTAACGTCTTAAATCAAAGCCTCCTTACTCTCAATTGTCCAGAGTAGGCTAGTCTCTGCCAGAACATTGGAGGATAATACAGATGCCGCTCTCGCGTAGGTA
The DNA here is from genome assembly GCA_921293045.1 of Aplocera efformata. Lineage (NCBI taxonomy): Eukaryota > Metazoa > Arthropoda > Insecta > Lepidoptera > Geometridae > Aplocera > Aplocera efformata. The sequence continues at coordinate 16,466,933 of OV121038.1, read as the reverse complement.
TTTTAATCGCTTGAATGATTTTTTTAGATAAAATACTTTGAAATTAAATTATGTTATTATTCCTACCAATTTGTTCCCTTCCAAGGGCAAAACTATGGGACAGAGTAGTTATGACAGACACAAATAATAATCTTTTACTGTTCCTCAGTAACAGGAAACAGGTCAACAATATTCAAATATATTTAAAAAGCCCGTTAATTTTAAAATACTATAGTTTGTAACGTTTACCCTGTTTAAGTATTTTTAGCAAGGGAACAAATTAACCTTTTACTCATTTGTGATATCGGTAAACTTGGTGACTATGATAGTACGATGGGGGACTTGGAGGGTCCCACCTCAGTTTACCTTCAGAGGTTCCAAATCTTGTAGCTTTATTCAATCGATGAATAGCATTACAAAAGTTGCGATTTATCGTATTTTCGTCGTAAATCAGATATCCCAACTGCCTTTGTAAGATCCGAAAAATTGAACTTAAACTGAAATATATTTTCAGTTTCAGTCTATTCATATTTACCGGACAAGATTTCATCTCTTTACAAATTCGTCGTCAAAGAGATTTGTCTAGAGCCAGATAGACTTCAATATGCATACAAAGGGTTTTGGTTAGGTGAGGAGAAATTGCTATGCGATGGTAGATTATATCCTGTTTGGTCAATATAGAGCATGTCATGTGCTTTGACATAAGATCAACATGTATCCAAAGGACATCAAACAGCGTCACCGATGGGGTGGCGGAGGAGATGGGAAACCATTGTAATGGGGACCCGGGCTCAATAATATTGATTAAGTCCCACCACCCCATCGGCGAGGCTCACAGACACGGGCAATGCTATTGATGAAATGGAATTAGCGTTTTGTTCGTTATGATAGAGAATAATTAACAAATTGTTTTATAATATCAGGTAAATGCTTAGGTTAATTAAAATAACTCATATTCATTCCTTTAATCACCATCGTTTAGGCACGCCAACATTTCCACGCACGAGTAACGTTTGACTTGAGTTCTGTCTGTATGTTATTATGTTTATTCTAATAATTACGGACCAACCTAAGGTCAAGAAATAGAAGATATGTTTTTTAGTATTTTTCTTACTTAGATTACCTATACTTTGTCATGGGAATTGGAAAGAAACATAAAAATACCACGAGGAGCCTAAATACAATACTAAAATGTTCACTTGTTCAGATGGGGGACCATGTTCACGTCCGTAGGTGAAAACCCACAGAGCCCTACACGTCTCCCCTTGGTGGTGAAAAGGAGCAATCCAAGGTAGCAGTAGAACTTGTGCCAAACCCGTCCGGAAAAGTACTGCCTCCACAGTAGTAATCCGCGGCCAAGAAAGAAAAATTACAGGCACTTGAGACGTAACATTCCCATCGCAGAGTAATGGACGCTAGGTGACTTGGGTCTTCTCATGCTTTTAGTTGTTTATGGGCGGCGGTAACTACTTAACATCAGGTGGGCCGCAGGCTCGACCCGTCATGCTAGTCACACTAAAAAAAGGTCACACTTCCCAAAATCTTTTTTTCTATAATCTGCATATTATCATAAGATTTTTTTTTTTGTGGATAAATCTAGGTTATGTTAGTTAGTTGCTAGTTTGCCGAGGGTCAAGCATTTCAATGAGTGGTCACGTGGTTTGACAGACGTTTGAACATTGTCAACAGCAGATACAATGTACTAATGCTTTGGGCGACTTGTTCCATTTGCTCGATATCAAAAGCTTGATCGACCGGCCCGGTCGATTTGCATTAATACTTAGTCAAGCGAATTCAGGCCAGTACTATTTTAGAAATGGTTAAAATTACATCAGAAATAACGTTAGCATTAACCGCTCAATTTCAGGCAGTTGTGGTTATAGTTGCGGTCTGCTTGTCAACTAACCTATAAAGTATAAATTGTGTGAATAAAAATAGATTTTTTTAGTTACCTACTGTTTTTAATCTACAAACCTACATGTTCTTACAAATGATATATCATTTGTAAGAACTTAAGTCTCATTTTGAAGTAAAGATAAACATCGGTTTAATATCCGTGAGCATTTTTGGCTATCTGTTGCATCTTCACTATCGAGCCATATAAATAAAAAAAAATATATAAGTCTGCATCAAATTAAATCAACTATTCGGACTTTTACGCAGGTTTTATTTGCCAGGTTTTTAACTTTACTGGTTCAATCAATTTTCAATATAGTACAAACGAAATTCCAATGGAGCATCGGCTAATTGATAAATACGCGAGCACTTATTTCGTCCTGTTTGATTCATTTTGAAGGTGGAATGCTTTGTTTTGCCGGGACTAGATATATCAAAGTGCGTCATTGTACCAACGCATACTCTCGATATGTGAGAGTATATGGGCTTGGATTTATGAAAAATCGATTTGGTAGATGTCTCATGTCGTATGGTTTTTTTGTTCCATTTCATGCTGGTTTCCTCACGTTTTACTTTGAAGGCTCGAGAGCGTGGTATTGCGCGCAAATATTTGCACTGGCTCGCGTTTGGGTTTGAGCCAGGTACCTTTAGATTGAAAGTCAGCGTCTGTATCCCTGGGTTCCCACGCTTTCTCATGCATAGAGCGTATTCGTCCCTAAAACACTTATTTTTTTTATCAACAAATAAATTATTAAAAAGTCCCTGCAAGATTTCTCAAATGTACCAACGATATTAGCTGTTTAACGGTAGGTTCATATAGGTATGTGCATGTAGGTAGAATCTGTGATTCACCACATTGTCTGGTCATCGTCGCTAATGATGAAAATAGGTAGGTACGCTACAGTGAAGATGGCATTGTACATTCCAATGAATTGGCCAATTTGTACCATGATAATGAATAGGCAGCACCAAGCTCATTAGTTCATCATAGTTACCAGTACATGCTTAGTTACAAAGGCTTATTCACGATTACTACAATCATGGAGAATATTTATAGTAATCTATACAAATAAATTACATTTAAGTGTCTGTTTGTGTCAAAAACAGCTTTTAACTAAATGCATTTGAAGGTTTATACGGTGAATTACACGCGGAAGATGTCGCGGGAAATAGCTTGTCAGATGTGAGCGTTACACCAATTTCAAAGATTACCATTTATTTAGGGCATGAACTGATAAATAAATATCATACGAGTATATATATATTATACTCCTGTTATATATAATGCTGTGTCGCACGTATCATCAGAAGGCTCCTCTCCCTGCAGCCTCCTAGGGACTTGCGGTTCACTTTTTTTTTTCACTTTAAGTTTTTGTTAAGATTTTGATTTCCTTATTGAAAACCAGCTGTTACAATAAGTTTGTTGGGGGCTCCAATTGCTCGCGTCCGTAGGTGTGTACGTAGATTCCCTACGTACCCCCTGGGTGGTGCTAAAGGAGCAACAAATTTCTTGAATTTATACAAATAAAAGTTTTTGAACTTTAAATGTGACTTTCCGGTTATTAATTACGAGTATATCTGAAATTCGACACAGAATCAAAATTACAGAATCATTTACACATATTTATGCAAAAATGATATCTTTATCCTTATGATATCTTATACCTTCCCCACGATCATAATTTATTGTCGTAGTTTATTTAAGTATGTGTTTCAATGTGTTTCAAAATTTTTAGGGATTTTGAAAAGTTATAAAATACTAAAATTGAAAATATGAAATTACTTGGTTTTTCATGTCTTTACTTTTCTATTTGTTTGCATTAACATATACTTACTTGTATCGAAACTTCCCTTTGAAAACCTCAATAAATTGTACCCACACAAAGAAATTGTTATTTATATGCCTTTATATTTTAACATGATAATATATTTTGTGACAGTATCATTTGTATAATTTAACCTGAAACAAAGTGAAAGAATATAAAATCTTAGTTATTTTAACTTCATAACCATTTCTAATATTTATGTCGGTTAGATAGTCTTACCCGATTTATCGATTTATTTAGGGTAAATATTGCACATAGATATATTTACCCCTACACTAAATATAATTTCACTAATCAGGTGCGTGGCGTTGTTTAATGAGACATTTATAATGATTACTAGCTGCGCCCCGCGGTGTTACCCGCGGTCGCAATTCCTACGGGAACCGTACATTTTTCCGGGATAAAAAGAATCCTATGTGCTATTCCAGACTATAATCTATCTCTGTGTCAAATTTCCGTTCAGCCGTTCTGGCGTGATTGAGAAACAAACATCCATCCATACTTACAAACTTTCGCGTTTATAACATTAGTAGGATTTTGTAAGCAATAGTTAACTTGCCTGACATTGCTGATTTATTCTATTTAAGGTAAATTCTTCGGTATGTTTCGTTTTTTTTAAATATTCAGTAAATTTTACTTTTTAACCTATAAATAAGGGCATGTTTGCAAAACTTCAAAACTGTTTTTTTTTTTTCGAAAGTATTTTAAGCTACACAGTAAGTGTTTAATAATTTAGTATGTTATAATTTTAAATGGAGAGTGCAACAATATTGTCATTTTTTTAGAAAGTGGTTATAATATTGTAATTTATAAATTATGAGAACATATAATTAAAATCACTGCTCATAATATTTATCACGATAATATTTAGTACTTTTTTGATCAAATTACGAAAGGAATTGTAAATAATAATAATTAGGTATGTACCTTAATTACTAAAATTAACAGTAATTAGTAATTAAGGTACATTATCTACTTATAACAAAAACTTTCAGTAATGTTTATATAACTTTACTGGATTTAATATAAACTATTAGATCTCATTAGATAAATATTTCTGAGAATTGGCTTACTACGTCTGTTACTGTGTGACTGTGTTTTAGCTGTGTATCAAATGAGATATTTTTTTTCTAAAATACATAAACTACTGCATACAAGTGTTAGGAAAGTTATTTTCATGTCATGGATAGCTATAAACACTATTTCTACGTTTGATAAAATCATTTCATTTCAACAAAATTTAAACAAAAGATTTATTTAAATATTTTGTACTAATATTCACTCTTCTGTAAAGTTTTTATTATATTGAAGTTTTGTCCCGTGACACCAATGCAAAGCATGTCACTTTCGGAAAAATTAGCTTTGAGCTCGTGTTAAGGAAACATTTGTAACAAAGATGTCATTTTTGATAACGGAAATCTCTTCATTTTGAAATGTAATCCAAAGTCAACTTTGATACTGCATCAAATACATCCTATAATAATAAAAAAGTAAGGGGAGTCGTAATAATTTCGTTTACCTCTGCTCGCTACGTAAAGCCTTTGACATTAAAGTATTCAAGTTGCATGACGTGTTTTTTATTTACGTTGCTCTGAAATTGTAAGGTCGCACGTAAACTGTTGCTGCAACACGCAAGTTTCTGGAAGTGTAGCCTGGCTTTGTGCCGTCATCCGTTCAGGGTGATTGGCTTAATGGTTATGAAGGGTTTTCGGTGGCGACACGGATTTAGCAGCAACTACGAGTTGCAGATAACAGCCGAGTTGCAGATTGTGGCCTGACTTCCACAAAGCCGGTTCAAATCTAACATACACTTCCAAGACGTTTAAATAAAGAGCTTAGGGGTAACTGTCGGGTTTTAAGCTCTTATGTAGGAAATATATTTTATATCATGAATCATGTCGAATCTCGCGTATAGAGCGTAGTTTAGAGATAAATAAAAAAATAAAAAAAATTCTGTCATAGCGTAGAATATTTGCGGAATATTGGATATTTATATATATAAATCCGCATAGAACTGTGTAAAACAGTTGCATAATTTACGCTTTAATACAAACAAACGGTGCACAAAGGACTGAGGCCACGAAGTGTCCAATGTGTGATTAAAGAACACATGCATGATGAGATCTCATTTTAATGTGGAATATGAAAAGAAACTACTCCATTGAAGATATTCAACCTGAAGTCCGCGAAAATTAACGCGAAAAATGTAATTGTAACGCGTTAATTTTCATCTCAACTAAAATGCGTTCGATTTTCAACTTGTTGTATTTTGTTCTAGCCTCCCTTGCCCCGAGGGTATCCTTCGAATAATAACTTCTTATATGATGATGACCCTGGGATTATGTCGGAGGTGGAAACCGCCTCTACGGGGTTCCGACGCGGTGGTAAGCAGCGATCCTCCTTGCCTGTTGTCCGAACGCCTAGCAAAACATTGGAGAGACCTCTCGGTGAGTACTTGACATATTTCCATTTCTCTGTACCTACAAGCCGTATCCAAACTTTATCCGTATACAACTTGAGGGCTGGTTATCTCGCGCTTCTTTTTTTTGTACAATATATACATATTATGAGTGCAAATAATCAGCCTTTTTTTTTAAACGTAGATTGCATAGTCAACCATTTAAATATGTGTTAAATATGCCTTCATCATAAGGTTACCTAATAAACACACCTTATGAATTCAATTTACACCAACGTGAATACGACTTGATATAAAAGCCAATCAGGATTAAAAATATCTTAATCTTAGTTTATACGTAATACCTACGCTAATTCTCACAGTTTCACGCAGAACTCGGCATTTGGTTGCTTTCCGGAAATTCTGAATATGCCATCTGAATATAAGACAGTTTGTTATCTCGGTGGCCGACTACTATTATCGCCCTCGAGGGCGATTCTTGCAAACATGAACGGGAAATTGGATATATAAAAATAAAAATATTTTCACTTCCCTTTAAAATATCGGCGCATAACTACTCAAGGTAGAAACGTAGATATTGATTTTCATCTTCTCTTTGAATTTCAATCAAGATTTCAAGCATTCCTTGACTCAGTGAACTAACAATTTAATCGTGATTTCAAAGCGAAGCCTGTTCTCAAATCTCAAAGCTATGAGGATCGCTTACAGATTTTCATCCGTTTAGCAAAAAAGATGCAGAGATTTTTGCAAGCGCAGCTTTGCCTGCGTAGACTACACAAAAATATGGGTAATTGCGATTCTGACTCACAACACCTAGGGTCCCATTCTACCAAATGTATTTAGTTTGTTATTTGTGATATGCGCCGTAATAACACAGTCGTATTCTGTGAAAATTTCAACCCGCCACGGCTTACGGAAAAATTCGCTTTTTTACTTTAAAAAACACATTCTTGTTTGTTTTGCTAGGGGGATTCATCGTACCAAATTTCTTATCCCAGCGTGTATTGAGACAAAGCAAATATAAATTCACACTTACCTTCGTCTATTTCAATACTTTTCCTAATTAAAGACTTAATTTATCCCAAACTCACTAATCCATTACTAAACAGTATCAGTATCCTAGTTTAAAATCTTAGTGAGTATACCCACGTATTTAAAAAATAATCCAAAATAATAAAGCTTCGCATTCAAAATTTAGCTTTCAAAACAATGATTTGAATTGTAGGTTATCGTTATAATACAAAATATCAGAAATTGTAATTTCAAAACATGTGTATGATTTTCTGCGCATGTAAAAATGAATAGAATAGCCATAGGAGTGTATTCCCGGCTCGTTGTGAAGTACCAAGCTGGTTGAATAGTTCAGTATAATCAAATACAGACTACACAGTTTGCTTTATTGTACAAACATCGATGACAATACACACTTGAGGTTTAGCATTCGTTTTGCTACAGTTCGTATATTTTATCCTCGAAATTAATCAAGATGAAATCAATATTAAGCTTAGATGCTTGTTTTATGTCAGTGTCTAGTATCATGCCTTTCAATCCAGAATACATTCCTATTTTAATATAAGTCCATGAGTACCATGAGTTTCCTAAAATGGAATGTTCAAAACAAAACTTTTGTTTGGCTTTCTGTCTGTATGTAACGTGGATGAATGGTGGCACCTCTCAACGCCTAGAACTGGCTCTCAAACAAGGCCGCTGGAACATAATGTGTCCTACGCACGCAGCAAACTTGCAACTCAAGAGTGGTACGCATTTGCGCTACCACCATGACACGGTTTCTTCAAGATCTTTTCCTTCACCGGAAACAACCGGTTGTATGACTGTCTCCACCACTTGAGCCCTCATCGCTGCAGCTGTTTGGTAAAAAAATACTGGTGAATGAAATTCTTATTCTAAATGCATTGTCACCAGGTCTAGTCTTCCTGCAGTACCGGAACGAAACGAAGAGGGCCCTCCTGCCGAACGAGATCACTTCTATAGATACAGTGAAAGCACTGTTTGTGAGAAGCTTCTCCAAACAGCTGACTATGCAGTACATGGACAGTCCCATGGTCAAGATCTACATTCACGACTCGTCCAAGGATATGTTCTACGAGCTCGAAGATGATAGGTGAGTCACCCTGTGTTTTTAATTAGATTTAATAATTTACACTAATAATATTATAGCAATATTACAACATGATAACGACAAATTTACAAGGTTTATTGTTTTTTGTTCAAGCAGGTTTCGACAATTGAATACCTACTACCTCTTTAATATGTCTTAGATACTGGACAACTCGGCGTTTACAAAGTACTAGCGAAAGGTACTAAAATTTCAAAATAGAATAAGGAGAAAAGAAAATATTGTGTTTGAAATATTGGTTAGCTTGTTAGGGTTTAGATCGCCACACTTTTTGTTTCAATCGTGTTTTATTTTGTACACATTAAAAAACTACAGAAAAAAAGCTGTCAAAAATACAGGAACGTACTGTACCGATAAACATAAGAAAAAATAAGAAAATCGTTTGGACTTTGATGTATACATTAAAGCTTTTAAATGTTCTTGCAACATTTCCCTGATTCATTTCCTTTGAATATCTACTCATTTCCCGTAAATCCTCGTATGTTTAAAATATATTTCTCATTCAAATTCTTATTAGCTTCTCGTATATCCTATGTATGTCTTTTCCAGGTTGACTATTTTGTATCTTTGATGAATGAAATATGTTTAATTGAATGTACTTCAAAGTTGATTTTTTCATGCGAATATGAACCGAGAATGATTGCAAGAACGTTCAGATTGCAATTAGCTTTGCTAAAAGCTAAACTTGACTACTGCATATGTTTTTCTTTGATACCTTTGAAAGCAACTGCGAAATAAAAAGCGATGGCAACGTTTATTTTAAACAAATTAGCTTTTTGCGACTTAAACTAGCAGTAATTGACAAATGCTTAAGCAATATACTGGCTTTCTATTTAGTGTATTCAGCCCGGGGATTTCTCTTCGTCAACATCTTAGGAAAAATAAGAAAATTTCAAGAGTACATTTAATCTACTAGCAATATACGAGTTGATATTTTAAAATCTTCTCTATTAGGAGCATTACCTCACCTGCTTATTATAAGTAAGTCCTAGGCAGAATCTCATACTTTTAGATACACCGGTTTAAGGCACGTGGTTTTCGAGCCGGTGGGTCTACGGATTCCAATCAAATGCACGCGTAATCTTTGGCTGAGCGTATACTGTCAGTCAGTCGTTTGGAAAAATTGGATGCTTTCAACTGAACGGCCATGTCATTTTATCACAAGTTAATCCATAATTTTTACATATCTTTAATGTTGACATAATGAGTCATTTGTATACTACTCTTGGTACTGATAGGGTTACGTTGAAATGCATGGACTAGAAAAAATCGCTAATCCGGTTCATAAAAAATATAAAAAAAACGAACTAATTACGCATATCTTATCATAATTTTTGCATTTCCAAACTCTGTAATTATTATAAGCATAGAATATTTTATTTAGTATAAAAATATTTGTTTATCATTCATTCATTTATTGACAAAAACAAGACTCAATATACCAAAGTGATAGTAATATAGGCCGTAAATAAGCACAAAAAACTGCGGAAAATGGAATCATCTTTCAGCCTATATTGTTTAATCCTTAATTTTGTAGGATTTTCATGATTTTTAGTGTTACGTGAACTAAACATTCAAAGCATAACAACTGAGTCTTAATCCAACTATTTGAATAAATATTATTTCTGTTTTAATTAGTCATGGTTTAATTCCTACATATTATAGTTATATGCGATTCAGGTTTTAAGCATATAACTATGTAGGTATTGTATGATTAGGTTCACCATTCAGTGAGTAGGTTTTCGCTCTTTACTTATTTTAATATCATCTTATCAAACCTCTATGCACTCTTTTTTACTATTACAGGTTTACTAGCGATTTCCCAATTACTACAATAAAATTACTATAGCTTTGAGGTAATTGTTTGTACTATATTGTCATACCGTGTCTCAAACCTATAGTAAAATAAATCTTAGACTTCTATTAGGTATCGAATCATCGCACTCTTACAATAAATCCGCAGCGCCTGCATGGACCGAGTGGAATGCAGGCGATAAAGGATTAGTCTTTAGAAGAGCAGCTTTATAATGTCACGTGTCATTGCTGACCTAGTGCATTCAATTGTCTTTTCAGTTCTACCATTGTTTAAGTCTGTATTTATTGACTGGACGAAGTAAAAATACATTTGAATATTTTTTCCGTCCTAGCCTCTAATGTTCCCGCTATAGGGACACTGGCCTACTCTCGATAATTGAGAGTGAATGGGCTCTGATCTACCACGGGAGCCCAATCCGGATTGGTAGATGTCACATGTCGTCGAATTTTTGGTTCTCAGACATGCCGGTTTCCTCACGATGTTTTCCCTCACCGTTTCGAGAACATGGTGCTTGAATATTATCAATCTATCTATCTATCTATACATCTATCTATCTATACTTATAATAAAACTGTAACGGATCCAATTCTGTACATTGAAGATATTTCGAAAAAAAATTTTTGATTGAAAACTCTATGATCGATACTGAAGCCAAAACTGTAATTTTTTCATTCATGTCTGTATGTCTGTCTGTATCTTGGCCGCGCATCACGCCGAAACTACTGGAAGGATACAAATGAAACTTGGCACGATTTGAGGTCATACTCCGAAGTAGGACATAGTAGGATACTTTTTATCCTGAATTTCGGCACGGTTCCCGTGGGAGAGGCGAAAAAGTCAAAATATGTTTTTCATTGTAATTCATTAACGCGTTGCCCGATTCTATTTATTCTTTTTTTGTTAGAAAGGAAGCACTTTAGACATTGTCTCGTAAATATTTCAGGGTCATCGGTTTTGTAATTCAGAAATTACAGACAACACAACTCTCAGGCTTGGCTACGCATCACGCCGAAACTACTGAATGAATTCAAATAAAATTTGGCTTGATTTGAGGTCATGCTTTGATGTAGGACGTAGGATACTTTTTATCCTGAAATTCAGCATGGTTCCCTTGGTAGAGGGGATGAAAGTCAAAATGTATTCTTCATTTTAATTCAATAACGCGTTGTCCGATTTCATTTATTATTTTTTTGTTAGAAAGGTTTTTTAGTTTGAAAATTACAGATATTACAACCATCACGATTAGGTCCAAATAACTTGAATTTTCAAAGGACTTTGGCTCATTGGTGATTTTATAAGGAGTAACTTAAGATACTTTTATTAAAGAAAAAAAAATAACATTTAAGGTTCCGCGCAAAATAATGTTTTAGACGCGCACGAAGTCGCGGGGCACAGCTAGTACTTTTAATAAAACTTTAACGGATCCGATCAAAAAATCTTCAATGTACAGAACATTGAAGATTTTTTGAAAAAAAATTTCGGAGTCACTATCTGCGAGCAACCGTGCTGAATTCCAGGATAAAAAGTAAGTATCCTACGTCCTTCCTTAAAGTATGACCTCAAATCATGCCAAGTTTCATTTAAATTCATTCAGTACTATCGGCGTGATGCGTGGCCAAGCATGAGGGTTGTGTTGTCTGTAATTTCTGAATTACAAAACCGATTACCTTGAAATATTTACTGGACAATGTCTAAAGTGCCTCCTTTCTAACAAAAAAAGAATAAATAGAATCGGGCAACGCGTTAATGAATTAAAATGAAAAACATATTTTGACTTTTTCGCCTCTCCCACGGGAACCGTACTGAAATTCAGGATAAAAAGTATCCTATGTCCTACTTCGGAGTATGACCTCAAATCGTGCCAAGTTTCATTTGTATCCTTCCAGTAGTTTCGGCGTGATGCGCGGCCAAGATACAGACAGACATACAGACATGAATGAAAAAATTACAGTTTTGGCTTCAGTATCGATCATAGAGTGCCCCCCAAAATTTTTTTTCTAAATATCTTCAATGTACAGAATTGGATCCGTTACAGTTTTATTATAAGTAAAATAGATAGTTTACTTAATTATTATTAACCGGTCTCAGATGGACGCAGCAGCATGAATGCGACTCAGTGTATGATCCGAATTTTATACTGAAGCGCATTACTGTTGTCATGGGCCACTTACCACCAGGTGGCCCCTCAGCTCCTTCCGTTACATATCGATTCAATCGCATGTTATTTATTTCTTAAGTTTATTTTTATGTAAAAATTCAATATTCCTGCGTCAATTCTTTTAAGGATACAACAAATGTACCTATATTAATACGTTTTTGTTTAAAATCTTCATTTTGAATGCGAATTTTCACTATTATTTACATAGTGTTCACAATCTATCATTTTCTCGTGGCGAAATTCACTCGTATACCGTATACCACTCGTATACCCTGCCTTCAGCTTCAGCTGCGGTGCTGCCCATAGAACACCGCAACTCAACTCAGTTGCGGTGACCCCCATAAGGCACCGCCACCTAAGCCTAAATGAGCAGCCTTTAAGCCTTTTTTGGATTTTAAGGGCTCCTCTTAGTTCCACCGTGGGTGACCAAGCCACGGTTAGTAAGCCCCCCCGCCCTGACAAAGCGGGAAACCACGGGGACGGTGGAAACGCGCGGGGGGGCTCACTATCTCTTCTCTCTGACGTCATCACGACTAACGGTTTAGCCATTGCGTTATGTTTACGCCATTCCAATTCATAATAATTTTAAATAAAAACAACTCATAATTTGAATAAAATGAAAACATTAATTAATATATGTATAACTAAATTAATTAATAAAATACATTTACATCCAAAGAAAAACTAGCCTTCGAAATCCTTCGCGCATGCGCCGTGCCGTTAATGGGAAAACTGTTCTCAATATCGCATTTAAAGTCTATTAAAACAGCTCAAAGTAGTTTAATTACGCGATTCGAAGTTTTAAAATGTTTTGCAAAACTGACTGAAATCTCAGAGTTGCTTTACCAAAGTGGCTGAAAGTTTACCCTTTAGGTTACTGGATAGATCCGCCATTCACGAACGGTGTCGTTGCGGAGACGGTCCACTTACCATCCGCCGCTGCCCAGTTCATCTCTGTGAACAATTACAACTACAGTTGCTTAAGCAAATTTAATAATCCCTAACTCAAAAATCTCAACTAAATCTAATAGTTTGTTTTAAAACAAGAAGTTTTATTTCGCCGCTGGGAGACACAGTTTGGAAACAGCTCATTCGAAAATGGAAAAGAAAAAAACAACAACAAAAAACATCTTCAGACCTGGAGACCAATCCGATCATCAAACAGTATTTTTCATTCAAATATAATTTTCATTAAAAACAAAAGTTAATAAAGTTAATGTTTTTTGTTAATTAAGTTCTTTTCATCATGTATACCCAAGAAGAACTTGATCACCGCTTGTTTAGGCTGAAGGTGTTCGATACAATGCAGCCCTTCGCGGCTGTATTCCTTGTGATTATGTGTTTCATAATAAGGTATGTACCATTTTGATTTTTTTTTTTTGTTAGTAAAATTATTTTCATAACTTTGTAGTTAACTATTATAATTTTATACATAGTTACTCCCCACATCAAACCCATTTTAACCTACTTAAAAAAAGAGAAGATGATACATTCGGCTCTGTGTTTTATTTTGTTTTGTAATTACGTGAAATCTTGGTTAATTGTGGATCAAGTTTGGATGGTTTTTTTTTACTTTTTGTGCCTTTCATATGATTCTATAATATCACAATAAAACAGCAAAATTATATCGTTGGTCATATTTTTTCCTTTTTTTTAAAACCTGTTGAGTCTCCGCCCTATGTTAAATATATAATATATATTTATACCATTTGAACTCTTCGGTAGCTCGTTTTCATCATTTTTTCATTAAAAAGTTGCACATTTCAACTTTTTAATTAATTCTCTTTTACTTTTGTCCTTTCACTGTATCCACTTGTCACCTTTTTTATAAGAAAAAATTACGGGGCGATCTGACGGTCCACCAGATGTTAATTGGTTACCGCCGCCAATAGACAACAGCATTATGACTTAGTTTAACATTGGGTTGCTCTGTTTGTACCACCGAGGGTGAGAGCTGACTCTCACCGAAGATTTTCACCTAAAAACGCGAGCAACATATCCATAAAAATATAAATATGTCCACTTCTTTTTTTCATCACTTCTCCCTTTTCTATAGTTATTGCCATTATGCTAGATTACTTTAGAGAGCTTAATATTGTTATAAATAAAATTAATAATACTTTTTAGAGAATGCTGTAGGATATAAATAAAATTAATAATACTTTTTAGAGAATGCTGCAAACCCCGAACGCGTATGTGGTGCTTCTACTGCTATTATTACGATTCAGAAGATGGCTTTGACGACGTGGAATTGGGCCTCCAACATCTTTCGTCTCCGATGGCTAAACTCGCAAGGACCCGCATGTACCTGGAATCTGAGTTGGGCATGGACCTTGACTTCAGCGGTAAGCTTTCAAGCGGTTTCGGCCATTTTTGAAACCTCAGATCTCTGGTTCGAATCCAGTATTGAAAACAGAAAAATCATTATACTTTCGAAGCCCGATAGAAATTTGAGAGCTATATTGTAACTGCTGTTACAAATCAAAGTAAAACCGGACACACGAAGGCGTTCCGTCTCCAATAGCTCTCTTCTTCGCAATGCTTGTCCGCGTGTAGGAACTGGTAGTTGAGTTGGGACGCGATCTCAACTAGGTAAGCTTTTAAGTCTCATCGGTCATATTAGATTTCGAAAACGGAATAATAATCTGCGTGACATCCTGATGCAGTAAGAGAGCATATATCTGAAAACTGAGCTGGCTCCGGACGTCATGTTCGTAGGTAAGCTTTCTTTGATTATATTAGATTTCGAAAACAGAAAAATAATCTGCCTGTCGCCCTGATAGAACACGAGAGCATAATTTTTTTCCAACTCTAAGGTAAGGTATCCGAGTATGTAATAAGATTTATACGTTCGTGACCTAAGCGCAACAGAGAATTTTTTAAATCAGCTTTTAATATATGAATATATTATCTGTGATCAAACTATTTTCAAACTGCGACAGTGTTTAATTTAGTACAGGTTTTAACTAAAACACGTGTAGCTTGAACGTGCATGAACAATTCAGTAGGCAAACATTTATGGGAAATAATAAGCGAAAATAAATCTTTGTAAAACAAATCCAAGAAGCGAAGTCGATTTGAAAAGCTGTGAGTTTTTTTGTTTTGGAAATACGCCCACGTATTAGTAATCGAATAATACATGGAATATTTCAATTGGTCGTTTGGGGTTGGAACAGACGTAAACGTAATCTGACTGACGCACAAATATGTCAACTTATGCATGTAAACTTGAACGTGTCCAAACGATCTAAGGGAATAAAATATTTTGAGTTTGAAAAGCTACTCAAACGGACTCTTTGCACAGCAAAAAACTTCAACTGACCAGCTATCTAGCTAACCTACAATTTATTCAAAAACCTTCACAAAACGAAAAACCAAAACCTCTTTAAAGCAGACCAGACAAAAGAAAACAGAAAAGAGGTAACAAATTTAAGAGAAATTGACACAATAATGTGAAAATGTAATCGCTGCTCATATATCAATTGATTGTTATGGCACTGGTGAAATTAAAAACAAGAGCTCTTCGTAATACACAAAAGGGCTGAAAGATCTTCTGAATCAACGTCACCAAGTACAACCACTAAACAAGGAAACAAATTTGACGCCTACCTTCTGAAGGCAGATGCAATCGCCGTACCGTGGTCCTAATTATATTGTACCTCAGTAGCATTGCAAGAAATATATGATTACTTACAACTAGAAATTCATTGGCTCCGGACTACAGAAAACTAAAATAAATATTTTGAAACAACAATATCTCCCAATATAATCCTGATGAAGGATAGGACCAACACCCTCCAACAGAACTACCGATGGAAGAAAGAATACAAAAACAGAGGCCGACTACAACACGAAGAGCGATAATTTTTTGTATTTTCATAATACTTAAGCTATCAATTTATATAATAATAAATGAACAACAACGTAGTTTTCGTAATGATACTTGTTTTTTAATACTATATTAATTATATAATTTATTCCAAATGCTTTACCAAAAGACTGTCAGTGACATTGTTATCTTGTACCGAATTCAACGTAAGCAATGAATATAAATCCAATACCAGTTTTGCAATCTGTTACCCTAATTTAACACAAACCGCAAAACGTGAGTTTTGATTTACCTCTTCGAGGTCTCAAATTGCTATTTTTGAGATTCCGTGCCTCGGAAATCGATTTGAATTTAGGAACCAGTCGTTATTTCTCCAAACATTATTTTTTATGCTCTCGATGCAAACGACACTTTATTTGAATTTCTCAGTTCAGGGTCCATCTTTGGCCGCAAAATTTTAAGCGCGTATGTTTTACTTACATAACTTAGGGTTATTGAAAATTATTTTATCATCTTTTCGCAAACGCGTATTTTCTTTGTTCAGGATCGGAATTTCACCATCGCGCACTCAAAATTTTAATATCTTCACACCAGCTACCAAATAAGAGAAGAAAGATTAGACCACAGCTAAAAAATAGTATTGTTAACCTCTTTATTATATTAATAACACCTAAAAAACAGTTAGAATCTGTTTTTTTGTATGTATAGAACCGCTTTTTTGAAGCCCTAAGCGGCTTAGCGCCATCTGGTTTATTATATAATTTTTTTTAAAACGTATTAAAAGGATTATTTAAATTTCAGCAGCAGCTTTTAAGTTTTAACATATAACTCGACTTTTTCCGGTTTTGGGTTTTAAGCACTTACAGCTACACAAAGTAACACAAACTAAAAACTCGTATTTTAAACTTGCTAAGACCAGAATTTAAGGCCTTATCGAGAAACATTCATCATTTATCATACACGTCATTTCGTATGCCCTTTCAAGCGACGTTTTGGTTGACTCTTTCAGTACGGGGCCGAAATTTGTCACTCGCGCATTCAACATGTTAATAACCAACATCAGTTGATATTTCTGTATGAAAAGGAAAATACGAAAATAAGCAACAGCGTAGCAATTAAACTCGTATTTGTTGCCCACATATTTTCTTATGTATATTTTTTATTTTCTGTTTAAAATGAACAACAAATTAAATTCCTCACACATAGCTTGCTTCGACTGCGAGTTGAACCTGGGACCCATCGCATTGACACGGTTACTATCAACTCGGCTGGCTGAGTTGTTTGTAGCGAGACTTCGAAGCGAGGGGTCCTGGGTTCGATTTGTGTGGTTTGACTTGCCCAAATGATACTTTAGATATAAAAAAATAAATGAGTCGAGTTTGAGTTTTGTGGGGTTCCGTATTAAAGGTAAAGAAAAAACTCTATTACAGCGTACACATAACAGATATGTCCTCCATTAAATCTATTTCTGCTATGGTTAAAATTTTCTTAAAATATATTTATTGAAATATTGGTGACGTCAAAATATCAAGTTCTCAATACGTCACTGTTTACTGTAATATCGAAAACTACATATTATAAAGCCACGTATAAATTCTTCCTCCCCATCTCTCAACTGCGTTGCAATTTTGGTAATTAATTTATCATGTTTAATAACTAACTTGATTTCTCGGTAAATGCTGTAACATTATTATGATAATACGAAAATAGCTCATGCCCGCGAGTTCGTATACCTGATATACCTAATTGGTATTTCGAGTGGCCTATTTTTTTGTGCGAGTTATCATCAATCTTTGTACTAATCTTAATATATATAAATTACGTGTCACGATGTTTGTCCGCGATGGACTCCTAAACTACTAAACCGATTTTAATCAAATTTGTACAGCGTGTGCAGTTTGAGCCAACTTGAAAGATAGGATAGCTCATATCTCAATTTATGATCGCAATATTATTTTAAGTCGGTTAAAATTTATTGATTCCCCAAACCAACTTCTGTCCCCCTTTACCCCTTATTAAAAATAGTAATTATGAGATTTTCTTAACAAAGTTTCAAATTATCTCCATACCAAATTTTATCTAAAGTGGGTCAGCGGTTACAGCGTAGAAATGTATGTTACCTTTCTACGCTTCAACCACTATCCGATGATGCATTTATAATTTAGGTATGGATAGGTATAGGCACGCGCCGAACTAAAAGCCTATCAACATTGCGTTGTTAAAATTTTGAGCTATTTCAAAACTTCTGGAAACCATATTAAGTGCCTATACGGCAATAATACTTTGTTATCTATAAGAACGTGGCTTCGTGGCTCAGTTGGTAATAGCCCTGCCTTCGAAGCGACGAGTTCCGGGTTCGATTCAAACACACTGTGTGGTGAGCATAAAGTTTGTTCTCGGCTCTTGGGCGTTTGTCTTGTTTCTGTGTTTGTCCATGCCATTTGTGGCACAGAGAAACAAGGAATCTTAAAGCAGTATGTTAAAGTTCAGAGACTTCAAAATAAATAGTAAGTTTTATAGTCGGCCTGTTGAGATAATGGTCAGTTTTTTTTACGATTTATTCAAAGATTTTATTTCAAACCAATAACAATGCATCAGAAATATATATTTTTTTTATTTCTGACACAAGCTATGAATGCCCAATATCAGTTTTCCAGAAATAACTGTTGGGAGTTTCGTTCCGGTTATTTCAATAAAAATATTTTCTCTCAACAAAATGTAATAAAATAACAAAAGTAAAATTGCCTTTACCGAGTGCATTTAGTACACACGATCCGAGCTTCATTATACATTGAAAACATAGATTTCCTATTTGGACTTGTTGATGGGGCGCCGGCCATACCTGTATAGCGAACGGAAGTTTAAAATAAAACTAATTAATAGAAATCTTTGGTCGATAAGCCGATTTCCCGGATGCAAAGATGCCGACTAAAATCGGCCGATTTCGGTTTCAGGGGTATTAAAGATTTTCCGTTACGCTTCGATTAGTGTTCGCCCTGAGTGAGGGCGCACGGCGCAGGCGGAATAAACAGTGCATTAAACAATTGTCAGAGCAGCTGTTTTGTGTAAAAAAAAAACAGTTGTGTTATTGTTATTGAAAGAGCTTTATTAAAATTTAATAATCATATCAAAAAGCCGGATAGTCGGCACTGTTTGCCGAATTTTCGCCGACTAAAGTGGCCAGTTTTACATTGTCGGCACATCTCTACTAATTAACGCTCGCTCTGATCGTGTAACCGAAATATTATATGTTTGGGTTGCACAAGCGAGGTAGCATATCCCGCAGATAATGCATATTACGTTACTAATGAACTCATATTTGTAGGTATTTCAAAATTTTATAGGTTAATTTAGGGTGCCGTTTACTTAAAAAAATACGGATCTCTTATAGGATTATTTCGTTGTCCGTTTTTCTGTCAAGATCCTTTTGTCAGCAACGGACTTATCATATTGAAATTAATATCAAATAATAAGATCATACTGATTTCTTATGATTGATCATGATCAATCATAAGAAATCATACTTCTCAGTCAACGCAATCAAAAGACACGGCTAGACGGCTACACGGGTACACGTTTACCAACAAGTCGTGCGGAACCCTCGTTGCGCGCGTCCGACTTGCACTTGAAATTATGGAACTCGTTTTCTTATAGAATATCTTAGCACCAACTAGCCTTTGCCGAGCGTATTTCGGACTTATTTCTAATTTGTGAAAGTCAAAGGTCTTCTTCTTCTTCTTATTTTTGGCCTTTTGCGAAAGGCAAAGTCAAAGTCATAGTCAAAGTCGTCATAGTCAAAGTCGTCAAAGTCAAAGTCAAAGTCAAAGTAAAAAACAAAGTCAAAGTCAAAGTCAAAGCCAAAGTCAAAGTCAAAGTCAAAGAAATTCCTTCAAAAGTTGTTTAAAGGTTTGCAAACAAAAGCAGTTGACAATTAATCAATATTATCCTCCAATCAGGACAAAAATCCATCTAATAAAACCTTAGTTCGATGTTCTTAAGATTATTATATTTGGTAGTAGGATTCTAGACAATACAGACCTTCTTAACTATGACAAACTTTCAAACTCCTGCTTTATTTGTCGGATTTAATATAATCGATGCGGATTTAGTTAAATTGAGTGGAATGAGGCTGGTTTGCGGTCGTGGTAACGTTTGTCTACGCCATTGTTTCTTAACACAATGTAAACACGCCGTGCTTTAAAATAACATACTTTTAAGACTTGCTTTAAATAAGCTTGCGACAAGCAGAAAGTTGCATCGCTCGCTTGCCCTAATATGAAATATCTATGCGCATCTACAGTTAACCACATTTTCTCGGGACAGGAACATTTTATTGGTAATTTTCTATGTACTCGAGTCATCCCAGCAAAGACAGGCATGGATCACAAGCGCTCGTGTGTCGCGAGCGTAAGATAATACCTGGTTTTACATATTTTACAGTGAGTGTGCGGTACGCCTTATGGTATAACCACGATATAACTATTGGGGGATAAAGCATGGGACCATGGGAACATCTGGAACTATACTTTTACATAAACATTTTATTTTTGACCAGCTGAGCCAAAGTCAAACTTTTTCGAGATAAAATAGAGTTGATAGGGATATGAGATAATGTCATCCAAATCCTTTCAGCCGTTGATACGTATAAACATACATGTAGACAAGCATTTTTAATATTTATTATTATATTAACATATATATTAAGTATATTATATATTATTATATCGTCCTTGGGGATACATTTTTCGTCAATCGGGGGGGTAGTAATAGTATTGAGGGGGAACCTGAGCAACCTTTCCCTGAGAGTCTCAGGGCGGGTGCTTAGTAAAACCGAGCTTGACTCGAGAAGAAAAGATTTTTCACACTACATTTTATAATATAATTATGATATGATAATATTTAAAATAGATTAATTATTATCGTTGACAGATTCTAAGATTCTTTTTTCTTCCAAGTACCGTAGATATTGACAATTTTTGAGAGAAGCCGGTGTCCCTACATCGGGAACATTACGCTAATACGGAATACTTTTAGGTGCTGTTATTTTGACATTACAAATTTTATTTATTTGGTATTTTATAAACTACTATTTACTTTTAGCTGACTCTTATACAGGTTTTACTAAAGTTATTATTATAGTACATTAGTACATTCTAATATTATCAATCAAAAGTAACCTTTTTATCCGAGTTACGGAGTTACGAGTGACGGAAGTAGAATAGGATAAGGAGAATAGGATATTAGGCTGAATTGTATTTGATTTTTGTATATCGGAGAAGAATATATTTTTAGTTAGCATCGTGATCATTTTTTAAGCTCTATTTTTAAATTAACAGACAGGTCCTTGTAAAATAAGGCTAGGAATTAATTTCTTCAAATTGAAAAACTTGCAGTGAGTAGTCGGTTTCCATCTTATTATTTACTGAGCAATCTTACGGTATTGTTTGTTATTCAAGTAGTTTTGTAGTCACGGCTCGCTAGGGTTGGATTTATTGTTTGCAGACCGTAAACAAATTTTGTAAAAAATTCTCAGCTCCTCAGCTACTCCTCAGGTAAAATTAAATTAAATATTGTACCTATAAAGCTAAAACTTAAGAAATAAAACTCAAAACTATATAACATAAAACTTATGTGAATTATTTAATTAATTAATTATAGGATCCACGTTATCCTTCCAAAAATATGCTCTATAATGTTACCTAAGAGAGCGATAACTTATAATTAGTAAATAAAATAATTAGTAAAAATATTAAAATTATTATTTATATATTATTAATGGACAACAGTAAAACGGCATATAAGTATAGTAAATACTAACTTGGTTATGTGGTTTTTCAGTCACAATACACAAGCACTTGTACACGAAATATATATTTTTTTTAAGGGAAGAAATGTGTGTCAGGAAAAAATCCTGCATAAATATTTTTTCATATAATTATAACATTAAATAGGATAGCAGATATAATTAATTATAAAATATAGTTAAAGTTATAATGCGAATTTCGGTAATGTCGAAAGTTTGGCGAAGAAGATTGTAGGGGAATAATATGTTTTAGATGATGAGAGGTTGACTTGAAAAACAACTATAGTATTGTATATTGTATTAAAAACTCATAAAAGAGGAAAGTACTAATAAACATTTTGACTAATATTAAAATTATTTTATTGGCCCTAATAAAATAATATTATATGAATAGCTGTATCAGTTATTGGAATTTTTAGTAATTATCAGATTCAATAAAAAAAACCTTTAATTGAATTGAAAACTTCTTCTCAATTCAATTTGTGAACTGGTAAAGATGTTTTTTTTGACTTGATGACTTTCACTAGGATGACCAAATTGGTTTCACATATATTAAGGACGGTGAATAGGAGCCGATAGCAACGACCGCCGGCTTATTCGATTTCTAAATTAATCACATGGCTTCTATACAATTTAGTACGCCGTACCATAAAAATTTTAAAATTGTTTTGCCGTATTAAATTTTTAATAAATAAAAATCAATTGCCTATTGTATGTTAGCGCGTCACTTTAGAGCAGCCAATTCTTTATTTATTTATTTTTATTTTATTTATTTATTTATTGCATCATTATTTAATATGTTTGTAATAAAGTTATTAAGAAATATTTTTTTCGGGAAACTGACGCGAAAGGTTATTATTCTATGCGATTTTTGACACTACTTCGTTTGACAGCCGATTGTCAAATTGTGACAGGGAAACATCAGTAAGGTCAGCTTGTAAAATATAAAAAAACGATGAATGACTTTCTGCTGTAGCTTACGTTCCAACTTCTGAGTCGCAAACCATTGTCCACAGGTCCCATCTGCGAGAGATTAAGGACCGTTCGGTCCTACGACTCTTCGAGGCGACAGACATTGGCGGCGGAGCATTCCCGGAGATAGTTGGCGTCGGGTCCGTGTCGATCCCATCGCTGCCACCGGCAGGCTCCAAAACGTCTGGTCCGTCCAGTTGGGACCAAGACCAGTCGTATTTCAGCGAACCAGAGATCGACGCGGACTACCACCAACACAACGTGCATAAAACAAAGGTTAGTCAATAATTAAAAATATTTCCTATGACTAGATTTAGGGGTGTGAGGTCAATGAGTGGGTACCATCTCTGTATGTATGAATGTATGTTTGTGTCCAATTTTGTGACCTCATAACTTCGAAAGCTGCCCCAATCTTGTTTTTTTTTGTCTTAAATATGTGTGATGTTCTTAGCCATGGAAGGTGGAAATCGATGGTGCTGTTTCCAGGATCATCATCTGAGTTCTCTCTATAGTTTTCAAAAGGATTTAGTTTATTCAAGATTTCTTAATAGTCTGATCCTAATAATTTCAACCACAATTAGGTCATTTGAATTTTAATCCTATTGTGGCTAGCGAAACTGTGAAACATAAATATTTTTATATTTGAAAACAAGACAATTCGCTAAGATTACTGTAGAAAATTTGGTAAAAATATATTTGAATAGTCTACTTTAATTTGATTAAAATGTAATTTTATGGTGGAATCATAACATTCTAAAATAAAATGGGTTAGTATTATTACAAATAAAGTAATTTGTTTACCAACGAAATATAGGCAGGTAATATAGAAAGGATTGCTATCGTCGAGCTACTCAAGATAAGAAGGTAAGTGTTTGTATTATTTGTGTATTTTTCAACTTTTATTTTCAGGGAAATTTACGTATCCACCTAAAAATAAAACATAACTTATTGTTTGAAAGTAATATAATTACAATTAAAAACAAAATCATCTTCATAAAACATTAAAATAAATTTAAAGTAAAAGGTACCAACATCTTAATAATAAGTCTTATTCTAAATAACGACAAATAAATAACATCGAACGTATATGGCTTGTTAATTTAACAGAATAATCGTGAAAACCAATTACTTCAAAGCCATACGACAGATTTCCAAACTTTAGTTCCAATGGAAAATAATAGACATTAGTACATAAAGTTAGAAAGCTCGGCATAAAGGTAGGCCCTTGTAGTAATGTGCGCCGCTGTATAGTTTCTTAGGAGTTGATCTCCAGGATAGCACCAGAGCTCGTTTGAACGGTTCTGGCGCGCAGCCACTGCAGACTTGCATAACAGCCTTTACCTCTGCTTCTGCTGGCTCTCGCTCGTCAGCCTGAAAAAGGAAAGTACAAATTATGCCAGCTATGTATTTATTAAAGCATTCTCACATGCCGTAACATTTTATTTTCCATATGTCTATCTAACATAGTATTATCGCATGATATAAGAGACACTTGACGATTTAAATGAAGTGATGAAGGTCACTATAATTTAAACACCTAATGGTTGTGATAATGAAATTAGGTTTTCCAAACCTTTCAGATCAGAACTGGACCAAATTAAAAGAACCAGGTATCATCAAAATCGGTTCACCCAGTGGAAAGTTCTGAGGTAACAAACATTAAAAAAACCAGCGAATTGAAAACCTCCTCCTTTTTTGAAGTCGGTTAAAAAAATCTTAAAACGAGACCACATACTAATTAAAAACAGAATACTCACTGTCTCCTTTTGAAGATTCTGCACCGGTAGGTTTCCTACAACACCGGCGAGTCCATTTAGGAGAGACTCTTGGAAGGCAGCTTCTTCATCTTTTTCGTCATTGAAATCTGGACTAAGTAGAGCTTCGTCAACAATAGTCCCATCAGATAGGGCTACCAAACCTCGTTTGTCCTTTTTACCTGAAAATAAATTTATTACGTAATCAATATACCATAAAAAAGATACATTTAGACATCTCTTAGTAAAGAAATTTCTGTAAAGAAGTTTTGCGAGATTTCAAAACATGATGATGTTAAATCAACTTATTCCCAGTTGACATACTTGATTGTACGTGCTCGTTCAGTTCTTTCTCAGGATTGTCTCGTTTATCTCTCTTGGAATTCCTCTTATACACATTGTGTGTATCGTCTATGTACTGCACATTTGCTGGGTTAAACAGTGATCCCGACAACAACACGGTAGTTTGCTTCGAAGGGCCAATTGGTCTCGCTGAGTACGTCGGTTGTCCAGCGGTGGGTAAAATAGATATCTGAGAAATAGGTCCCCCAAGATGGTCCGTCTGTACGCTATTTAATAGCTGTTCTGATATTATTCTGTTGCCTAGTTGTCCGTTTATATATTCTTGTTGGATTTGGAGGCCGTTTGGTAACTGAATGGGAATCATCTGTTGCTGACTACCAGCCAAATTCAGGTTGGCTGGTCTTTGCAGTTGCCCTCCAATGAGGAAGTTTCCGTTTCCGAGTGGCGTGGGTTGCGGCGCTGGAGGTTCTGTAGCGGGTTCAGTAGAAGAATCTACTGGAGTGCCATCGTGTTTGAAATGATGGACGTGGTGATGCTTGTGGTCTTTGTGTGCCTTCCCAGCTGTAAGAGCTACGTGGTATAGTTGAACCATTGTTACTTCTCCTATTAGACCGGGCACTCCTGTTGACGAAAAACAGAAATTACTTAAGTACTTCTAAGATATTTCTGGAATTTTACGAGGTTATCAATATATTAAGCTGACTTAAAAAATATGCTACTGGTTGACTGTTGTTTGTGTGTCCTGCGGTTATTATTTTTGAGGCATGATATATCCCTAAGAGATGACCTTACTATATTGCTTTCTTAATTTTTCTGCTTCTTAGTTGTTCATGGCAATTTTTTGTGGAAACCGGTGAAACTATTCTGCTGTGTAAACTATTTACAAGGAATTATGCTGCCTAAATTTCAGGCTCAATCTAATTAAAATTTCAATGAGATTAATTGAGAGCTTGCATTAAGAAACTCTCAATAGGATGTCTTACTTGTTTGATATTATATGACTGTGATGATTACTTACGTTTTAATGGTTCTAAGTTATCTTTACTAAACAGTTTTGACTGTTCTTGTCCTGTGATGGCAACTCCGCCACTTTTTATCACGTGACCGACCAACTGAAATGTGGTAAAAATATATGTAGCCCCTCCTTCACATTTTTTATACCACCATAGTGACAAGCGAAGCTGAAGGTAAACATAAAGGTAACTTGCTGCCTAAGGTGCCACCAACAACAGCAGCATGGCATAGGTGCTCCCAAACCCAAGTATTAGAAGACCCAAGTCGCATCCTGTCGCGCCGTTCACAATGAAACGTGGCCCTTAAGGCTCTGCCTTCCCTAGAGTCATAAAAGCGTGAAACTATATATGAGATGTAGTTTTAGTATTCTCAGATATTAGATTATCTTGAACTGTTATATTCCGAGGGCTGGTAACAATGGAAATAAGATGTGAGAAGTATTTCGCTTCGTACCTTTTGAGGGCTTATTTCGTAGATCATACCACTATTCTGGCAAAATTGTATGTAATATTGTATAAGGGCGAAAACAAAAAAAATCTTCTACATGTCACAATTATCAATAAAATCGTGAATATGTTTCCACGAACAAACGACAAGGAACCACGCTATGCTTGCGCCATCTGAGCTTATACCATTATTTACCTCGGTATGTTATCCCACACGGGGTATGTCAGCCGTTCGTTGAAACTGGAAACTGGTATTGATATATATGGAACAATAACAATAGGGAAACACGATCATGGAACAGTGGTTTCTATATTGTGGAAATGAATTGTCAACTGTATACGTGGAAGAACAGGACAATGCAGAAAATACTCAAATGACAAAATCACTACGCAAATAAGTAACATTGTGCCTTTTATATTTCCTTTTTTTAGCAGCGCAACCTAGTTTGAATTTCGTGAATACTCTAAACACTTACCCTATTGTGGAAACCTCGTCCAACCCTCTCAGCGTTCACCCATATTTGCCACTCGCCTGTTTTGCCGTTCCAAGATTGACACGAATGATACCACCTGCATGAATTAAAATGAACATAATAAATATATATATACTCATACGTCAGCATACAATTTTTATTTATTAATCAACTAATGGTTTGTACAAACGCACACAATGTTTAAGACTCAAGAACAAAGAAAATGGTATTCAAACTTATTGTATATAACCTAGGAGTTACTATAAAAACCTGTATCGGCATCAAACTAATGGGTGGTACCCCTGGTATTCCGATAACAAGACAAGACAGTCACTACCTTGAAAACTCACACGAAAGAAGGAGAGTTTCATTCAATGTTCAGTTGGTGTTTATGATTCAAAATTCAACCGCCCTATGTTAAAAGTACAATTCATTCGGTTTGCCAGATAAAAATGAACGATTAATAACATGAAATAATGGCAAAAAAAACTTTTTAATAACTTTGTTGTTAAAAATCTTAAGTTATTAGCTTTTTTCGTGTTCTCCTCAGCAAGCCCTTTCATTTGATACCCATACTGTGGTAGTGCAGAAAAAAATAACTAATCCGCCATCGTAGATGAACCGCCATATTGGAATTAGAATGACGTCACATGGCATGCATTGTCATCCAAAATAAGGGTGTATACCAAATATCAGCTCAATCGGTTCAAGATAACTGATTTAAAATTCAGTTGCAAACATACATAACATACAAAATAACATATCATAAAAAATATCGTTTTTTAATTGAACACATACAAATTAAGCATAGTTTGAACTAACGGAACCACATTACCGATATAATAGTTTCATAGTAGGTACTTTTTTTTGTAAATAATAATTCATACATATTATCACCCAGGCCCAGAACAAACATCTATGATACGTGGGAATCGAACCCTCGACCTATAGTACAGAAGATAGAGCTTCTACCAACTGACATGTGAGGCCGTACTTCATAAGCAAAATACATACCCTCAGTAAAGGCGCTATGCGACCTAGTACAAAGTAGTCACTCGAGTATAAAATATTCACTCGAGTATTCCTATTTCACTTTAGCTATTGGCATTCAGTAGGTACCGTTGTCCGATACGAGAAGAATTCCGATTTCAAGTGTATTATATTATTGTCTATTAATATAAGTCGAGTGTACGTATTTTTATTCTAATAAACAGTATAGCTTTGTCATTCATGTTTCAGCGTTATGAATATAATAAATAACATCAATGTCAAAGGGCTAGATCGAATAGAAAAATACTGTTCTAATAAATGTTTTATTAGAACTTGTACGTAGATTGTAGAGACATCTTTTTGACAACAAATGCTTTTCATGGCCATGTTTCTAACATTTGAACAACAAATTTGATGACAATATCGACATTTCAGACAAATTTAAGATTAGAAATAATTAATATCAAGATTTGTCGAGTCGTTAAGAAAGCAAAGGTTAGATAAATAAGGATTCGGAATAAAAATAATTTAAGAACACCACGTAATTGCCGCACAAAAGTCAAAATAAACTGTTTTTCTTTCTTTCTTTCTTTCTTTCTGTCTTTCTTTCTTTCTAAAATAGAAACAAAGTGAGTGTTTTCCCATAGAGTATTAGAATACGCTTTTTCCAACAATCAAATATTTTTTTGTGGTGGCCCAGGGGCACAGACGCTTTCGGCTGCTTCTGAAATTCGCTGGTTCAAACCCACACGTACACCAATGAGATGGTATTGAACAGCGTTTCTAGCTGCTCAATACTGAGCTCAATATTGATAGCTCGCCGGGATTAGGTAATATAACGGTTCATCTCATTAAGAAATCATTATCTCTTGTAGTCCCTTTGAACCACATATTCAATTAGCCTAAGCCTATCAACAGGTATATTAACAGATTGCTGGCAAATTGCTATTGTCACACCCATTTGGATGTGACAATAGCATCCAAATGGATGAAATTTGGCCTCATTGGTCGTCAAGTCTCTGAAGTATTTGGATGTTACAGTACTGATCTGGCTGGTAGGGTCAGAAGATTTATATTTGTCATGTAAACACTGAGAAACTGCCTCACCTTCTGATATTTTAAAATTGGTCTAAATTGCAATGTAAAACCATAATTCAGTATTGTATTACTGTCTGGGGCAGAGCTGGAAAAAGTTACCTCATTCAGGTTGAAAGAGCTCAAAGTTGTGCAAGCCTTTCCGTTTTCCTACCGATGCTCTCTATGAGGAAGTTCCAATTGTCAGAGTTTGACATTTATTTGTTTTGAATGTTATTGTTAGAACTCATCTATATTTTTTATATATATAAAAGAAAGTCGTGTTTGTTACAACACTTATAACTCGAGAACGGCTGGACCGATTGCCATGGTTTTTGATTTGTTTCCGTCCCGAATAGCAGAATAACTATTAAAAACATTGGAAAATTAACGAAAAAATAAAATCAATTTATCCCCGTATTCTCCACGGGAACGGGAACTATGCGGGTGAAACCGCGGGGCGCAGCTAGTATTGAAATAAAGAATCGTTCAGGTTATAATGAGATTCTGGCAAGACGATCATATAGAATTCCCGTTCCTGGTAACCAGTCACCTTTAGATCGACTCAGTTCCAATTTTTTCACTCATTAACACGTATAATAAAGTCTGTAGGATTTGTGACATAAAAGAAATATCTTCATATCAGTCCAAAAAAGTTATTAAAAATTCTCTTATAGTGCAGTAGAAAATTAAAATTTAATTTCAAACCCCTTCTGTATTTTTGATTGAACCCAAGATGAATACGTCGTAGGGCCGAAGGTCAAACTAATCATTATACGTAAATTCTAATAACTGTGTACATATAATAATACATTTCAATAAATCAACTGCCCTTTGTTTTTGTTTTATGAGATTGCTAATTTTGCTAAATTGCTAAATTTGCTGAATTTTGTTGGTTTTAATAAGCAAGGTTAAGGTTTTTATTTGCATTTTATTGTCTTTTGACCGTTGCTATTTGTTAATCTGCGTGAAATAATGTAAAAGCTGACGTTTGTATTTACTATAAGTGTTAAATTTTATCTTTGTTTCTCAAACAAAAAGCTTTCTATTCTATTCTGTCGAGCGACATTTGCGCACAACGTTCCACAGAAGAAACAATGCTTTAGATGTTCCATAATTTTCCGAGTAACTTATCCTACTTCCATGAAACCAGACTACTACGAACTAAAAAAATGTCTGAAGCGTCCAGGCAATCTCAAGTAATGCGCTTACCAACGAACAACATTTCATGTTCGAGTATAACTCCATTTTCTTTAACGGGACAGTAATATATTTTAATTTTAATTTTAGAAATCTTCTATACCTATGTATAAAAATAAATCCCTATTTCTCTTGATCACGGCATCACGCTTGAACGGCTGGACCAATTTTGCCATTTTTTTTACTGTTTTTTTTTATTTTCTGTAGAAGGTTAAAAAATTAGAAAGATGCACGAAAATTTCAGAAAAACCGCGGGTTACGCCGCGGGGCGCAGCGAGTACATTTTTATAAATATATGAATTATTTAGTCTACTAATTCCGGTTGTTTCAAAGTTTACACCTCCCCTCACCTCCTATAAGTTTTAGCGAGAAAAAGTAGCTTATAACCGTCTCCAGAGTCCCATCTATCTCTATATCCAACTTCATCATAATCTATTCAGCGGTTTAGGCGTAAAATCGTAACAAACAAACTCACTTTCGCATACATGTATTAATTAGCATTTCAAATCTAAACTAATTGGTGGCACAAGTTTTGTCATTCGATTGCCTTGTTTTCATAATTACGAAACGTCGACTATTTTTTATTGTGGATTTGCCGTTTCAATAAAATGGTTTTTCTTCACCATTTCATTGTAGCATTTGTGACCAATATAAAACTGATGCACGCCTACTATATATATATATATTTACTTCTAGTTATTTAATTTGGATTTTTATACAGAATAGCTTGGAACAAACCTTATAACCTTAATCCAAGTTAACAACGCAACTAAACAAACCCTAAAAACTAAACAAACTACTACTCAACTAGGTACCCGAAAATAAAACGACAAATGTAAGTTTAATTTAAGATTTTTTAAAATTATTTTAATGAGTTATTTTAAGTTTTTCACACGATAATGGAAATATTACGGTAGCTATACCATACATATTAAACTGAATTGTAGTAGATTTACCTTAAATGTGGAAGGAATATCATGCATAAATAAATATTCTTGGACATTTCACACAACGTCTTCTAGCCCCAAACTAAGCATAGTGTACTATGGGAAAAAGATAACTGATAGAATACATAATAAATAATATTAACATCCAGACAGAGAACTAACATTTATGTTCATCATACAAATACTTGTCCTGAGTTGGATGAACCCACCACCTGCAGCGCCTACACCACCAACTGAGCTGTAAAGCCAGTCATAGGGCATCGGCAAGTGTAAAAATGACCCAATTCCACTAACAAGCTCTTCGAAACAAGACAGGAAAAAAGGGAGTTAAGATGGATTACAATAGTGGATTCCGTACGTTTTAGAACGCACCAGTTCATACACAAGGCTGACTTAAAAGTCGTAATAAAATGGACTTCAATACTTTCATTCCTAATTAACTTCTTAAACAAGTAACATCCAAGTGGCCGACAAAAAAAGTCACAGGAAAGCATAATACGCAATTTCGTTTACTTGGTGAACATTTTTTCATCCAGTTATTTTGATTTAACATCCAAACTATTGAACCGGTTCTGATATATATATATATATATATATATATATATATATATAATATATATTTTATAATTTAGCTTAGGTAACAAACATAAAAAAGAAATACAACCAAATAAATAAAAAAAAAAAACAACAACACAATTGATGTTAGGTACCTATTGATATACATGATCGTGTTTGAAATACCAAGCAGTGTTTTCATATATTGTTGCTTTGCGTGTATCGAAAGTGGATTGTGCGATCAGAATTAATCTAATTCGTTTCGTATGACGTTGGCGCCAGGAACTATGGAATCAAATAATACTTATTACACTAATGTGAAAGTATAGCCCGGTTCTTTTCATTTTATATTGTTGCATCAGCAATATGATAAGTTCCTTAAATTTAGTCATTAATTATAATATCATATTCATTTATTCCTCAGAACCACTTTGGAACACTTTGTTTTATCAAATAGTGCAGTATACTCGTATAGCCAAAAATAGAAACTTGAAACAGACAAGTCATATTTTACACTATAAGAAAAAAGATTTACAATAACATAGTAACAAAGGGAATAATAAATAAATTAAATTACATGAGATTTTTCAACGGTATTTAGAGCAGCTATGTAAAAAGGCATTTTCATATAAAAATATACCTCTTAATACGAGATTTTTTTTTTTTTTTTTATTATTTAAATTCGTGACGGAACGAGCTGAGGGCCACATGATGGTAAGTGGTGACCCTCGCCCATGACAACAGTAATGCGCGCGACTCAGTATGAGATCCAAATCTTTACTGAATCGCATTCATCCTGCTGCGTCCATCACCCGAGACGGGGATGATACGTCTCATGCGCATGTGATTTCACCGGCAGCCATACCCTTCCACCGGAACACAGTAATGCAACCACTACTGCTTGTTATTATAATATTGTTTTACATAAGATAATAATGTACTACTGTATATTATTATCTTATGTAAAACGGACTAAAAAAGAAAAATACTTGCTAAGTAAAAGTTAGTAAGTAGGTTGGTTTTTATTCTGCTGCTAACGACTGCTTATTTATTCAAGACATCTATAAAACGTGAATAAAAACTAAAAAACTACGCTAACGGATATTGTTGACGTACGTTTACTGTACAGTAACCGGAACCGGAAATGATACGAATATATACTCCATAAATACTCTCGAATATGTTTACTTAGGCGTGTAAATAGGACGTGTCCAAATGATACTCGAAATATAAAAGCCTAAATAACTTTGAGTTTGATTCACATACAATGTCGTCTTCCAGGTATAAAAAGGTGTAAATAATACGCTATTTTACCCTTTTATTTATCTTGCCGCTTCAAGTGAGCGAACGAACCTTTTCAATATGTTTACTTGTGCTTGTTGATCTTAATACCAAGGCACGACTGCTTGTTTGGTAATATTCAAGATATCCATAAAAAAAAAACAACGTCTATATACTCATAACTCTGCATTAGGATTCCCTTGTCGCAGATGGCATAGACAAACACAGAAACAAGTTAAACGCTCAACACCCGATAAAAAACTTCATCCTTACCACACAAATTGTGCCCCAGCCGGGAACCCGGGACCCCTCGCTTCGAAGGCAGGGCTACTACCAACTAAGCCATTAGTTTTTACTCACGCTAATAATCTATTCACTAATAACTAGGCGTGCAGGAGACTCGATTAATTGGTGCTTTCATGGCGTAATTGGTTTTAAGGATGTGAAGATCGCTGCGGTGTGTCCTGCGTCTACGTTTATTTTTTCATTAGGTTTTAGAATGGTTTTCAATTAATTTACCGAACAAAACCGTGAGCTGGTTTGACAGCATTCGAATTTTCCCGGGCGATAATCGGATGATATGATTTACACATTATACGGACAGATATTTTTAAGGGATCTCTAGTAAATGAGCGTTTTTTATATGTTTTATATATAAATAAATAAATATAGATAAATTCCTAGAAAATAGAATATATTTTTGTTTGTTTTAACGCGATATATTCGCAATAGAATATAGAATATATTCCTCCACATAGAATATATTTGTACATAGATTTGATGGATCCAAAATATTTCGACGCTTTCACGCTGTCGCGTGACCTTAATTCCATTGAAAGCAGCATAAAGGAAAAAAAAAAGATTTTGTGCACGGTCCTGAAACCGCGTAAAGAAAAAAAATATTTTTGATAAAGTGTTCAATAAAATAACGTGGTGGCTAAACAATCACAGCTACAATTTGTAATACGAGTATTTTTTATGAATATTTATGTTATATGAATGAGTGGCGGAACGAGCTAAGGGCCCACCTGGTGGTAAGTGGTGACCCCGCCCATGACAACAGTAATGCGACTCAATATAAGATTTGGATCCTTATACTGAGTCGCACTCATCCTGCTGCGTCCATCACGAGGATGATACGTCTCTAGTGTAAAAATCTATAATTAATTACGGGCTCTAGTATAACAACCCTAACTTTTAAGTACCTAGTGAATTATAATATTGTATATAAAAAAAAGGTTTATAAAAGAGAAAATAAAAAAAAAATTAATTCGATTTTATACGTACTCGTAATATAGTTTAGGGATCACATCAGAATACAAACAATCATACATTATGACCTTTCATACATTTGAAGTATTGAAGTATTTAGTTTTAGCTGTATGATGTAATAACTAATCTATCTAACTAATCATTATCAGGGTTGTAACAACAGGCGTAATACTAACAAATAAACCTAGCTAAAACATAAAAACCAAATGTTGTTTGACAATCTGTGCGTATAATGTACGTTAGCTCCACGATACGAATATTTACTCCATAAATGCTCACAAATATGTTTACTTAGGCGTGTAAATAGGACGTGTCCAAATGATACTCGAAATATAAAAGCCTAAATAACTTTGAGTTTGATTCACATACAATGTCGTCTTCCAGGTGTAAAAAGGTATAAATAATACGCTACTTTACCCTTTTATGTATTTTGTCGCTTCAAGTGAACGAACGAATCTATTGTCATGCACCTTTTCAATAACAATATGTTGAAAATCTCAGAAATGTGCCGTGTATATTTTCTGAGAAATTGAGAAATCCGCGTTAAGGTGTGGGCTTCGGATTTATTTATGCCGAACAAACAAATCTATACCAATATTATAAAGCTGCAGTGTTTGTTTGTTTGTTTGAACGCGCTACTCTCTGGAACTACTGGTCCGATTTGAATGATTCTTTCAGTATTGGGTAGTCCTATTTGGTATTTGGTAAACCTATTTTTGCGTGCGCTGCAAAAACTGTTGACAATAGAACAAAATGATGTACTACGGGTTTGTAGATCCCATTAAAAAAGTCCGCGAGAACATATATCTAGCTATCATGGTTTAATCACAATAACCGATTTTGTGTATCAAATTTGTACACCGTGTGCAGTTTGATCCAACTTGAAAGATAGGATAGCTCACATCTCAATTTATGATCGCAATATTATTTTATTGCAAATTATAATATCGTATGACAAAAACGTTAGCCACAGCAACGCGTGGCCCGATCAGCTAGTAAATAAATATTCATGGTCCTAAATTAAGCATAGCTTGTACTATGGGAAGCAGGTAACTGATAGACGGGAACTATAATAGGTAACAAATAGAATACTTATATAGTACTTTTGTTGTAAGTATTTACATAAAATAATTTAACACCCAGTCACAGAACAAACATTTACGTTCGTCACACAAATGCTTGTCGTGAGTGGGAATCGAATACACTACCCACAGCGGAAAGGTATAAAAAATACTTACTTTAAATAATTTTGTTATAAACGGCAAGGTTGCCACAATAGCGGAGATAATTAGTATGTAAAGAAAATATCAAATAAGAATATAAAAAAGTAAAAAATCTATACTTTTGAATTTTTCTTCAAAAATAATTAATATTAGTATATTAATTAAATTTAATTACTTAAATAAAATGTCAGAGGATGTTATGGTAGACGCAATATACTATTAGAACAATTTTGAATAAGGCTTTTGATTCATCCGTGGCTTAGCATGCCTACTGCGAAGCGAGGGGTCCCAGGTGTGATTCACAGCCGGGGCACACTTTTTGTGGTTAGCAAGTTTGTTCTCGGATCTTGGGTGTTTATGTTTCTGACATCTGTGACTCGGGGAATCCTCGTATGGGTATGGGTGTGTAAAAGTTAAGAAAATAATCTAAAGGTAATGTAATAATTACCTTATAATCATGCTCTATTATCACTAAGCGTGGCGCTTATATGAGTAGGCTGGTACCGTTTTGGTTTTGACTTTCACCATTTTCGTAAATATCTTTAATTTATCGCTATAATTAATCGTTTATTTTCATTAGTTGCGCTAGAGCGTGGGTGGGTGGGTCCACTGGATGTTAACAACGTCAACTTTGATTCAGTTACATTGATAAATTCAATTGTGCGTTGCCAGCAGCAACTACGCAAAGAGCCAATATAGAGATGTTGAATACGAGATCAGACATAAACTGAGTTTGCAAACTAAGTTTTGAACGTCATGTTTCCTGCGTGACATGTGTAGATGTGCGGGCATTGTGAAACGGTAAACGAATCACCGGACACAACCATGATATGCAACTAGAAAGGTCTAGGTGCTCTGCTATCTGCGCTGGAGGTCGTGGGTATGATTTCCAACCCAGGACAAACAGTGCTACGGACGCAAGCACTCTTTTTGGTACTAAAGGAGTAAGAAAAAGTAGCAGTAGAACTTGTGCTAACTTCATCCGGAACTGTCTCCGCACCAGCCACCAAGCAGTGGTACCCTAGCGTTGCTGTGTTCCGGTGCCAATCAAATCACAGCCATTACATCTCCGTCTCGAGTAATGGACGCAACGGGATGCGACTTGGGTCTTCTCATACTTCGGTCCGGGAGGACCTAAGTCATATTACGTTTATTGATAGGAATAACCACTTAACATCAGGGCCTTTAATAAGTCACGTCACATAAAATAAGTTTAAAAATTGTTTTCGTAGCCACTCATAGATTCAAGCTCTCTGAACGTAGTAAATATATAAAAAAATCAATTTTTCCGCGTACAGAAAACTCCGCTTGGGGCCGACCGGAAATTTTATTAGGAAGTCTGAGAATACTCGTGCATATGATCGGAATCGGAACGTATGGAGCATCAGATAGTTTGCCTTTCATGGACCGGGAATCATATTTACAGAAATGAAACCTGTGAATTCTAGTTTCAAATAAAAAATTCTAAAGGGCGATCGTTGGATCACTATAGCGCTTGTTCTTTTATATACCAAATTGTTGAAAATAAATGATGTGTAAAGTCATAGCTTTTTTTATTGAGAACCGTAGTATAGATGGAACAGTTATATACTACATTATTTTTTTGACCGAATATAAAATTCACCTGATTTCTTCGCCAATTGTGGATTTTCAAATCTGTCACTTGTTTAATCGTAAAGCATAAAACTTTCATATCAACACTAAGAAAAGAACAAAAATCTTTGTTCGTCAGACAACTGTTTGTCCTGGGTTGGAAATCAAACCTACAGCGCAGATAGCAGAGCCATTACCAACTGAGCTGTGAGGCCAGTCAAAATTGGTGATCATCTGGATTTTAACCACCATCGGTTAAAGGTACTTTAGGCCACCACACGCTCATTATGGTAGTAACTATTGGGTGTGTGAATATGACTCCGCCCCTTTTTGTCAAAATAAAACACATTTGTTCGCTTACAAAATTAAAAAAAAAAATTATTGAAAGTATGCTCCATCTGCAGCTACAACCTTGAACCCATCGTTCAGGTAGTTTTCGTATTCCTTGCTGGAAGAAGTCCTGGTCTTTTGAGCTTATCCAGTTGTCAATCCAAATTTTGATACTTTCACATGAAGTAAACTTTTCTCCAGTAAGGTCTGTCTGCATCGTCCGGAATAGGTGGTAATCCGAAGGAGCTATGTCTGGTGAATATGGCGGGTGGGGTAACACTTCCCAGTCCTGTCCCTCTAAATATCTTTTTACGACTTCTGCGGTATGCGGTTTGGCATTGTCATGCTGAAGAACTAATTTGTTATGTCTATTCACCCATTCTGGTCGTTTTTCTTCTATGGCTCGCTTCAAACGCATTAGTTGTCGTCGGTAAACTTCTCCATTAATAGTTTCAGAGGGTTTGAGCAACTCATAATATACAATACCTTTCTGATCCCACCAAATACAGAGCATGACCTTGGCACAGTGAATATTTATTTTTGGCTGTGATGGGCCTGGTTCGCCTGGTTTCACCCAAGCTTTTTTGCGTTTAGGATTTTCGTAGTGTATCCATTTTTCGTCTCCTGTGACTATCCGATGCAAAAATCCTTTTCTTTGCTGTCTTTGAAGCAGCATTTCACAAATGGTTTTCCGACGTTCCATGTCTCTTTCTTTTAAATCATGTGGAACCCAGTCACCGGCTTTTTGAATCATTCCTATCATTTGTAAACGCTTTGCAACAGTTGAACGATCAACATTTAATGCTGCAGCTAATTCTGATTGAGTTTGGCAAGAATCTTCCGCCAATAATGCTTCCAATTCAGCATCTTCAAATTTTTTTGGTGGTTTTCCATGTTCTTTATCCTCAGTACTAAAATCGTTATTTTGAAATCGTCGAAACCATTCCTTGCAAGTTGTATTAGACGGAGCATGCTCACCATAAATCTCCACAAGCAAACGATAAGTTTCCGCTGCAGTTTTCTTCTTCAATAACACTTCCCGCAAATGACGTTTATTTGGAATAAAAACCGACATTTTCGAAAAGGTGAAAACAATTGTTGCTTACACTTCAACCAAATATCATAAAATGCGTTAGATAGCTGACATTCAGTACTATCGAATACAAGTATGGTCATTTATTAGTACACGTAAACAATACTAAAAACGACATCTGTTGAGAAAGGGCGGAGTCATATTCACACACCCATATTTGGTAATTCATTTGCTTGCTCGTGATTTCGGAGGATCGTAAGAATAACTAATTAGCTGTTTAAAATATTGTATGAAACCCTTTTTTTATAAATGTTATGAAGCAACATCAAAAAGTCCTAATAAAAAAAAATACACGTTCAAAAAATTTTTATTTGTAACGAAAATATAAGTAATCTGTCAGTTAAGTAGTTCCCTTAGTACAAGCTATACTTTGAAGGTAGATGACACTGTGTAAAATGTCCATAAATATTTATTTACTTAAAAAATATATAAGAAGGTACAATTTGGTTTCTGAAATTGTTGTTCGTCTGTCGGATACCAAGTGGTGAGGCAGCGGAGCCGTTCATGGATTAGGCGAATTTCAGTCTGTTTTTACCAACATTTTACTTTTATTTTTGCATAGTAATGAAAATAAAAATGTAAAAATGCCATCATTATGAGTTGTTAAATATTTTAAATCTTTTGAAGCATGATGTACATACAACCTTCGATATTGTGTGATTTACATATTACAGAAGATATTCCAATTCATAAATGAGATTTGCAGCTTGAAATCTGGAAAGCTACAAAGATTATTAATGTACTATGTCAATAGTGTTTAAGCAAAAAAACAACATTCCGAAAAAAACACGAAACGAAATATCAAAGCAATCGATTTGAGCAAGCACGGGAGTGAGCGCTGAAATTTCTGCAGGAAAAACTAAATTGATATTTGCTGCTAAATAAAAGTTGCCTGTATACTTGTTCTTCAACTGTGACATAATGACTACGCCTGGATTGATATATTGCTTTATCCGCCCCAATCTTACTTTATTACTATTATTATAAATGCGAAAGTTTGGATTTTGTTACTTAATTACTCCAGAGCGGCTGGACGGATCTGGGTGAAATTTGGCACTTAGATGGACTATAGTCTGGAATATAACATAAACTACTTTTTAACCCGGAAAATATTATGATTTCCGCAGGATGGCCTATCGAGCGCAGCTGATTTATAAAATCACACCCAGGTTTATGAAATTGTAAAAAATCAGTAGACCAACCAGTTTTGTAGGTTTAAAAAGGCGCGCCTCTGTTTCATAATGAGTGGTGTATATTCCTCACGTCTCGCACGGCATTGCTTGTTTATCAGAACATGACTTAACGTTACGAAAGACACGCGAATTTTAGCACCTCCATCCATTCCAATATAAAAGAAACGCACTTCATATTCTGTAATAACTACTCTTCAATTATGGCTTTGCTCATTAGTACCCCGGCTTTAAAAGTTGCGGTCTGTCTTATATTGAATACAGAATTTTCACGCTTTGTTTTGTATGCAAAGTGGATAATAGAAAGCATCTAAGTATAAACTGAGATCGCACGCGTTTGTTCAATCTTTTTTTTGATACGACTTCCGTAGTACATACGGCCTCCTGTTGTCGGATCGGTTGTATATTTTTTATGTTTGTTATCTCATAAATTCGTCATTTACCAAATGATTGGGAAAAATCTGTAACTTTCAGATGGTTCCATAAAAAATTAATCAAAATCGAACTAAAAGTTGGATTTTAAATCGAGGTAACTGGAAAAAATATGACTTCCAAGTAAACAAAATTCGAAGCGGATATGGAAGTTTCTTTGTTAAGGGCAAGCAATAAGGAATGTAGGTATTGAAGCCCGATTTTTTTTTTTATTCTTTGTGTTGTCGCTCTGATTCTGCTAGGATCTGCGTAGATAGTCATATCATGCCCTGATTGTCAAATTATTGCAACTGGCATGACGCCGGCTGAAGACTACTATCTGATAAGTAGAGCAATTTTACAGCAATCAGTGTAGGATTTGTTGCAATCTCTCCACGTCCGGCGTTTGTTCTCATTACCAATTTCATAAACTTTAGTTACTGATGCACTTGGTCATCAGTACAAACAAAATGTGACTCCATTTTATTTCGGTGAAATGTTGTACGAGTATATTATAGATTGTTTCAATCAAGTAAGTAAGTTTAAGTTTCAGTATTTATCCATTAAACTCACGCCGTTGAATTTGAACAGTAAAATCATATGTAAAATTATGTAAAAGCTTTTATGTTATAATATTAATATAAATCATATTGGTATTTCGTTAACCGGTACGCTATCGCCTTCCCGGAACCGAGGATCGCCAGTTCAGGGAAAAGCTGTTCCGATTTCAATTGGATTTTCCGTGAATTCCTCTTGACCTGGCTGCGGCGAAGTTGCAGCTAACTGCGCAACACCATTCAATATTTCAAAGTTCTTTATATCTATGTGAAGTGGATTATAATTTAATTGAAAAACAAGTGAAAAACAACGTTTTTTTTTTTCAATAATTCGTTTCGTTTGAATATACATCTAATATTGGTACCTGGGCGACTGATCTTGGCTCGTTTTATCAGAAATTATAAATTATTCAAGTAGCAGTAGATTACCAATCAAGTATCACAGTAGGTACCACAAAAATTTCAGTAAAAACGTTTCCTTTATTATTATCCTTATTATTATGTTATTAAAAAATGTTTTTTTAAAGAATACAATTAAGAAGAATACAATTATACAAGAAATACAATTAAACAGGTAAACTTACATCTTATTTAAAAATACTAAACGCTACTTTGATAGGCACCTCAAACAAAAATATGTTCATCCATTTATAAAATACATAAAAAATTGATTTCGATTAAAAACTCCATGAATGTATTTCATACAGTAATTCTATGCGATATCCCCCTGATCTCGATTTTGTCGAGCTAGCCTCTAGTCAAAGACTTCGAGAAATGATTGTCTCATGTTCCTATTGCACGTAACGAGGACCTGCAATAGGAACATGAGAGACTAATGGGTGAATCTTGAGAGCCTCAATTTGCGTTCTCTGAAAGAATAAGCTACTGCGAAGCTTTGAAGAAATAACGTAGTATTTTTTTATTATATGTTCCTTTTATATTACAATATAATATTGTAACTAGCGACCCGCCTCGGCTTCGCACGGTTGTATAAAGTATGTGACGAAGGTCGAATACAATTCCGTTGTACATCATTTTGATGTATCTCGTAGGCTTTAACCAGCGTTTACAATGTAAGCGCACAAAAATATATTTGTTACGACATCACATTACAAATCTTTGAATTTCCCGGCTTTTATAATATGCACGTTTACTACATATAAACCTTCGTCTTGCTTCGTCACTCAATCTATTGCTGAAAACTGCATTAAAATACGTTGCGCATTTTAATGCAGTAATTTTGATAAAAGATCAAATCGTACGAACAGCGAGAGCGACTTTTTTACACTATGTAAGGAAAGATCTATAATGAGGCACCATAGTAATAAACAGGTTGGATGTAATTTCAGTTTATATAGGTAGTAAGTATAAATAGCTAT
Source organism: Aplocera efformata (assembly GCA_921293045.1). Classification (NCBI taxonomy): domain Eukaryota; kingdom Metazoa; phylum Arthropoda; class Insecta; order Lepidoptera; family Geometridae; genus Aplocera; species Aplocera efformata. The sequence continues at coordinate 16,425,013 of OV121038.1, read as the reverse complement.
AGGAATAATTTGTTAACCGACTTCAAAAACGAGAAGTTTTGCGGTATCTTTGCCGGTACCAATTGCGAAATGACTTTTTTTATAAATAAGAACAGAAGAAAAAATTCTTACTAATCTTGAAAGCTAAGGAAATAAAGTACTAAAGGCGATTTTTTCGATTTATAACTCAAACCGTTGCTCATTAATTAAAAAATTTAATAATACTATTATAAATACTCTTACACACTCATATGCCTGCACTAAAACACCCTGTGAATATCACAACACAAACACCCAAGACCCAAGAACGAACTTCATACTCGTCACACAAAGTTAGCCGCGGCCACTAAACCGGAGAGAGAAAAATTATGATTTTAAGTGTTTACGCGGGTACTGTGTACATCAATAAAAAATATATCTTGAAACCTTTATTCTACTAAGAGAAAGGTCCTGCCTTAAAGAGTTCAAATAACTTGGAATACCAGTGTTATACGAGAGCTTGGATCTGATGCAAACGTGCTTTAAGTTGAGGCCAAAAGTGAAAGTAACAAAACTTACCCGATCATATTAAAAAAGGAGTTAGCATTGAGTGTAGAAAGTAGATATAAGTCCAGCTATAAATATTTAATAGTTTATGGTAAGGTGAATGTAAGAGGTTATTGGCTCCCATTATCAACCTGCTATTTTTGAAACCAGACTAATGTTGTTTAAGTAGCTATTCTAAAGACACAACAGAACTTTATAAACGATTAATTAAAAAACGCCTTCATAAATTGGCATTATAATTCTTACCATAACTTTTTTTTGTGATTTAGCAACGGCCCATCTGGTGGTAAGTGGTTACCTCCGCCCATAACTACTTAAGTCCTCCCCGATCGAAGCGTAACAAGACTCAAGTCTCACCCCGTTACACACGTCACCCGAAACGGGGATGTCATTTCACTGGCACCCACACCCTTCCACCAGAACATAGTAATGCGAATGCACCGCTGCTTGGCGGCAGATTACCAGGTATGGAGGCAATACTTCTCCGGGCAAACTTTGCACAAGTTCTACTGCTGCTAATTTGATTATGTACTGTTTAAAAATTGGTACTTACGTGTTTAACTTCAATGGATAATTCAGCCTGAAGAATGTTTGTCCGTGTACTGCCATGCTGAAATAACTCGCTTCTTCGGTGTTGGATATCCAAGAAGATATTTCCTTTGGACTATCATCAACTGTAAAAAAAATATTCCTTAAAACAATGTTAGCTATATTAAAATTTCAACCGCTTAACTCATAACTCTGCGCTAATATTCGCAGAAAGAATCCAAGGCACACGATCACAAAACACAGAAACCCAAGGAACTTAAGTGATGGACGAAGACCTGATGTTAAGGGGCTGTAACTATAATAAACTTATTAAAAACAACTTTTTCGATGCGAAGAGTGACATCCTCCTTATGTCGGTCAGCTGCGTGATTATGATTCTGGCATTTCATAAATAATCCAATAAATTCTTCTCATAAAATATTCACATACCGTTGATATCAATATCAAAACACAAAAAATGTTCTGACTGAATTAATGACCGACACAACTTATAGTTTGAATTTTTGAATTCCTTACCCCATCAATACTACAAGCGCAAAATGTGTACTCCTTAACACATTACCCATGTTATTCTTTACCCCAGCAATGCTATAGCATATAACTCCAAAAAGTAGATGCATACATATAACTCCAAAATGTATTTGGATGATTTTATGTGTGCATCTACTGTTTCACGGTACAACTCTGCAATAATCCGGGTGTTATTTTCAACTACACCGGTGATCTAAAAACATGCCGAGGACATACGTTAGTAAATTATAATTAGATGTTGCCATTTGAGAATCATAATGAAGGGAACCTAACATACTAGACGGCTCCGTAGACGGCTCCGTATATTTCCGGACGGGCCTTTGAAGCGGTTTTGATTCCTGGCCGGGTCAGCCTTTGGGGATATGATGAGTCTACAATTTCTTTACCGGAATTTTGTGGTTGTCTTGTGTTTCTATAATTGTTGTACCTGTGTCACAAGGCATCATAGCGCAGGGTTATGAGTAATAAAATACTGCAATAAATGAAACAATTTCATTTTTTTCGTATATTCACAAATCCCTCAAATCCTTTACGCCAAAATTGAAATAAATAACTAAACCACAAAGTCAAATCCAACACAAAATATTTTATTTCCGTTGAATTCTTTATAATATTAAAAACTATAACGAATTCAATATAACAGACTTAAAAATATACCAGACTTAACAACGAATGATTTAACCTTTCCATGCACTACCTTTTAGCCATCAATACATAAAGAAATGATCAGTCAGCCAAGCTTACAGCTGCCATTCGGTCTTTACGTTTCGTTATTGAAATCTCTATTTGATGCAAAATGAATGAACAGAAAATCTTGTTTGGCGTAGAATTACGTAATTGAGGAATTGTGGTTTGTTTTCGCTAAATAAAATTGGAAAATGAATAGTTATTGTTCGTTGTTAACCGACTTTGCTGATTGATTTAATATACCGAAGACATCCTATTAGAGTTTAAAGAACTAATTAGACCCCTCTTATGCGAATGAAGGATAAAGGTATTGGAGACGGTCTTTCAAGTTTTTAATCGGGTACTTATTTTTTGGGTTTTTAAATCATAATATTATATAATAAAAAGCTTACAATCGTTATTTTATATAAACAGAAACTATGATTCTATTGTATTTGAAGTAGAACTGTGCTTGAAACAAATAGTAGGGTTTCAACCAAAATTTATTCAAGGAAAATTTACTGAAAGAAATAGAAAATTATATAAATCTCTTGAATATATTTCTAGAGAGGAGATATATTGAGATTTAGCGCAGTAACTAACTTGTTGCCGGTTTACTTTGAAACGTTTGAAAAGAGGTTTAACTCGACTTGAATTAAACCGACGTAGTTCAAGAAACTTTCTTACTTTACTTCTACTAACTCGAGATATACGGCTGCTTTCTGAAAACTTTGTCATATCATGCATTAAACTGTGGATAATGGGAGCCAATCAACTACAAAACAAAACTGATTTCGATCTCTGATTTGTTTTGACGGCCGAAAATGTCACGTCAAATCAGTCTTTGGGTTGTTAAAAGCGGGATTAAGATTTTATTCTCAGTTAAACTATGATCACAATGGTATTTTACCTAATCATTGGAAAATTTATAATTAGCCGCTGATCATCGAGGCGTGTTTTTTATCGAGGTTTTAATTATTGTGTGTGGAGGTGGGAATTTGTTCTTAACTGAAAACTTTTTATAGTATCTGCGTAGTAGTACAAGGAATCTACTTGCTACGCAGCTCTGATAAAACTGACAACATATTAACAAACATTTATTAAGTATTTAAAAATAAAAACTAAAGAAACCTTACTTTGTTGCAATATCGAGATGGCGCAATCTTCAGATTGCACTAAAACCAACAGCTCTAAAACATATATCTAAAACTATTTCAATCAAAATTAACACAGTTACCGTTCGAGACGGTAAAATCTTTACAAATGTTGATATTTGCGAAATTTCGCCATCACGACCTAGATATTCTAGTGCAGTTCAAAATTTAACTAAAACTTATCAGATATACAAATTTGCCAATGTTCAGTCGCAGTATTCCAATAAATTTAATTAAATCTGTTCACTCAGTGAAATGGCTGCGATTCCTGACGGATGCTTGAAATTCAAATTCACAACGGAGGACTGTGATTTCATTGAACGTTAATTTAGTTTGTCATGGCCCGTGTTTACATACGAAGACGAAACCGAAAACCGCGCCTGAACGCGAGCTAGAGCAGCCTAGAGTTGGTTGGCTTTATTAAATTCCTACCTGGTTCTCTTCCATAACTAAATTGGTATTAGGATTGTTGACTGCTGAATTATACGCAGGCACTTCGAGGCATTATTGCAGAAGACAATAGATACTTCTAATTTTTCAGACAAAGCAACGCTGTTAAATTTAAATGGAAAAAAATGGTGCTGTTATCATCTCCTAGACAGGATATAACTCGATTTTTATGCGGTCTGGGAGATACTCATTTAAAGTCGGTTCACCATCTATTTTTGTAACAGGATCCTAGCCTCTACAAAACCAAACGTTACATTTAGTAAGACGTTAAACTCAGTAATAACTGGCTTGTTAGTTAAGTTGATTTAACTCCGCGAAGAACTTGCAACGTATTTGCTATTTTAGTAAAATTAAACTTTAGAATTTGAGACGAGCACACTGACTAGATATTAATTATTCTGTGGTGGACCGGAGAGTTTGGTCTTGATTTGAAACTTTTGAAAGCTTCCCCTAACGGTAGAGGTAAGAAATTGAAATTAGTGACAGCGTTGCGTCAAAGTTTAGTTTAGCTCGTACTGCTACTCTAGTTTGGCTCGTATGTGCTGCTAACCTATAATGGTTAATAACTTATTTGTCGCTGGCTCTGCGCTTGCAAGGTATTACGTATCATATTGAAACGAGCGAAATTAATTGCGCTAGAAATTAATTGAATACCTTCCTATTATTATATATTCCTATTTTATTACGTCATCATTTGAATATGCTTTTGATTATTTTATGGTAAGCTCAGAAGTTAGGTTAGTCATAGAAACTGAATAGTATGCTTAGTGACATAGCACAGTAATTGAATCATAAACTTGATTAATATGTTGACAAGTTGATTAACAACTTTAAGATAGTTACAAAAAAAAGATATATTATATTAAGCGTATAATATTTAGTATTTTTATGCAACTTATATGATTGAAAGAGCTGTATAGCGGTTATACCGCCCATAAACAACTACAATACGACTCATGGGCTGCCCTTACTTTTTCACTATTGATGCTATATGACGAATCAATATTTGATTTATTTTTACTACTATTCAGTTGTTAGAAAACTTTTTGTAGAATAGTCAGATTCTATAAACAGTTGACGTAAAATAGCAATGTGCCACTGTGGCACAGAATAATTGACAGCTAGAACACGCAAGGTTAGGGTGCGTGGTGCTGCCCTGATTCGAAAAATATAACTCAGTTTATCCTAGCCTAGCGTCATAGGTATAGTCTGTGCCTGTATGAGAATAAAATCCCAGGGGGCCAACAGGTATTCGTATTCGTACTCACAAAAAAAGTTATCTTTGGACTGTCATGTGATAGAGTGCAACTCCGCAATCACATAACGTAGCCAGGTGCCGAGGTGAGTTTCTCACTAATGTATTGGTTTCGAATCCCCTACGCAATACTGAAAAGCTCGGATGAAATAGTGTTGGTTTTAGCTGTGTGCCTAGCTGAATCACAGATTACTAAACTCTGATAGACTACGCTCTCCTAAAAACGCCACCGGCCGCTTACAGCTTACACGATGCTATATAAATGTACTGTTATTTCGAACCGTTGCAGCGTGAAGGTCGTATCTAGCGCCAGTACAAAATGGCGAAATTTGATAAAGAATAAGACGAGTTATAGATTGAATCAGGTCAATGTTATAATGCAATAAATTCAATGTTATAAAACATCCATCTTTCTATCTCTTCATAAATAATCACCTATAATAAAAAAGTGCTTATTGCGCCGCTCACACAAGCACCGCCAAAAGTGTTGAATTAAGATTCAGACGTCACTTGGAAAGTTTACGCTGGAGATGGACGTCACTTATAGCATTTAATAGGAGGCTGTAACTATACTCAACCTACGCCGGCGTGTAGTGGATTCTCAATCAACGAACGGCACTCAGTGCTTTGTGTTGTTTGATATGATCGACATTGATATGAATGGTTGTCACTGTGCGTTTGAAGCTGTGTGTGTGAGTGATTACTCCAAGCTATGTCAAAATGCAATCTCACTACTAGCATCGTTGAAATATTAATTTGTTTTAATATATTTCATTCATTTTGAATAAATAGGTAAGTGGTAATATCAAAAATATACTTCATTCACATGAATGTTTAAACCAATCGTAGCTACAAGCTCTAGCTAAAAATCTCAGATTCAAAGTAACGTTTTTTACATCTCATACAACAAGCAACCATTCAACACATTCTGAAAGTATACATAGTACATTATTTGGTAGATTTGTGTCCACATAGTTCATTATCGTCGTATAAAAGTCATAGAAGGACAGTTCAATGTGCGATGTTTTATATTTCGTGCATAAAGACAAACCAATAAATTGATTAATTACCTGCATTGTGACGGGGTGGAATGACAAAGGACAGTGCTAGGATAATGGAGTGTATTGTATGGTCTCTGTCACCCTGTCACGTCACAGACGCCTAACAGCCAGTTTTCAAACCTAAGACATAACTGAAGATATGTATCACCATGGCAATATAGTTAACTTTCGAAAATTTCTATACATTTTTGAGTAATAAGTTATTAGTAGTAATAAGTTACGAGTATGTGCTGAGGTAATTTATGCTAGTTAATGTATGAAGTGCTATGTATCTGTTAGTTTCAATTACCCTCATCACTTCTAATACGGAAAAAAATATAAAAAACACCAAATTTCGACAATTAATACTATGCCATTGAATTAAAAACATGACAGTGACATTTCTTAATTTCTAAATTACGTCATTCAGTTCTCATATGCGCATTGGTAAAGATAATTTACTTACCGGAATATGAAAACAGAGGATGGTCGTCGGAGTGGTTATGGAACTTTGTCCACATGCATAGTGTAAACTCCTTCAGGTCTGGTAAATCCTTTTCGTACTCCACGTACTGGTAGAAAACATCTTGATTCATGGAGACTTTGTAGACGCTACACGAGTCTCCGTTGGGCGATGGTGGCGCCGAGTATTTAGTCGGGTAGTAGACGGGTTTACGATTAACGATCTTCAAATTTCCACTGCAAAAAAAATATCACTATAGCCATGTTATTTTTTTAGGGTTCCGTACCCAAAGGGTAAAACGGGACCCTATTACTAAGACTCCGCTGTCCCTCTATCAACAGGCTGTTGTATCTCATGAACCGTGATAGTTAGAGTTGAAATTTTCACAGATGTTGTATTTATGTTGCCGCTATAACAAAAAATACTAAAAAACAGAATAAAATAAATATTTACAAAAACGCTCTCATACAAAAACGTGATTTTTATTTTTTGTTCGCTTTAGCTTGATATTATAGATAATAAATAGTACGGAACCCTTCGTGCGCGAGTGCGACTCGCTCTTGGCTGGCTTTTATTAAGTAAATAATTATGTTGCTTCCTTGGATTTGATCCAGCGAGATGTTGAAAGTCGGGAACTATGCCAACACCACCAGTTTCTATAAATAATTTTCCGTTTTTTATTTAATCTAAGTCACTCTAATTATAGCTATTATACGAGGGTATACCTATGTATACCATTATTTTCTCGTATGTCCCATTGAACTGGGCTGACTTGGCCATCTGATTAAAATTGACAAAGAGCAAAGTCAAACAGATTCGGGTCCCGGCTACAACCCTTTTAGATAAAGTCGAACGCTTTCGGTCCACCGAATTAAATTAAGTAAATGAATACAGATACCAAATGAAACTTCATTTTCAATTGTGATGCGCCATTGTTTCCGCGGATGTGGAAGCTCAGATACTTGATATGCTCTTTTCCGGAGTACATTTGTTGTGGCGGAAATTGAAGTTTCTGACGCAATATAAATGCTGCAGGAGACAGATTTGTGTTTTGCTTTCGTATCAGCGTCTAATGTTTCCACTGTAGGAACACCGGCCTATTCTCAATAAATGACAGTTATTGGGCTTTGATCTACCACGAGGGCCAAATCCTGATTGGTAGATGTCACGTCTTCGAATTGTTGGTTCTAAAACGTGTGGGGAAGTTGCAGATATTGTGCACTAAATACTTCTAAAAATGTTTTATTACTTTGTTATAATTAAACAAACTCGTATGTAGCCGATGTTAAGCGGTTACCGTGGGTTATGGACTTCAGCATGACAAGGTATGAGTGTGTATACCCAAGATCCGAGAACAAACTTCATGCTCACCACACAAAGTTACCCCTTTGCCCCGGACGGCCCCGGCCGGGAATCGAACCCGAGACCCCTCGGTTCGAAACCGGGGCTACTACCAACTAAGCCAAGTAAATGAAATTGCGTATATTGCTTTCCTGTGTCTTTTTTTCGTCGCCCGATGCGTACCTGGATGTTTCTGTTTAAAATAGCAAGGTGGACCCTAAGGCCTAAAGTATCGGTGTCAAACAGGGAAACGAGCTCAAGACCCTGTTTGCTTAGTTTTAGGAATTTAATGGAGCGTACAAAAATAAAAATAAAATGTACCTTGGATGAAGCGATCTCTCTGGAGATTTGTAGGTACTATACGCGATGGAAGAATCTGGAAGCATGGGTTGCCAGTCTTCTTCGGCGATACAGGCCTTAATTAGCCCGAGTAGTAGAACTAGTCTCATTTTCTGGAACAAACAGGAGAAATCATATAATCCGGTTGAAATATTCTAGTATATGGTGGTTTGATCACACGTCAACGCGTTCTTATAGATCAGATAAAAGAAAAACGTCAGTTACTTCTTAGAGTATTCGACAACAGATAGGTAATCGACTTGAATCGGTAATCTGCGTAAGGCGTCTGTCTTCTTCGGCTTTTGGTGTCTGAGCGGATTATTCTTTTGAACCGACTTGCGGAAGTTTTCGATACGGATGTAGGTATTTGTTTGTTACCTCAGTTCGAGTATGAACCGATTTTGATAATTCTTTTTTCTTTTTTTTGATTTATTATTTGATATGTTTTTAGATTGGTACCAATAAATTTATATCTATAAATATCTAATAAATAAATTTATAATATAGTTTAAATAAATAATTAATTTATAATATAATAACTGGAAAAATATGTCATTCAAGTAAACGAAATTGCATATTTGGATGTCTTTTTGTACTGGTAGAGTGTACGCCCTAAGGGTTAGAGATAAGGGATGAAAGTAATAAAGTCTATTATTTTCGATTTTTCAGTCACTTCAGGTTCTGAACTTTTTAATTATTATAATGGATGACTTCAACACGAATTTAACGCCGAGGGACTAACTATACAAATTTAGAGAGACGTTAGCTGAATTTGAAGTTTTGTTTTAATTAAACCTCATAATTATAGATAATATGTAAATTACATATTCTCTATAATATTATAATTATACTGAAAATAACAAAAAAAAAAAATTAAGTAAATTATTGTTCTTCTATATATATCTTCTATAAAAGATTTTTTTATTCGTATTTACATTTGGCAATATCTGACTCCTTTGGAGGCCTAATTTTGACAATAGGCCTATCTATTTAGCATATACGATAAACAGATCGCCAGCTTAAGATTAGCCGTTCGTTCAAAGGTTCAGTTATTTCAAGTTATTCAAGTTGTTCAAGTTATTTGGACTTGTGTACAGGATGGGACAGTTTTATTGCAAGTATAGGTATATAGACTAAAATACGTTCCAAATAGTTTTGCTTTATGCCTAATAAAACCCACTGCTTGTTATTAATAGGTATAGCAAGATTCCCTGAGCTATGGTACTACAAGTAATTGTGCTAAGAGGTTTCTAATAGGAATGTCCCACTTTGATACTCCCTATCTTTGTGTATTTCGCCACAAAGGATGTCTGAAACTTGATAAGACTATCCGAACGCAGATTATGATCGTAAGTAAATCTTGACATGTTTCGTGTCCTTAATATAGATATTATTGACATGGTAAAGGAAGGCAAAATATAGTCATCTAAATAAAATTAAAACAGGAGTTTATATAGGATGTTTATTAGAAGGACACATTCGTTCTAATATAAATATAAATATATAATATATACATTACATATTCGCGAAGACTCTTTTACGGAATTATTCTCGAAAGGGATTAGAAGAGAGAGAACAATGCTTGAAAAATATATAAATCATCTAAATTGGGTTAAGAGTGCTAAAGATATCACGTAACAGAAACAAGAGAATTACTGCTGGATTGAAAACCTCCTGCTTGTCATAAAACAAGAAAGTTAACGTTCCTGGGAAGTGACTTCTATGACGTTTGTTTAATTTAGATGTTGATATGTTTTTAGTATCTTTAGAAATACATTGTGTTATTTGTAAACTAGCTTGTCCCCGCGGTGTTACCCGCGGTTTTCCGGAATCAAAAGTACCCTATGTAGCTATCCTGGTACCACATTTCATCCAAAGTCAAAGTCAAGGTCAAAATACTTTATTTCCGTTGAATTCTTAAAAAATACACTTGATAACGTAACTTTTTAAAATAAATGTGTATAAGATCATGCATTCTTTATTACTAAGTTTAGCACTCGTTTAAACTCTATCCGACCCGCCAAGGGGAATAACAAGCTAGAAACCCCTAATGAAAGTAATCCTCCTATATAATACGAGTACTTTCTTTTCGCAATCTTTGTCATTTACATAATATTAGTAACAAACTCTATACTTTCATTATCTCACTTCCCTGATCTACGATTAGCTATTATCGGCACGTGGGTCGCGTATGTTTGCATGGACGTATATTATCGTGCTCTGTGGCGGCGCCGGCGCAGTGGACGGAACCGAAGTTACCCAACCTACTTTCGAGTTACGCAACTCCGGCAGCACCTAGTGTGAGCTACCTAGATTAGCCTCTTAAATAATTGGAAAGAACAACTACATTTAAAAAAGAACGCTTACCGTTAATACTAAGTAAGATTTTTTTTTTGAAAATGAGTAAAGTGGTTTAGTTTTAGCTGCATTCCGCGGTTAAAAAGTCGACATGAGACTATCCGGAAACAAATGACTGATTTTATCATCATCATTCATTTTGAAAAGGAACATTCAAATTGATTTACAACGGATGAAGAAAAAAGTCACAGGAAAACAATTTCGTTTACTTGAATGACAGTTTTTTTTGGTTGTTGGTTCAAAATAACTGTTATTTTTATTTACAACCAAACCATTGAACCGAATTGATAAAATTTCTGAGACCAGTCTGGTAGCATCTTTCCATAATGTTTTTTAAGCGATGTTAAAAAATGTTACCGCCTCCGGATGTTGGTTGAATATTGACAAAAGTAGTGTTTTTGCAAGTCACACCAGTTGACATTCGCGGTGTGCGGTACTCGGGCGCGGTCGCCAAAAATCGGTCCGGTGCCGAAGAAATTCACACTCAACATTCCCGTGTTCCCGTCAGTAATCGGCTGAGGAGGACGTGGAGTTTTAGTAGGAAATGACGTCTAGTCCCACATAACTGCGCTGTCTCCCTGTGGCAGCGGATGCGTGCGGATTTCTACACGACAAAAAAAACGTGTACCTATATACGACAACCCGACCAATATCCGGCATCACTCAAACGCAGGTTGAAGATAGGCAATGACAGACCTCGTAGACGGCCCAATCTCAATTAATAAAGACTTATCTATTGGTTTTGCACAAGTTCGTTGGATATTCCTCAGTTGTATCACGTTAGTACATCTCGCATCGACCAGTACTATTATAGTAAATAATAATCTTCGGCTTCTGACAAGCTAGTACGTAGAAATGGTTTTAGGGAATCAGATTAGCTACGAGAATTTTCTGAGCTTGATTACGAGCCTTGATTATATGACTTTGTTAGTACCTACTTGTACAGTAGTAGCAAAGATTCGATCGTGTCTAACAGGCACTAGGCTTAGACATATGGACACATGGTCTTTTAAAAACATATTAAATATGTGTTTGTTTCTCAACCTTTTCGTTTTGCAGTTCACGAATTGTAAACAAAAACCTTTCTAATTTACACTAGATGTAAAATCAATTTAATTTCGTATTACAAAGTGATGTTGAAATGCCGATGAGTGTAGTATCGGCCATAGTATCATGGTACTGGGAAGCTGGTTAGATGATGGATGGATGAAAACAACAAAAAAAATCCAATCCTATTGAGTTTTTGCTAAATTCTGGTATAGGAGTTTCCTACCATAATATAGTAAACGCTAAAGGTCAAAATAATAACAACTATTAAATAAAACTATTAGCATCTTAACAATAAAAGGCCTCCAAATATTTTAAAAACTAGTTTTCCGAAGCGTATATTGGTGAACCATGTAACATAAATAAATAACACAAACTAGTTACCAACTTGCGAGAAACTGCGGAAGTCCCTATTTCAATTGCAGCAACAAATTCCAGTAACGAGTATCATTATAACGCATATAAACAGTTTTAACGAGATGTTACGTATGTATCACTGTCAACAAAGGCGTAAGGGCGCAGTTGCATTGGCCAGCTTTAAACTAGTAGAAACTATGTAGAATGGTGGTCAAACTTATTAGTGAGCTGCGAACTAAATAACAGACATCTAGCAAACTTGGGTCAAGTCATTATGGAACACATCTAGAACTATCAAAGTTAGTGATGAAGTAGGGATCGTCGACTTGAAGTGCGAGATTAAAACGAAGAACTATATCTTAGAAAAATTCAAATTATTCTATGTGCAAATAAAAACAATTGAAGTGCCTTTTGGTAATGTTATAATAATATCTTTTTACTTAATGTACCTACTTGAAATGATATAGTTTCAAATATATTTAATAAAATTTAATTATTGGGTGTGTGAATATGACTCCGCCCTTTCTCAACAGATGTCGTTTTTAGTATTGTTTACGTGTACTAATAAATGACCATACTTGTATTCGATAGTACTGAATGTCAGCTATCTAACGCATTTTATGATATTTGGTTGAAGTGTAAGCAACAATTGTTTTCACCTTTTCGAAAATGTCGGTTTTTATTCCAAATAAACGTCATTTGCGGGAAGTGTTATTACATTATTTTATTGCGAAGAAAACTGCAGCGGAAACTTATCGTTTGCTTGTGGAGATTTATGGTGAGCATGCTCCGTCTAATACAACTTGCAAGGAATGGTTTCGACGATTTCAAAATAACGATTTTAGTACTGAGGATAAAGAACATGGAAAACCACCAAAAAAATTTGAAGATGCTGAATTGGAAGCATTATTGGCGGAAGATTCTTGCCAAACTCAATCAGAATTAGCTGCAGCATTAAATGTTGATCGTTCAACTGTTGCAAAGCGTTTACAAATGATGGGAATGATTCAAAAAGCCGGTTACTGGGTTCCACATGATTTAAAAGAAAGAGACATGGAACGTCGGAAAACCATTTGTGAAATGCTGCTTCAAAGACAGCAAAGAAAAGGATTTTTGCATCGGATAGTCACAGGAGACGAAAAATGGATACACTACGAAAATCCTAAACGCAAAAAAGCTTGGGTGAAACCAGGCGAACCAGGCCCATCACAGCCAAAAATAAATATTCACTGTGCCAAGGTCATGCTCTGTATTTGGTGGGATCAGAAAGGTATTGTATATTATGAGTTGCTCAAACCCTCTGAAACTATTAATGGAGAAGTTTACCGACGACAACTAATGCGTTTGAAGCGAGCCATAGAAGAAAAACGACCAGAATGGGTGAATAGACATAACAAATTAGTTCTTCAGCATGACAATGCCAAACCGCATACCGCAGAAGTCGTAAAAAGATATTTAGAGGGACAGGACTGGGAAGTGTTACCCCACCCGCCATATTCACCAGACATAGCTCCTTCGGATTACCACCTATTCCGGACGATGCAGACAGACCTTACTGGAGAAAAGTTTACTTCATGTGAAAGTATCAAAATTTGGATTGACAACTGGATAAGCTCAAAAGACCAGGACTTCTTCCAGCAAGGAATACGAAAACTACCTGAACGATGGGCGAAGGTTGTAGCTGCAGATGGAGCATACTTTCAATATTTTTTTTTTTTTAATTTTGTAAGCGAACAAATGTTTTATTTTGACAAAAAGGGGCGGAGTCATATTCACACACCTATTATATTACGGTACTTACTAGAAAAAAATAATACTTTAAGTATCTGTTTATTCCGGCTAATATCCGGAACGGCTGGAAAAAATTTGACGGGACTTCCACTGGCAGAAAGCCGTTGTTATGAGGATTAACTTAGGCTACTTATATTTCAGAACAGGAAAAATATTTAGGATTTCTCGCAAAAATATTATAAATCCCACGCGGACGAAGTTGCAGGTAATATGAATAAAATAAATTCACATAGACGAAAATAAATTTGAATTTTTTTTTTTTTTGAAGTAATGTATTTCACAATGTTAACTTTACTACTCGTAGTACCATTTTGCACTAACCTCATATAAAATATTAGTTCAGCTCATCCAGAACTATTACTAGTTTCTAGCACGCAATGAGATCGCCACCTTAGCGTTTGCCAGTGACCTGAGTGCATGGAAATTAATTACTGGGAACGTCAGCCGTCAGGATGCCATACAATATCCATCAAGTGAGGTAAACTCTGATAATGATTGGATTTGACCGTTTATAGAACCTTTGTTATAAATAATTAAAGGGTATTGGTGTATAAGTAGGCCATAAGGCCGTACTTTTACGCAACGTTCCTACTTTTTGGTCCTCCAAAACTGTCACGTTACATGGTTAGGGGTGATGTCGTTAAGGCAGATAAAAAGTCCGACATCTGTTTTAATCCTAAGTGGTTCGAAATATATCAATAGAAAATTGAAAGGTTTACGCCCATCTTTGTATTGTAATCATAAGGGACTGGTGAATCCATCAGTCACCTCTAAACCTCTTGAAGGTCAGGGTCAGGTCACAAAGCGCTGCTTCCGCTCGTTATCAAGTCGAAACTCGTCTACTACTTTATACATGAGACCATACTGTTATGCCGATGATAAGTCGAAAAATAATGATATAATTATTGTTCCTATGATCATTAGGTAACAACTATTTCATAACCTCCCGTAGTCTCATGATTTCGATTAATCAAATACCCTATCGGCAAACAATACTTTTTACTAATAGTTTTTTTTTTTTTTTATGACGAAACCTGCGATCTATTTTTGGTGTCGGCTATAACAAATACAATACAACCTCTGCCGAAGTAATAGCCAAGTCATGTCATGTCGCATGTAACTCTGAGAGTACCTCGAACATCTGTCCGTCTAATTTCACCTTGTTAATATGCAACGTATATTAATATTATAATGATAGTAGTACGTGAAATGCCTAATTGATCTAATTTCTATGTAACGGTATTTAGGTGTTTTGATTGGTTTCCGTATGAGTTATGTATATATTATAACTTAAACAACAGGAAGACTGTCTGTTGTCTTGAACTTTATTAACAAGTCAGTCAAGTTATACGATTTAAGCGCCTAAAAATCACAAACCGGCAATCATTTACTTCAACTTTGCAAATTAAATCTCGTTTTGCCGTAATTATTAATATTATAGCAATTATTTTGAATGGCTACGTTACATGGATTGTGTTTGTTTTGACTTAGGTACTTGACTGTTTTTGATAAGGCAGCAAATTTTATTTATGTTTGGTACCAACGCTCCCAATTACCAGATAGGCGTAATTTTATAATGTCATAATTTGAGTTAACAAACTACATTCATTAATATTTTATGTAACACAAAATAAAGATTTATCAGTCTCATTTCTGCTGACTTCATATATTTTTCCATCAATAATGTAACCAGATATCAGAGCCATTACCTGCAGAGAGAGCAACACAGATTTTTATTATATTACATTTTATATTTTAACCTTTTTTATTTCATATATTATTTTAGCTCATTAACTGATGAAATAAAATACCCCGTCTAATTGTTCAGATACGGGCATGTATCATGTGCTGGTCGATTTTGGTTCCTTTTGATCTGGTCTTTGTCAATCAAGTCATACTCTTTCCCTCTGTCCCATTCATATTCGTCTGCTACATATATCGCCAATCTTCTCTCACCTATCTTCTCTATACGAAACCATCACTTTCCCCTCTCCACTCTCGCTATATCTTTTAGAAACGGTGTATGGTGATCACAACGTTTCTTCAGCACGCTGTCTCACTAGCAATCGGGTCTGTACCAGCCTCTAATGTTCCCACTGCAAGGACTCCGGCCTACTCTCGTTAATTGAGAGATATTGGCTTTGATCTACCACGGGAGCCCAATTCGGATTGTTAGATGTCGCATATCTTAAAATTTTTCGTTCTAAGAAATGCCGGTTTCCTCGCGATGTTTTCTATTACCGTTTCGAAAACGCGGCACTTGGGGTTAGGTAACATCTAATTATTAATAGTGGGGACAATCACCCAACTGCCACAGTAATAAAGCATTAAAAAAAAAATCCAAGAATAACGAATATGCTGTGAATAAATCACCATATTCGTGTAGCGCAGGGTGGACTCGAGTTCTCTGTTTTGCCTATAATTTCAACCAATTAAGATACTAATTATCTGGAACGCAACGCTGTTTGACAATTTGCGCGACAATGGATACATTATGGAGCTGGAACTATTGTAATTACGTCTGCTGGTTAACGCACAAAGGCATCCTATTACAGACTGGGAGTCCAATTCGATCTTTGCATGAACGGCCAACATAATTATTGTCCACGTCAGGCTGACGGGCAGCGTATACTGGCCCGCAAACAACGTTATTATCTTGGCTCAAAGTTCATCATTCATTCGTTTGTATCACAGCATCACAGTAAGCTTCCTACTAATTCACCACTGGGCTTATAGCTCATTTGGTAGCTCTGCTTTATGCGTTGAAGGTCGCGGGCTGGATTTTGTTTGTTAAGTGTCTAGCTAGTAATTACTTTAAACGAACAATTATTGTACACATATTTATTTATTTTGCGTATCTTGGAAACGGTTCTAACGATTTGAGTGAAATTTTATGTTTAAAGAGGGTTCGGCTTTTAAAGTTTACATGTAAAATTTTATTTCTTGAAAAAAAAACGCATTTTTTTTTACCAAAATCCGTTTTGCACATAAATATATCGTACTATATATTATATTATACTAGTTGTTGGCTGCGACTTCGTCCACGTGGAATTGAACAATTTTTTGCGCGACACGTTATTCGTTTTCTATTTTTCTAAAATAAAATATTAACAAAAAGAAATACTGTGTAAGTATTCTATCAGTTGTAGTTCCCATAGAAGCTTTGCTTATTTTGGGGCTAGATGGCGCTGTGTGAGATATCCACGAATATTTTATTTTATTTATTAAATTACAGGAACTGCACTTGTGTTCCTGGTGTTTTAACCGGGGTTAAACCCATTCTGTTTTCGCTTTGAAATACAAGTTAATAGTGTTGTTAGTATGTACTTACATTGCGGCTATTAGCGTAATTGCGTGCGGTGTCCACCTTATGTTATGTCAGAGTGAGTACTTTTGCACGACAATGTTCCACAACACCGAGCGTGTTTTATGTCATCGCTATCTATACGAGTAGGTACACTATACTATATGCACTGTATACAAATCGTAGGAGGTCTCCGCCTACGATAGAAATAAATTGAAGTGTCTGTTTGTAATGTCAAATTAACACCTTATTACAAAATACATTTCAAAGTATATACGGACTTATAACATTTTTTTTTTATTGTGGTGTCTGTCTGTATGTTTGTTTTGGCTAATCTCCGAATTGGCTAAACCGATTTTGACTGGACTTTCACGTAGCTGATGTTTTAAGGAGTAACTAAGGTTCTATTTATTATAGAAAAATAATTAGACAACCGCGCCAAAAAAATAAATAAATAACTTGCGTATTAAGTTGCGGGGAACAGGTATATGATAAATATTGTACCTTTTGCTGAGCAATAACTTATTAAACGTGGGTTGTATACTGTTTATAAATCATTGCAAACGTAGTGGGCCCTGATACGATAAATCTACATAATGATTCAACTGAGAATATTATATGATTACTTGAGGAGTGGCAAATGAACAAGGATTGCAAAGGTTAGATGATTTATAATCCTGAGCATACAGCGTTAAAGCAACAAGTGCCTGTTTTTAAAATCCAATTAGCGTCGGCTTATTGGATTTTTAAATCAGTAACTTGTCCGTAAATATGTAAAAAATAAATAAATAAATATTATCACGATGTAATTTCTATGGGAAATATATTCTACGATTAAAAAAGGTTAAATAAAAAAATTATAATTAATTATTTATATAAAAAAATATACTGTAACAAACGCAAACAATAACTAATGGAGCCTCCTTTTTGCAGTCAGTTAAAAATATTAAATGTTATTAGTTTAATTCAAATCATTCTGGGATTTTATGTCATCATATGCTTACGATATTCCAAATATACTTTTTTATGTCATGAACATGACGGAACGAGCTGACGGTCCACCTGATGTTAAGTGGTTACCACTGCCCATAAACAATAGCAATAAAACTCAGGTCCTCTACCAAAGTTTCAAGGACCCAAGTCGCATCACGTTGCACCCGTCGTTTGGAGCCGGGGATGTTTTTTTTTATGTGAATATTGACAGAACGAGCTAAGAGCCCACCTGTTACCCAAATGTAACGTCTCCTGCGCCTGTAATTGCACCGGCAACCACACCCATCCACCGGAACAAAGTTACGCGAGCGCTAATGGTTGCCGGCAGATTTCACATGTGGTGGCTATTCCTGACATAAGTTCTACTGCGACTACTACTTCTCATGAACCAATTTAAACCTGACATTTGACACTGATAGAGTCAGGTTTTAACTGGTTGCCTGAGCAAATCAAATACACATTAAAAGATTTAAGTATCGCAAACAAACAATGCTTTTGTACGAGTTATATCCAATATCGTCTGCATCTAACAATTCCCCTTTTCTATCATTATTATTTCAATCGGGAAATTTCTTGCTCTTACTTAAGATAGCTAAGGTTTTATCTCAGATTTAACAAGTTACTAATGAATTGAAATGAATCTGTTCTTCGTTGATACCAGGAATTCATTTTACTTTAACATTTTGTATTCTTGCATTTTATTATCTGGACTAAATAGAAGAAACGCACGATCACAAAATTTATCAAATAAATGTGATGTTATCTTTTGAAATGTGGGTTCATTTTATTTGTTCCGAGTTATTTGTTTAACTCGAAAAAAAAAAAAAACGATAATGGAGATTACATTTTTCTTCATAAACGCTGGTTAAGCAAAATACAACTTTCAACTTACTCATTTAAGAAAATATTATATAAGTAGTCATTAAAACGCAAACAAGCAAAATATATTTCTCAATAAAATACTTTTTTTCAATTGAAATGCAATAAAAATTTAAGTTTTTATTAAACAAATATGATAGCTTTTATATATTAATTAAATTAGCTTATGAGGTATTAACATTATTAACAGTTAAGTTGTTAAGTATTAATCTTCATAATTAGTAAAAAAAAATATCAAGACATAATTAAGCTCTGTTTATGATAAAAATGAGAAGAATGATATTCGTGGTAGAAAAGTTTTAATGATAAAAATATTTTTTTTTTTTAATCATTAAATTTTTCTTCCATCAATATCCTTATTCTTTAAAATGTAATGACGTAGAAAACTACAAAAAACACTATTATACTTTCTTAGGCATAAAACGGTTCAGTTAATTCGCTGCGCATAAACTCGCAATGCAAAATTAGCGGTAATTACTGTCGACATGCGATAAACACTTACGTTAGCGTCACAACTTTCGAAAGCGATCTCCACTGCGCGGGCGCACACTAAGTTACCTCTCACACACTGGCCGGTGGATCGAAGCGTTCGCTGCTCACCACCCCACCTTACCCCCTCAAAAATGAGTACATATTCTAGAATACGAGCACCGACTGATACAGTTATGTCACAATACCACAGATTAAATAAACAATACCGTTGAATGAGCTCTTATTATTAAAGCTAAACTGCCTTCAACATCCGGTGGCCGGATGTTAATGAGGCGAGGCAACCTGAGTCTGTAGGTATACTCTCTGAGTCCCTACGCTTGCTTCCTGAGTGGTCCTAAAGGAGCAGCGTGAAGTAGCAGCAGGACTTGGGTCTAGTTCGTTCGGAGAAGTACTGCTCTACCAGTCTTGAAAAAACTCCCGCCAAATAGTCTCAGTAGTGCACACGCACTACTGAGTTCCAGTGGTAGGGTGAGGGTGCCGGTGAAATACATAACATCTCCATCTCAGGTGACGGGCGCAACACGATGCGACATGGGTCTTCTTATACTTGCGGAGGCGAGAACCTAAGACGAATTAATAAATGTTCATAAACATTTCACAGAGCGTCATCCAGCCACAATCTAAGCATAGCTTGTGCTATAGGAACAAGATAACTGATAGAATATATTATATTATTTTTGGTAAATATATATACATGTAATATATAATGTATCTATGTGCTATTATGTATATTAATAGCCAGACACAGAATGTTTTTAATGAAAATTGAAGCCACGGCCCAGCGCAGAAGGCAGAGCTACTAGCAACTGAGATATACAAGTGTTGTAGTGGACAGCGTTTAACTTCTTCTAGTCTTTAGCTCGTCCCATCAGTTAGTTAAAAATACGTCGCTTAGATTATATTTACACACTTAGATTCGTCGCTTAGATTATTTTTAGAATATATATTTATTAGGTATCGAATAGTAATTTCTCACAAAGCGATATGCAGATTCACTAAGACTCGTTTCATTCGGATGACAATATCTCAGGAACAATAACACAGACGTGACGCAACAGCGTAAAGTAATCACTTTCTTATAGTTCAAACCTTAACCAGGTCAACTCTCATAGTAACGGAATAAAATAAAACAAGGCCGGGGACTTCGGGACAATCCATTTTCAAATCTCCACTTTACTGCAGTCTCACTCAACATTGAGGCTAAATGTTTTTTTTTTTTTGTGAAGTATCTTTCTCAATTTGAACAAAAGTAAATGAAATTATGTCGGTCTGTAATGTGGATGGACGACCTAATGGCTTCCACAATGGAGCATAAAAGTTACTAGCTACTGGTCTAAAACAATATCTGAACAAATGCACGAAACATCGATTCGATAGAAAATTGATGTTTTTAAACAAAGTATATTAGGTAATTATGACTGATTTTGACGGAACTTTCACTGGTAGATAGCTGATGTTATAAGAAGTAACTTTCTTTCTTTTATTTTAGAAAAATAACGTAGGATTCTGCGCATAATTTTTATTTTTATTTTAAACGGACTATGTTGCGGTTGATCGCTGCGCCTTCGTCCGCATTCTTCTCGTTCTACATGAAAAAATATAAAAATTATAAACAGAATTAGGCTATATGACTTTAGTGCGTTATTAACTTATTATTTTATTATAATATATTTACCTATATAAATAATTAAGTACTCGTATCTAACAATATATTTTTTCGAATCATTATAGTTTCAATTGGATAAAATTATTTTATAAATTACTATGGATTTTATCAGAAACTGATCAGATTAGTAGATACCAAACCAATCATCTTTACTCCAACTTTAATCACCGTCCAAAATCATGTCAGAATTCAATCAGAAGCGAAGAAACTGGCCGCGTCATTAGCATAACTCTCAGAATACGCTAGTTAAAATGTCAGTGAGCACTTAGGCCAAAAAGTTGGTAGATTCGTAGCTGGGGAGAAATAAAGTTTCTCAAGCGGCAACCACGAATCGAAAGATGCAGCCTCTACCACTTAACTTGTTTATTATGTTAGTAATATTGTAGAATATCTCTTGCTTGTTGACTGGCCTGGCCTCTTTCCATTCATTGGAAAAATTAAGTTGTGCCTATCTTGGAACAATTTCTCGTTGCGCCCGTCACCCGAGACGGGGATGTTTTGTCTCATAAGCCTGTGATTTCGCCGGCGTTCATTGTTGTGTTCCCACACCAATGCGAACGCACTTCTGCTTGGCGGAGGATTTCCAGGTGCGGAGGCAGTACTTCTCCTGGCTAACTTGACACAAGTCCTGCTGATTATTGCTCGTTTAGCACCACCCAATTGCTCGTTTAGTGTTCGTGTAAGGACTCTACGGACGAAAGCAAGTGGACCCCCGAACATTATTATAAATAACACAAAATCGTATAAAAAAATATTTTTTGGGTCAATCGGATCTGATTTTCTAATCAATCTATAAGAAACCTAACCGGCTTTAATCGAGTGTCATAAACAACACTAATTTAAATTACTGATGGGAATAAAGATATGAGAGACTGGAGAACGGTAGAAATATTTCACGCCGCAGGAAGTGAACTAGTTTCTTTTTTTAACTAAGTGTGCGTATGCTTTTTTAATTATTGGCGCATGAGACCCCATCCCAGAGTAACCCCTACGCGATGCGACTTCACTTATTTTCATATTTCGACCTGAGTCATAGATGCTGTTGTTTAGGTGCGGTAACCACTTAACATCAGATGGTTCCGTGAGCTCGTCTAGTTACTCCAATAATGTTAAATAATGTTTTATTGCCGTTAATTATTCAATTAGATGATAAGTAGGTGTCATACTTATCTAACGTCTGTTGCTCTTACCTATTGTAATACTCTGCATTTAACTTCGTAGCAATTGCGAATACATCCAATGTGTTTCCTCATATTATGAAAAATGCAAAAGTATAAAAATTGTCCGAAGAATACTAAAATTATCGTTATATAAACTCCTATTATTATTTGGAGATTCCATTTGCGAACAAAATGCCGTAACCACGGTACAAAAAAACGATTTATCTTATACATATTATTATAGCCTACTTCTATTGCATAATATGCAAGCAATAAGTAGAGTGACTTGAATGATGAATGTTTGCTTTCTTCACTTATGTAGCCATGGCCTTCGGAACATTGGCTGAGAGTTCATCTTTATTATTTCAAAAACGATTACTTATAGATGATAATTTCGTTCGGAGAATAATTATTTCCTCGATACTTATTTATATTTTACTAGGAAGAAGGATAAATACCTTCCACGTGCCTCTTCAAGCGTTTATGTTTTATATTAAAGCCAATGTATATATTAGCAGCATACCTGACCTAATTGGTGTTCCTACCTATCATTTAAAATAATAAATATTACTGGACATCTCTATTAAAATATTTTTGGATAGAGCAATCTTTAAGGTTATATAATTAAGCATTGCTTGAAGGTACTATGGAATTTAATTACTGATTGAATAAGTATTCAATTTTGTAAATACATACATAATACATATTTACACTCAGGTACAGGAGAAAAATCTATGTGTCTTTCACAAATGTTTGTCATGAGTGAGAATCAAATCCACGACTTCCAGCACAGAAGGCAGATAATCATTATATATTGTGCGATGATCAAATCAGATATTTATTAATTGACATAAATTATGATATCATATTTTAAATTCAATGAATTTTTATTATACTTGTACCATTTCTTACTCAGTTCTGTGGTATGGACTCCGATTTTTATTCCGAAGGTCGCTGGTTCAACCATCAAAACCCACTCTCATAGCTCGTATCAATAAGCCAGGTCGTCATACTTACACAGTTTAAAACCACTGAATCGATTTTGATAAACCTTGATGTTCCCAAAGTTTAAGTAAATGTAAGGCAATAAAAACGGCAAAATGCAATTAATAGTTTCGGAGATATTAGTGGACAAACATACATAAATACACCTATAAAATTTTGTATGGTTTTGGTTCAAAACAAATATACAAAATTAAATTAAAATGATGTTTGTTTTGGTTCAAAACAAATATACATAAATCATTTTAAGTTTTGTCAAATTAATAACCTGATATCCTTTTTTTGAAAGTCGGTTAATACGGCATTGCTTTCTCAGATCTAATTTACGTGATCGTGTTTTCGCTGGTTTCAAATCCTAGGTATTAAACTGAAGAAACGTAATTGGGATGTGGTTTGCTTATTAGTAAACCTTCCAGCACATTTCAAAGGCGGTTACAATCTAACGGAGCTTTAATTAAAACAACGATGAAAACATCAGCAAACGAACGATGCAAATAGGTATTTAGTAAGGGATATTTAGTTAATACTCGCCATTCAAAGCGGAGTATTATATTTTATTAACTTGCCAATGTTAGCGAGGTAATAAATAACACGAATGTTGGTATTCAGCCAAGCACGTATTTAATGATGAGATTTCTCACAAGATGATGTCGTTGAACATTTTTCTAACATCTCAATATCGGCTACATTATTAAATATGTGCATCGTGCATAAATTGCTTACTGAGCTTGTTATAATCCGACTCGCACTTAGCCGGTTTATTAAACCGGCTAAGTGCGAGTCGGGCTTGCACACCGAGGGCTCAGTACCACTGTTTGTATATTATGTTATTTGTTGTGATACCACCCGTACAAAAAATTCCATTGTTAGGCTTCCAACAATGGAATCCGTTTTTAAACGAATTCAAAAAAGGGGGATATTAATTAATGTGTATGTTATATTTTTTTTTTAATTGTAGGCAATTTATCTTTTCTAGTCTCATGTATCGACGAGCTACATTACGATAATTCTGTCTCCTTGTGCAAAGTGCTGCGGAACTGTGCAAAGTGTTTCTGGTATGGGGCACTTTGTAATGACAGTGGTTAAGTAACTTTCTTGTACAATACTACGCAAAACATGATTAGATGCTAAAATATATAAGTACATCCAACTGTATCAGCCTCTAATGTTCTCACTGCAGGGATACCGACGTACTCTCGAAAATTGAGAATATTTTTTTTTATGTAATCATAGTGAATGGGCGTTGATATTCATCTACCACGGGAGCCAAACCGGATTGACGGTTGTCACATCTCTTCGAATTATAAATTAATTATTCATTCCAAGGCATGCAAACCTCACGATGTTTTTCGTCACCGTCTCGAGAACGTGGCATTGAGCACATAAATTTTTCAAACGATAACCTTGGTTGGTTTGAACCAGCGACCTTCATATTGTTAGGATAACCACCATAACACATATTCTGTGTAATTTCTACCAGCACGTTATACATTGGGACACGTTAAGTTTAATTCAGCTAAAATCTATTTCCACCCCTGTTGTCTGGACGACATCACTTTATAGTGATTAGATCGCTCATATTATTGCTTATGAATTTCTAATTGTACTGTATACAATTAAATTAATTTATCCTTACGTTGCTCTGGGGGAACGAAAGAAGCAAGTAAAAGTAGCAGTGGAGCGTGTGAAAAATTCGTTCGAAAAAGTAAGTACTGCCTCCACATCTGGTAATCTTGTGTGACTGTACTGAATACGGTAGAAGGTGAAATCACAGGCCCATGCGGTGTTACTTTCTCAGCTTAGATGTGATTTGGATCTTCTCTTACTTGGGTGACGAGAACTGAGTTTGATTGATAGCTATTAATAACGAAGCTCTAGGTATACAATATAGCAAAAAAATCTTTTGTCGTTATTAGAGAAATCACTTAAAACTTTCACTGTACAACTTTTCAACAGTCAAGATATATACCAGTTCGCAACTTCGATTTCATAGTCCAATTCAGCTACAATGAAAATCTTATTGAAAAAGGTCAACACAATAAATACAAAAACGAATAATTCTAAAAATTAACATATTCTCTTTATTGACTGTTTCAATCTTATTACTGTTTTTTTATAAAAACTACATACAAGACATGTAGTTTTTATAAAGAAATTTCCCAGATATATAATTTCAACTTATAAAAATTTCCCGCCGTAAGTTATTAAGGCCATATATTTTTTTGTAATAGTTTAGAACATTACGAAATAAGCAAATTGCAGCTCGAACTCACATGATTTATCAAGGTATCGAGATAGAATCTAGGCTTATAACTATATCCGATTCTGTGGTCGATAACGATTACTTTCAATACAGTAAACCACGTGACACACTTAACCTGTCCCGCACTGGTCTATATGTGCATATGAAGGCTCCTTTCAAACAGCTTGTACAAATAACATTTCGTAATTTCCCAACATACCCATTTAGTTTTACTGTAAGCCCTACCGTACAGGTACCTACAGGTATACAGATGTTTTATATCACTTAGTGACCTACTTGTTGTGGTGCCTATAGAGTGTGTTCAATTCACCGAGGACCTGCTACTCTGGGTAAAACAATTACCGAGCCTACGTAAGCAAATAAGGAATTGCACGACCGAGGAATACAATACTCACTATCTCCAATAGTAGGCAAACTTATTTTGCGACCATTTAAGTATTAGTCAGTTACTAAAAACAAAACAACTTTTTTTTTTTTTTTTTTGAGGAAAGCAAAAGTCTCTAAAAATCCAATTTACATTTAAACGTATTATATAATTTGTATATATTTTTGTAAACCATTTATAAAACCCTGTATTTCTATACCACACTCGAAAGGTTTTGAAAAAATAATTTTTGAAGCCATAATATGGCGCTAAAGATGGCGCCATTTTAATTTTGATTTAGCCAGTGTCAGACGAGTCCAACGACACCTCTCCAGCTAAGTTCCATACAGCCGTTTAGGCCAAAGAAATCATTCATGCACTTGAAAAACATAACCCTCCTTCTGGCGCATTCGGGTAAAATAGTTCTATATTCAGCAGTAAAGTGAACCCTACTAAGCCTATTAACTCTTGTCTTACTTATTAGCTGTATATTTGAACCGTATGATAAATATCCTATCAAACAAATAAGACTATTTACCAAATAAGAATATCTTAAAATTAGAATTAAACATTAAAACTGACTGTAATTTGTCATATGTGCATGTAATGTGCCTAAAAAGTTCCTGTGATACGTTATATACTCACGAATATGTTTACTTTATGTGTAAAATTTGACGTGTCCACATGACACTTCAGATAAATGACTTTAAGTTTGAAATAATTGCCCGGGACAATAAACCGAATCTACTTCTTTTCGATAAACACGATTTTATGACTTTATCTATAAAGAGTGAGCAGTTCCAATTTCAAACAAGTAACTGATATAAAAATTGAAAAAAAAACATACTTCAATTCTTTCGTCCTCTATTTCTAAGGGCGTAGAGACACTAAAACTTGTGCAAAGTTCATCTGGAGAAGTACTGCCTTCACATCTAGTAATATACCGCCAAGCAGCGGTGCATTCGTATTGCTATGTTCCAGTGGAAGAGTGAGGGTGCCGGTGAAACCACATCTGCATGAAAAGTAAGATCCCGTCTCGGGTGATAGCCGAATTGATAACCTCATCTGGAAGGCGGTTAAAAAATGAAGACGCCGCTTTTTTCTTGATCTTTTTCTTCACAGGTGTATAGTTGCGCACCTAAATATATCAAATTAGGATTATTGATGATCGATGTCCGCGCCGCTCGGACACCGTGCTCTCAACTTTAAACGTGATAGTAAATTTAATATCAGTCTAAAGCTGTTATGCAACTTTTGCTCTCTATTGCTCAGAACCTGTTGAGCCAGCTTGTAAACGTGATAATGTGAATCATATCGTTGAAGTCACGTACTAGGATTATTGCCGGGACATCTACGATTATCTAATATTGAGCTTTGCTTCAACTTAATGTGAGTTTTGTGATAGTAGAAGATAATTTCGAAAAAAATTGTAGACTGAACCTAAATACCTACCAAAATCGAATAACCTACCGATATCTGAACTCTCACTCGATTTTACTTTACAAATACGTCAGTAGTCATTTATATAAATTAAATAAATAATAGCTGGCAACTAATACTAATAGATAATATATAAAATTAGCCGCCAGATGACGCGACTGTTGTAATTATGCTTCCGTTTGATGATTACACATCAATTGTTTGTCCGGACGGACGCGGGTCTGCCAAATAATAATAAAAAACTTGTTATTTAAAAATCGATGTGCAGCCTTGAACTGACCAACTTGTTAAAATCTTGGATCCTTAAAAAAAAAAACAGATGCGGTGAAATTGAATATTATATTCTTATGTCATATGTCATTATGTAAGTTTTATTACATGAATGTGATTTTGAAGTGTGTGCCATTCTGTTTAACAAATAAATATAATAAAAAACATTGTGTATACTTAAACCTAAAAAAAACCACAGAGATCTGTCGTTGTTCGAGGATACGCACCACCAAACAGGCGGACAGGAGTCTTGCTCCAATCTATGTAAAGCTTCGAATTTCTTTCTAAAGAAGATTCTGCCAATGAGCATTTTTTGTAATTTTGCATAATAAACTCTATCGCTAAATTTTTAGCTCTCACAGGTGATAAAATATGAGTCATATCAATACTTTCATCCAGCTGGACATACAGAACACGATCATACAATTCGACATTTTTACAAACTCTTGGGCTGAGAGATGAAGGCACACTTCCGTTTTCATTATCAATGTCAGACCTATATCTGTTGATGTCTGGAATGTTTTCAAACCCTCCCAAAAAACTTTGCTTTTTCTTGTCCTCGTCCATTCCTAATACATGCTTTTCATTCAAAGCGTTTCCTATTTTGACCTGTTTATTAAAATTGTTCTCGCTCATATTACGCTTCGCATTTGTTCTCATTAGTTTTGACCTAATTTTATGCCTACCTTTGACCTTTAAATCGTGCGTTGGTAAATAGCCATGATTATATTTTAGTAAGGATACAGAATCTGTATTAAAATCAGATTGATTTGAAACTTCGTCAGCTAATTTTCGACCTTTCACTATTGTCGGATCGTCATCTTCTTCCACAACTTCTTTTTCGTGCTTATATTTTAAGCGTATTGATGGATGGTGCTGTACGTTATTTTCATTTTCTTCCAATTGCATATTAATACGATGCGGTGTATAATCATTGCTGTAAGATTTTACATTATGCCATTTATTTGCGGTTGCTAAACTTTTGGAATACATGTCACTGCTGTTTTCTGTCTGAGATTCTATACTTTCATTATCGGCTATGAGATATTCTAAAGATTTTAAAAACGGTAGCACAGATTTATGTTTTTGGTTCGTTATGGATGGTTTTGCATATCTATACTTATTCTTCATATTAGTGGATACGGTAAATGATCTCGGTTTATCATCTTCTACACTGCCAAATTTTTCGACTGAGTCAAAGTTCACGTTTCGATAGTAACGATGGTCCATTTTTTTCTTTACTTCTCCTCTACTGGTTATTTCAACTCGCCTAGGGTGTGTGTGTGCGTGCATTTTTCTGATGTTACTTCTGAGATCATCTTCCAGGATCTGCACATTAATTTGTGGATGTTTTTTTACAATATCGTAACGTTTTTCTACTATATTTCTTCTGTTAAACTGTGAAGGAGGACGCAACTTCGATATTTTTAAATCGGATGCATATGGATAGGCATCTGATATTTTAGATAACGGTATAGTTGGTGGAACTTTATTCATATGCTTTTCTCTATTCTGAAAATTTATACTTTTAAGATAATTTAAGACTGTTCCCGCATACTTAGAGCTTGTCCACTGACCGTAAACTTTATTATTTTTGTCAATAGGAGGCGGTGTTTCAATTTCTGATAATTCAGAATATGTCTGTGGACTATAATTTTTCATAGTCTTTGTTGTAGTATCTTTTAAGTTGTATACTGATTTTGTCAAACTTTGTTTATTAATTTCAAGACTTTTGTCGAAGTAAAAGCTGGTAGGTCCTGGTGGTGGTGGTGGTGGTGGTGGTGTCTCGAATTCAGATAACACAGAAAGGTCTGGTGTGCTAGATACTGAATGTGTACTGTAAGTTTTGGTATTCATTTTAAATTTTCCGGTTGAACCTGCTTGATTTATTAAGTCCATGAAATTCTGTTTGTCATTTTGAGTTGTTCGAAATTTATCAACGACGTTAAAATCCAAGATTTCTTTTTCATTAGAGCTAGTATTATTGTTTTGTTTTTCTGTAACCAAATTAACCCCCACGTCATGTTCTGTATTACTGTATGGTGTATGAAATTTTACATAGTTTCTGGAAGCATTCATCAGAGGCGAGATAAATATCTTTTCATAGTTATTGTGTATTTCATCTGTTTGTAAATCCCCTAAAATGATATAGTTGTTCATGTTACTTTCTTCATTTTTGACTTTATTTTTAGGAAACAATTTTTGTTCATATATTGGGTTTTCTCGCGTTGTGTAATTTCTTTCTATAGTTGACATTA
Organism: Aplocera efformata; assembly: GCA_921293045.1. Taxonomy (NCBI): domain Eukaryota; kingdom Metazoa; phylum Arthropoda; class Insecta; order Lepidoptera; family Geometridae; genus Aplocera; species Aplocera efformata. The sequence continues at coordinate 16,395,056 of OV121038.1, read as the reverse complement.
GGATCATATTTGCGCCGTATATTTCTCCTTCAAATCCATTGGATACCCCTGCAAAGTATAAAATTTATTTTGTTTGTATTTCGTTATTCATACCTATACCTTGAAGATATTACTCGTATAATTCAATAGCATTGGAAATTATTTTTATCTGCAAATATGTAGATGTAGACAAGGGAACCTACTCGGGTGGTACATAATCTTAGGATGCATTTCACGAGATAATACTCATAAGATCTGAAAATACACACAATTGGAATTAACACAAAAATAGTGTTAATTCCAATGGTTCAGCCATTTATGTTAACACTATTTGTATTATAAATCTAGTTTCCTGTTCAAGCCATTTAAATAAGAGTTAACTAGAGTTATCTAGAGATGAAACTATTATTACCATCGTCTGCAGTTCCATAGCCAACGATAACGCTGCCACCTCTTGGAAATACAAATCCGTTAAGCTGTAAAATAATATAAATCTTAGCTTTGATATTTAGATTTAGATTGATTAAACTGTATGTCTATACAGGTATACTAAAATTATTAAGAATTAGCCAATATCTAATGCACTGATACTATATACTGGATAAAATATTTTAGCAATGAGGATTAAAATGCAATATTTGCTTGCTCAACTTTGTCAAGGCATTAAATAGCCTAAGGAGTTTATCTGAAGGAATTATCTCCTACGGATACTGTGTAGCCTTGTATTACATATGATCTAGTTTCGTAATGCTGTCATGTCAATTTATCACATGGTGATCTGTATACACAGTTCGTGGTCTCCTCGACCCCAACTAGCCGGATAAAGAAATGAATTTGTGCCTCTACATACTAGCTCATATTCACACTATTGTCAAAAATACGCTATATTTACTGCTACTACTATTCAGAAATTTACCAAGACAGATATATAATCCAAACGAGACTTCTTATGAACTCGAAAGTCGAGAAATTGCGATTTCCATAAAATATGTTAATCGAAGTCGCAGGCATTGTGCCTTAGGCAAAAGAAACGTAGACGCGCAAAATTGACTTCTGCTTTTTATCACTTACACTTTGAGCCGCCTCACAGGAAGCGAGTCGTGAGTCGACATAAAGTGCCCATGCTCCATAATCGGACTGGTAGGACAAGCAAACGTGACGCCAGACATCCTTCACTATATCTACTGGGAAATTAGACATCACTCTTCCGTTGATAGAAACCTTCATGTAATGACCGCCAGTATCTAGCCATAGCCTTATCATGCGGTAATTACCTTTAGCTAGAACAAAAACATTTTATTCAAGTTTACTGTTTCGTGACTAAGTTTTTTGGAGCATAAGACATAGAGTTAGTAAATACTATTTTTCTTAAAGCTTTGTGCAAATATGTTGATTTTGCAATCGTACCCAATAGAATCTTAAACTTTGTGGAATTTAAACTGATTTACCAGCTTACTTTTTCGCGTACTTCTGATTACGGCTATATCCTGTGTTGACGAAAATGTATTGTATATATCAAGTCTGTTTATGACCTCGCGTAAAGGGGTCGCGCTGGTTGACTGGTTTGTCACCCTAAATTGTTTAATTCAGTGTTAAATATTGAACGGGGCATGGCAATTGAGAGTGCTCGGCCTCAGTATTATCTCGACTTCGCTAATAGATACCCTTGTGACGGTGAGTTTGTGAACATCGACAAATAATTAAATAATTGTGTAATAAGGTAGGATACACGTGTCACCGAGCAATTTCAATAAGAGAATGTATTATATTGAGATCAGCTTGATACATTCTCTCATTAATGCCATTTTTGGATTACAAGTGACGCGCGAAAGTGTGCAAACTTCAAAATTATGCAATGTCGAACACGAATTGCGAGTTCAGATTTAAAAGGTATCAACCTAATTGTAATAACGCAATCGCATTTGTGCTCAATAAAGGTAATATTTAATTATAGGTGCTATGCTTTCTAACTCGTATGATTATAAACTGCAACTTTTTCACTTACCGACGTATGTAAATATAGTTTGGTCATTTTCAAGGTCATAAACACGAATCCAAGTACAGAAAGTGAACTCTCTTAATGGCGGTGTTTCCACGTCGTATTGAAGAAACTGTAAAAGTAGGTATATATGAGCTTTGACCTCTGTTTTTTTGTTGCATAACTCAAATTTTATGCTGCGATGTCGGAAAGGCCCTTAGTCATCTTGATATACAATACAAGTGAGCGGGTGTGGATTAATGAGTTGTACATTGAACTTCATTGAATTAACAATAATATTTACTTGTTGCTTTGATTGTGATGATAAGTTAATTGATTTACGCATAATAAAAGGTATCTTGAAGGCCACGATAGCGAAATAATAACCAATAAAGTATTCAAAAAAACAAAATACCTGGGCGTATCCCTTCTGCGTGAGAACAACTTTGTAAACTGGACGATTTATAGCACTTACAGACACGATACCTAAACACGCGAAATAAAATGAGCATGGCAACATTGAGAGTATTGACCTACAAAATATTTAAACTTGTTAATTTTGTACAAATAATGGATGGTATTTAGAATTCAATAACTTGTAAGCAGAAGCTCAAGTTTGACATCGAGTTTCTCGATTCGACTCGGTATTTCAGACGTATAGCAAAACAAATTAATTATAATAAGTAGTTACTCTAAGACGTGTCTTTTCTGTTGAATACAACGGTGACAACTGAAGAAACGGATGGAAGAAACAATTATTGTTTATTTTCAATACGATGTTTACAAACCACAAAACTCACATTGTTGCTTTCTGATTGTACCTGCACTGCAAACAATTTCTTTGATGCAATATAATATTTATTTTTCTGGCCAACTTATTGCATATTTTCCTTCTAAAATGGTTACAAAAATATGTCTCTCTCTCGGTAAAATAACTTATTATAATGTATACCTATTGCCCGCGGCTTCGCTCGCTTTAATGTAGGTTTTGACAATTAATTTATTTCGGGCGGAAGGTACCCTTTGGAAGTCATTTAGACGAAGAGGAGCATTTGTAACCTATTTATATTTGAGTGGTCTAAAAAGTCAGTTGGTTGCAGCTCTGCCTGCTGCGTTGTAGGTCGTGGGTTCAATTTCCAACCAGGACAAGCATTTCTGTGACGAACATAGATGTCTGGGTGTTATAATGTATACGGCTCCGTGGCTTAGTTGGTAGTAGCCCTGCCTTCGAAGCGAGGGGTCCCGGGTTCAATTACCGGCCGGGGCACACTTTGTGTGGTGAGCATGAAGTTTGTTCTCGGGTCTTGGGTGTTTTTCTTGTTTCTGTGTTCGTTCATGCCATCTGCGACGCAGGGAATCCTAGTGCAGAGGTATGAGTGTGTTTTAACGTTGTTGTTGTTGTTGTAATCTACAAAAAAATGGGACTATGCTTAATTTGGGGCTAGACGGCGTTGTGTGAAGTGTCCATGTACTTATGTACTCATGTATAGCAACCTGGGCGACCGAGCTGCGCTCAGTTACATATGAACGTTTTTTTCTGAAAAAAATGTGTTTTTACGGGAAATGCAATTTTACAGATAAATTAAGTTCAGCAAAATCTAAAAGTAAAATTTAATCAAAATCGTTACAGCCGAAAATAAATAATAAATATATGTACAAGAATTGCCCGTTTATATCTTATCTTATTACTTAATAAGATAAGATATAAGATATACTTTTAAAGTATAATTAACAGTGTATTCAAATCCATTGTCCAGCAGGTCAAAGCACCCGCATATTATATTGGAGGCCAGCCGCCTAGCACACTACCACGGGGCGCCCCATTGCTGCATGCTTTCTCCCCTGCCTCAGCTCCGGTACCTGCAGACCGCATCAAGACCCTCCCCCCCGCAGGTAACATTGTATTAAAATATTTGGTAACCTAATATTTCAAACAGACTACCGCGTCGGGTGTGGTCACCTGATTTGTTCCTATACTCAGATATGTCTAAATATTATTTATTCATCACATAACTATCTAGTTTAGCAGTTTTCAATCAGGCATCACACACACATACACATTACCCACACATATTGTACATTCTGATTACAGTTTACTCGTTAGTTTTCAGGTTTACTTTGATATTATCGAGTAGTGTCTAAACAAAAACAATATTGACGATTGAAAAGAATTTAATAATACAAATAAAGACTGTTAAATATCTGTTTAAATATTTTTAATATGATCCGTTTGTAAGATTACAAAGATTGATACAAAAGCAAAGGATTGTACTAAATGGCTTGTATATAGGTCTCACTGCGGCCAAGCCCATCCGTACATACATCCCAGGCAGTGGGTCAGACAGGTGTTTCTCCTTTGCTGCCGTCGATTACCCCCAGGGCGAACAACTCTATACGATCCCCGGTACCACACTCGTATTTTTTTTATAATCTACAAACTTTTCTTTGGCCTCAAACAATTGATTTGCAGCTTTGCCTTTTGATAATGTGATCACGTACGCATGATCGACTTGTGTTCGTTCTTGTTTTTATTTACATAATACGAGTTCATGCTATCATTAATTCCTGTTTTGACACAAATACTTCTAATACTTTCGAATCTCAGGTAATAATATCTCACAAGTATTATAAAATCTATTAGGTAACAGCCGTAAGTCCAACAGGTTGTCGTGTGCATAAATATTGCCTAGGTTTGTTTTTATAAATAAAAGCACTTATCACAAAGTTTCTTGTCGCATGCTTTTTAATATATAAAATTATTTATACTAACGGCGCCTTCTTTATGACAATTGTAACATCAATGTTGTGATACTACACTATAGTGTTCCAAAGGGTTTCGCATTGTTCATGTTCTGTTTATTCCTGCAGGCCACGATGCCGGATACCTGTCTTCACCTGAGCGAAGCGTTGCCAGACCTCCCTATGAGGACCCTTACTACACCCAGTTCCTCGGGCCAGTGGCAGGCCGACCAGCAGTTACACCTGTAATCGACGAAGAGAATGGGTGAGATATATTTATTGTAAATAGTATGCTTGAGAATCACTTTTTTAGAGTCTCGGATAATATGATTCGATTTTGTTTTACAGGGACTCATTAATTATAGACGATACCTATCAACTTTATGGCACAATGGGTGCACCACGACCCCTTCCGCGCCCACAATATGAATCAAGGTATTCAAATAGCATTTCAGCTGTTATAGGGAACTGTATATATGAACATACTATTGTAGCCGTATATGAATTGTATATTTCTATTTTGGCAAATACGAGTATACAATACATATATATTGACAGTCTATATAGTTGTTTGATCGCAATTAAAATAAAAAATGGTCAAATTGTAAATTGTAAATTATATCAATAGCATGGCGATCAAAAAACATTACCTACATCAAGTAAATGTATTGCGGCACGCGTATTACAACATTATTAGCGGTTGCCATGGCGATGTTATGTCAAAAATAATTTAGCACGCGAAAGGTCTAGGTTGAGTATATATATATATATATATTTTTATTTACTAAATATGAGCCATCGCTACTTACATGTTTGTTTGGAACATACCTTTAAATATAACAGTAACATGCTAAGGACTTTTAGGAATATTTTAACGGACCATATTTCCAGAATCACACCACAAATGGACGACATGCAACGAATTCGAGTAGAGAAGATGGAGAGACAATTGGCTAATTTGACAGGCCTTGTACAGAAAGCACTGCAGGTTCCCGGCCCGTCTGGAACTCCACCCGCAGTTGCACCACGACAAGACATCAACTACCAACGAACAGGACCAGGTACACTCTTAACTCTTACTCGAATGCAAAACAAACGACACTCAAAGCGTCACCCGTAAAAAACTTGTCATCGCGACGTCAAAATAAGAAAAGAGATTTATTAATTGCTACGTGCATAATAACAACCAAATTGGCCTATTATATAAATCGCGATAAAAGGCGTGGTGCCTAATGTCGCATGCCTTTTCCTGCACTCAGATGCGGCACGATTTGCGAGCAACGAGAGACCTCCTAAATTAGGGAGGGATAAATTTCGTAAGTGGGATTGAAACGCGATTTATTAACTGCAGATGCATTACCAATGTCTAATGAAAATACTAGCTACTTCAACTTTATTAGCTAACTTGCGGTCATTAGATGATCAACATTATAGTCATCAAGGAGAAAACAAAACCACAAACCAAAAGTTCCGCCACATTCCATTAACAAACTAGAAAATGCTAAGCCTATAGTGCTTCCGCACATCCAAGTTGAACAGAGAAAGCGTCGCTTTCACTCCTACGGCTAATGTATTGTACAGACAGTCAAACAATGACGACGTCCTATTGACCAAGTTTATGATAATGACATTAGTAATGTATCAAGCATTTCGAACGACATTCAAACACTCACGCAGATTGCTTGCTTGCCAACTTGAAAGTGTTTTTTCCAGCTTTCATAAAAAACGATTGCATTAGGTTATTACTAAACACCATTTATGATTATTATTTCTATCGATATAATAATAAATAAATGAATTCGAATATGAGATTTGCCTAATACAATCGTCGATTTCAAGATTCATTTTTTTAAAAACGTTTAATCAATAGTATTTGTCATGATATTCTCAAAATTTTTTAATCATAACTTAACAAGGGTGCTTTGTAGACGACATCGCTGCAGTGTCAAAGTATAATTTGATCATCAATATAGTTACCATATTCAAAAGTCATAGGTAAAGTAGTGTTCTAGTGATATAAAATCCATTTTCAATTGCACAATAATCTTTAAATTTGATTGTTGATGTCACCCAGTACTTAGATTATCTATCCATGTAAATACTCTATTTGCCTTCACAAAATAACAATGTGTCATATTATCTAAAATCGCTCGGTCCGACGCTCGTTCATCAATTTGCATTCAAATATGAATACCGTGTGAGGAGATATACAATTTCTGTTAAACCATCCGCCATATCTCGCACACTCAATCAGCACATCCGATTTTCTTACCACGAGGCACGAGACACCGTTATAAAACTATAAGTTTTCATTCACAAAATTTGTTACCTGTAGGTATTTAGATCCTTGCCAAATTAGTTAGCTGAAAAGAGAACAACTAACAGTTTGCTTGATCATAAATAATTTGTTATTTCAGAAAAATCTGTCTCCTTTGAGAAATCAGTATCATTTAGCGATGACCCACCAGATATGAATTCACCCAAACAGCACTCACCTCAGCATTCAGGTATGCATACAAATCATTAATTTACTAGGTTACGGTTCCCTTTCCTTCATAACCAAGTATTGGGTAGAGATGAGCATAATACATCTATATATAGATACATATATAAGTATATAATACTTCACAAATACTCTATCAGTAATGAGGTTAGTTTGCTCAGTAATAATTAGCTCCCTCAGTCCTTGTTACCGGTATAATTATTGGGTTAACTATTGGAATAATTATTATTATTGATCTGGACATATAATAATATTGCATCCATTGTGTTAAGTATGATATAAGTAGGTATTGGGAATACTTATCTAATAAACGTCATTTTCACAAATCGAAACAGTTTTGGTTTATTGAGTTTAGTTATTATTATTTACAGCATCATTGACGATATTGTGATGTTCATTTGGTACTGTATCTTTTGATCATCAAACACAAAATATCGATTCAATTTAGAAATGCTTAGAACTACTGTATATATTCTGATCGGATCAAAAGAGCAGATTAATTGAATTTCTCAATAGATATCTTGTTCATTTATTAGCATCAGTAATTCCAATACTCATATCGAATACTGTAGGTAAACCTTCGAGAGACGAAGACAACATCCTAGAAGTAATGAGTGATGTCTTCGCTTTCAAATGCCTTTGCTCGTACGAACTGTCTATCATTCTTGTAGTTATTGTCATAACCATGTTCATAATTCTTGAATTTCTTTCCGCTTACTTCTTTGCAATAGCTGATACGAAACCAACAAAACCGGCAATAAAGTCATCAACGTTGCCAAGGACATCATCCCAAGGTACATATTTGTATACAATTTACTTTTTACCAATGCTTGAGCTTCCTTTAGGAAGCGTTATATCATCTGAATGATGGTTAAAGTCAAATGCCCATATTGTCCATACCAATTGTGTGACTACAGGCGTTAGCGCTTTCTTTTCGACAGCTTTTTATAGAGCTATGGCTAGTACGGTAATTAAATACAGAAGATTACTTTACTCAAGTACACTTTCAGAGAGGGATCGCTTGAAACCCGCACCGCCGCCAAAACCGGCCGGCCTTTCTGGCCAACAGCTCACGATGGTGCCGCAGAGAATGATAGGAATAAACGTCTCCTCAGACTTCTTCCATCAGCTCCGACTGCTACAGAAACAAAGCCGAGATCTTAGAATTGAGGTAGGCTGGTCAAATTTTGTAACAATATAATAACCGTGGCGATAGTTTTGACAAAGCGAAAATATTTTGCGATTTTTCTTAATCCTTATTTGTTTTAGAGGTTTAGTATAAGAAGCGGTATTTATTTCAGACACGTAATCTCCGACGTTCTACACTTGGACATGCAATGCAGATGCGGCAAATGATGGGAGAAACTATCATTCAGATTGGGAACTTGGCTGAAGCATTTGCTGAGGCAACACCAGAGACCGTAAGTTTCCTGACACTAATTGTTTATATTTTAGTTTTTTGAAACATTGGTATTATATTTCACTATCTTTCAGCAGTTGACTCGAGAGGAAGAGATATACAGACAAGACATGCTTTTGCTTGAAAACGACCTATACGAGTTGGAGGCAACAGTGGAACGCTTACGTGGGCAAGCCGCCAACAGGTACAAGTACGTTTCTAATCATAAGCGACGGTAATCGTAATGTACTGGTAAGCTTTCCTGTCCTGTCACGAAGAACCAGTGAGTTATGTTATCCAGATTTCGTCTTGTAAATAAATAATAAGTTAAATTATATCGCTTCCAGGGAAACACGAGTCAACATGGCAGACATAGAACGCATAGCAATGGTGCTGTCAAAAAGCAGCAAAACAGTTGCCGATTGGAAAGTCAAGTTCCCGGTACTTCAAGAGACTATGAAGGCGAAGTTATCTGCAGAAATGGACAAGGTATTTCATCGTTCTTACCAGACAGGCTAATGTATTTTTTTTAATTTATTATGATCTTGACCAGTACATATATTTTTTTTTTATTTTTCCTGTTTGATTTTCAGGTGGTGCGGAAAGAAAAGATGTTAGAAGACGAACCAGAACGACTTGAGCTAGCGCTGCGACGATGCAAGAAACTCACTGGGACTCTAGTCACTCTCAAAAGGTAACCTATAATTTGTAGACAGGATTTAAGAGTACTGGATCCGTTCTAATTTCATATCTCGACATGACTAAAAATATTGTAGAGAAAGTAATTTTTAACATTTTCTATAGTTTTCCTAATTGAATGTTGTATGTTCGGCATATTTCATCGTGAGGTCAAACATAGTACACCTACATGTCCTAGATTTAAATATTTGAAGGCATAATCTGGTTAAGGCTCCTGTTGTATATCAAATCATATTTAGCTTATCGTCTATAGGCCTGTGTCGCTGCGCTGTAGGGTAGTGTACGGTACTGTGCTATATAGGATACTATACTGTACTTTACTACAAAGAATTAGAGGCTTACTTTGTCATTGCAGACTGGCTTGCGTACAAGAACAGCGCTTACCCATCACCGACGGGCGTCTATCCCCCGGATCGTCCCAAGGTTCAACGACGTGCCTTGCCCAAACTTCTGAGGAGTACACCGAAAGCCCTTTGCCTCAAACTCCTAACAACAAGGTATTTACCATCACATCGTACACATCGCACATCACATTACATATTATTGTCATTTGGGAAGAAAATGATCGTTATTATTTTAAATTTTATGTATATTATATTAATTTGAATTATTATATAAGTTAGACTTGAATATTGTAGGTAACAAACATAAAGTTACAATTGAGATCCGTGACCACAGGTCAAATGGTTGACACAGGACTGCATTGTTTCTCCCTGATTTGTCAGTTCGAAAACCATGCTGGTTGATTATTGTCTTGAATTATACGTAATACACTACAGTTTAATGGGTAATTCATTCAATTAAGTACTATTTAATTACTTCAATTAAATAGTACTGGTGTACCTTTACTAAGATACGAGTAGCAGTAAATATCACAAATTATATTAAAGCGCAAATATTTGAAATCATTTGAATTAACCACAATTAAAACGAACAATTTCTTCCATAAACTAATATATAATGAAACTTAAATTGCAGAAATGAGCAGAAGTCTATAGGGAATATATCGTTTTCATTACAAAATTGCGCTTAACAATTGCAGGTTTGCCAAAAGTTATAAAATTAGCATTTTTTTCCAACGTATTTCAATTCTAATTTGCTCCCTTCATCGGACCTTTAATTAGTTAGAGCCAAGTGGTTCAGAACACGGTTGTATTTTGCACTAAGCTTTCCTTCTAAGCATGAGTCCTTTCTACTTCACCTAAGCGTTGACTAGCATGAGTTAAAGCATTCGTGTGTAGATTTAATTTGATCCTCGCATCATCAACCTCTCATCAACATACTTAATCGCTTTTTGTATCATTATTTGAATGTAAGTTTTTCCTGCAGTACCTACCTAGGAATGATCCAGTTTACGATTATCTTGATGTATTCTGTGATACAACTTAAATTGGCTTCAAAATTATTGGGTGATAAATGGTTATACCAAACCGGAATTGGGACACGAAATTGCAAAACATTGAAAAATACCTCATCACACTCAGTTGTAAGCTATTTATATAGATTTTTCAGATGCAAACAAAATCGTGTCAATTCAAAATTCAAAATTGAACAACGAAACTTCACTGGTCTTTATATTTTTATATGTATTATTAATAAGTACTTAATGTACTTATTAATTATTATCAGTGACTGTTTGCCAAATAAAGAAAATTAAAAGAAAATGAATGTAAATCCGTCAATATTAATTATAAGAGTGTAATAATGCATGATTACACTAATATTTATCATAAATTAATATTTATTATACAATAGTATATTTGAATAAGTCACTTTCTCCAGCAAGACATTACTATGACAATTTTAAATTTAATTTTAAATATTCTAAATTAAATTTTAATGAAATAATTAGGTAACTCAATATGAGTTAAGTAACTTCGTATTTTTTATATACTCTTAATATTTGAAGATGCAATTCATATTATTTCCAAAAAATGTTCGTTTAGCCGGAGCAACTAAGACTGACACTTGGGGTTAAATAATTGAATCATCTAATTAGTAAATCAAATTGTCGCTCAAGCGTTTAACACGTATCTTGGTAGACTGACTGAGTGTGATGATATTGCATCAGAATACAACCATTATTAAATTCTTTTGCACTTGATCCCGCAAGAAAAGCACTACCCTTGCTTCAGGAAAACAATGCCAATTTTAAACCATGACTCACTAGAATGATAGTTAAACACACGAAAATCCTGGAACATACTTCACACTATTTATGTTCTAATATAGTTTAGTTAATTTCTATGCTGATGTACAATAGGTTATTGTCGATATTCTTTACAAAATGTATACGGTGGAATTGACTATTGACTCCAAAGCTTGTACATTACATATAACATTATCTATTAATGTTTTGTATTTGAATTGATTTAACGATGCATTTCATTTCCTGTCAGTTCGCGTGGAGAGAGCATAACCTGTTTCGGGAAGCTATTATTATAAACGAGTAATTCTTGGCCATTATATTTATACGTTTTACTTTTATTTTTTTATAATATATCTAACCACGTCCGTATGTATTACTTTTAATTATATATTATCTTATATATATTTATAAAGTTTCTATCTACGAATCTTGCTATTTTGGTTTAGGCATGTTGGTGCACTGAATTAATACACGATGCTTTCATGTTAACCCGGATTTGATTAGCTTGTTAAACCATATAGTGAAATTTTTAACAATTTTTGCCTTTTTCAGTATTACCATCATCACTGGTACGCATGCTTTTTTTCTTATAACATCAATGTTTTGTACATGTAAGCGAAGCTTCATTATGGAAAACAGCAAATTGCGGTATTTCATTGATTAATTAAGACATTTTGTTCACGCGCTTGCTGTTTTCTGATATATAAGTAGTTACGAGTTCAATATCAGATTGGCCTAGAGTGCCTTGGATGAATGTAACTAGGTGTTTACTTCAGCTATACTTGTTTACTTCAATTTTAAGTTCACCTTCCGTTTTCACGTTACAATATGTGACAGACTTCTTAAGTTTTTACTATCGTTTTCCCAAATTATATTTTTAAGGAAAAGTGCGAAGATGTTTTTGGCTCATTTTGTTTATCTCAAATTGGTATCTCAGCAATTTATCTAAAGTTTTACATTTAAAACAAATACCAGTTGTGCTTCATATCTTTTTTGGCATTCGAATTGTATCTATTAATATCGGACAAAAAGGCTCGGCAGGTACCTACTCCGATTTTTTTAATCATCAGATACAGCCGGTTCTCGTCAGTCCAATTATCGGACTACTGATACGAAGCCGTTTGAATTAACGAGCACCTAAGAAATATGTCAAATCTTTGTTTGACATATTTGAGATGACGAGGGAATACTCGACACTGGAGACATGCTCGCACTTGCCCAACTATACGACTTACTTATTTTTTGTTTCGTATTCGTGTATTCGTTGCATGATAATAATAATAATATTATGTAACTACCTACTTTCAAATGAAGTAACACCTTGCACGTTGCATGATTTACACTGCACACTGTATTTTACCAATATGGTGTACTGTCAAGTTGCGATGACACAGTGGGAGTAGCCTATGCAATATACCTGCGTAATACAATTATTGGTGCGCAAGGTGCTGCAAAACTTTAGCCTTCTATTTTTAACTTCTTTTAACTTCTATTTTCAGGAATATATATAATATTGTAATAAGGCTCTATACGAGATATTTGAGCATTCACCCTGCTGAAGACTCTAAAGGATAGGGCCGGAAAAGTATCAGTGAAATACTCTGACATAAACGGTACCTGATTACAATGATTAATACCTAAAATCACGTTAGTTTTCATATTATTATAATCATTTGTAATGCACCAAATTGGTAACGTTTTAATTGGTATGTTTTTACATTTGCTACGGTAGCAGTTTTGCCTTAAATTGTCAACATATAAACATACTTCGCATTGGAACACTCGTAGAATAGTTACATGACGTGCATGACCACATCATGAAACAATTGCAAATGTTTAAACACCCAGTATTTTGATAACAAGCATGTTATTGTTTACAGTGGCTTTGTTATAATAGTTTGTGCATCTCGCTGTTTTCTGTTTCTGTTGCAGCACATTGATATCAGGAGCAGCACACAGTCCAGTACCTACGGAAACCAATGAAATACCTTAATTGCCATTTCTCCTAACACCTGTTACTAATCACCCACTTCCCTAATACTCTTACCAGTTTCTTTTACTATCAGTTTTTCAATTCCCTGTACATGGGTACTATCTATGAACTCACTGTGTCGTCGAGTATGAAAGATATAACAATAATTCATTTGTACTGTCCCTATGTTTGTCCTACCAATTGGCCTTATAATATTTAGAACAAAACTAACCTACACATCTGGAGCACAGGTAATTTATTCAAAATTTATTGCTAATGCTTTCAACTGTTGTGCAAGTGGATTATTCAAATTTTTTGGCACATCAATAATCTGATCGTAGTTTATAATCACATTAACTTTTCTAGCTTTATTTCTTTTTGGGCTAAGTATAATATATTTTTTTCTGATAATAGTTAGAAACTTATCCATTCTAGTAGACAGCTGGTATCAGTTATGTGTTTGGCTCACTGTAGGTAACTTTTGACTAATGGCAAAATCATCACAATTGTTAAGAGTGAAATGGGTATTTTACTTGGATAACTTATCATGCCTTTTATTATGTACACAAAATTTTTATCGTTATTTTATATCTTTCATATTATCACAATCTGATAAGTATTTTTACGTACGTAGGTTCCTAATCATGTATATTTTATTTACCAGTATCAGTTTGTTTACTGTCCACTACTTTGGTTCACTCCTCGGTAGGCTGCTAAATATTCATTTAAATAAAATCATCACATAAAGTTATTACTTTAATAAATATCATGAATAATTGCTTTCAGTTTATTAACATGAGCCTTTGTAATAACTTTATTTGGCGATAAAGACACGGGCATTCGCCTTTTGTTCTTTTTTATATTGTGTGTTTAATATTGAGTGTTTAATATGTGGAGTCTAAATGTTTAATTGATTGTTAAATGTTTGAATGTATGTCGTGCTACCTGTGTTCTAAAAGCGCGATTGGCAGTCAAACAATTTATTGGAAATTTAAGATTCTAAATTCTTACAGAGAAAGTATATTTACATATATGCTTAAAAGGTATTTAATATATTGGTTTTGTATTTATATGCTTAGTTGTCTGTGCAATCGCGTTTTTACTGTACTAGGGGATGTACGGACAGAGGTAGATTGAGTGCCTGGTGCGCAGGGCGGGAGTGGGTGCGCCGGCAGACCGCCTCGAGGAGCAGACGTGCGCCCCGAGAACGCACTCGATGCGCTACTAGACGAGCTGCAGACCTTCGCGAAGCCCAACGAGCGGGGAGAGCGGGGGGAGCGGGTGGAGAGGAACGGGCGCGGGGAGGGCCCGCTTCGCCGCCTGGCGTCCTACCCCAGTGGAAGCGACACTGACGCATCACCTCCGGTGCGAGCACGCGGCCAACACCCACCTAAGCCCCCGGTCCCGGAGCGACATCCGGAACTGCTAGCCCTGGCGGCGCGAAGGGCCCCTCCTCCACCGCCACCCCGAACCACCTCGCGCTCCCCGCTCGCATCTCCTACATCGCCGACCTCGCCGTCCGATACTGACGAGCGTGGAACCAATCGACAAGCGATCCTCGAACACAGACACCAGGAGCTCTTGAAAAAGCAAAGAGCTTTACAGGAGCAATACGCGCGCTTACAGATGATCCAGCGCAATGGCTCCGCCCTACCAACTAACGCGCAACCCGACCTCAAAAAAACAGGAAGTGAATCTAATTTACTGACGAAAATGAATCTGAACCTTGCTATCACGGGCAGCATGAGCCAAATCACCATTAACCATGATTACAAAGAGAATGGCGAGCAGCCGATTAAAGAAAATGATATATCGATAAATAAGGTATATGAAACCGATATTCTATGACGTTTAGTGGTGTGAGAAACAAACTAATAATTTGGAAAAAAAATAAGATTTGTGCCAAAGTAGGTAGGTATCTGTCGAAATTAAAGGTCCCCAACCATAAACTTCAGTAATTAGTGCATAGAAAATATTCGTGAGAATTCGTAGTAAATTAAATTTAAATAAGTTATTGGCCTTTAACCATAAACTTCAGTAATTAGTGCATAGAAAATATTCGTGACAATTCGTAGTAAATGAAATCTAAATAAGTTAATGTGTAATTCAACTAATTATCTTCACAGACTACCTAGTGTGATAACATATTAATAAGTAAAAACATTTACGAAAACTTCAGTGAAGAAAACGTGATGTTTCGTCTTTCTCTGGAACAATGCAAAGAAAGAAAATGAAATTGTGTTTAATTTAACTAATATCTAATGAAGTGGATGTTTTAAAAGTGATAGATACAACTGTGATGGATTACAATTTGTGTCAATAATCAAATCAATATGTGGACCATAACGAAAAACGTTAAATAAACATTGATGGAGCAGTGCTTCTACTTTCTCTGACATTTCTAAAGAAATGAAATCTAGATGAATAAGGCATTAATTTATCTGATATTTAGTGGTCAAAACAATGTGGACTTGATACAACTGTGATGGTTCACAATTTGTGTCAAAATAATCAAATTAATGTATGGACCATAACGAAAAACGTTAAATAAACATTGATGGAGAAGTGCTTCTACTGCCGCTGACATTTCTCAAGAAATTCTATTTTATTCTATTCTAATGAAATAAAGATGGATTAGGCATTAATAAAACTGATATTTAGTGCTTAAAACAATGTGGACTTGTGCGATCAAAGTGTTGTGCAAGTTAATAAAATAAATCAATTGTATTCTAATAAGATAGTGACGATATTTCAACTAAATAATGTTTTGTCTTTTTCTATCACGGACTTTCTATCAAGCCAAAATAGACAAAACTCGTACTTAGTTAAAATAAGCGAAATGGTAGATATTTCCTATCAATGTGGTATATAAACACTTACATATAATCTTTTGTAGTTTGTAGTTCATAATATCAAATTAGTATCTTTATGGGAATGTAATTTCTGGAGAACTTAACAGTATTTTAACCAAGCCTATGTAGCAACTTTAGATATAAATAAATTTTGCGTCTTATATGATATATTAAGATTGTATGTAGTCACAATTGATTTACACAATTGTATTTTCAAATTTAATGTAGAGACAAAAAATTTGAAAAAGTTTAAAAAGTTATAAATTTAAAATAAAAAACTAATATTACGACTATATAAAACACAAATTGTGTGTTTAAATTTCTACGATGTATAACTTTGTGGAAAAAATATTTTATATCCCTACCTACTATCTACCTATCACTTAATTATTCTAACGTACTTGAAATTGAAGTGAAATGTAAATACCTTGTAATATTAATAAAATAAATACTTTTCAAAACAGATTGATGAAACATTCTCTATGTATTTAATATAATGTATTAATGAAATATTTTATGAGTCTATGTTCTGAATATAAATGACAAGTTAAGAAAAAAAAACTTTTCTGTAGTTGTGTCTGAAATGTGAATTAAATATTCCAGTAGGTAGAAAAATGTATTAATCTTTTCATAACAATGATAAAAACATAACTAGTTGGTAACGTTGTATGTAAGCATATTGTTAATCGAGCATGGTAGCCATATATCAATTTGAGTATTTAGTGATCGTAAGTCGCGTATCTCTTGTCGTTAGTTCTATTTGTTAGACGTGATTTTCCATATGGACGTTATGCAAACAGGGAATAACCCACAATTTGGTCGAAATGGAGTTAAGTACACAAGAAGGTTGTGTATGTGTATTATATATGTTAAAAAAATATCTTGGCCTACGAGCAACTCTTAGCAAAGATATGAGTAGGTCACACTGACCCATATTGAATACGGGGAACTAACCCATATTGTGGTCTACACAAGTTAGTTCTTTAAATTAAATTATCTCGAAAGTAACATATTATGGTTTGGTTCCTATTTGCATAACTACGTCCATATATTGTAGCAGGTATTTAAAATTAGAAGAACGTGACACAGCTGTATTACATTTAAAATATATATCAAAAGCCAAGATTAAAAAAATAGGTTTAAAAAAACGGATTATTTAAACTATTCTCGATATTATTAAGAATTGAATTACCAACATCTTGTGAATACAATATATCATTAGAAATAATTTCTTGGGGATGCTAACATAATTGTACTAAAAATTTCACAAAATATTTAAAATTTTATTAAAACTCCATCTTAACACTTACTGTGTACTGTACACACTATAATTTCTTAATCAGTGTATTGATGATATAATAATTATAAGCGAATCTAAAATCGTACGAAGTCTTAAACGGAATAATTGAGCTAAAGTACTAGTATATTAAATTTTGAACAGAAGGAGATTATGTCTTGGAATGTTATTTTTGCTTGCTGATTAATGATGCTAATTTGACCCTAAGAATGAAATAAATGCAACCATTTATGTATTATCTAGCGTAAATGAAAGATAACTTTACATTTTTAAAATATATTTCTGTCTGTGTCTTCATATACACTCGCGTGCAACTGAATCGATTCAAGCCCTACATTCGAACAAAAATAAGATGTCTCAGGAAACGGCTTTTCCGAATGTTCTTTCAATAGGAATCCTGTTTTTTTTTTTTTCTTTGAAATTACATCTAATGTAATGTCCTCACTTAAGTAAAATTTTAAATAAATGTGGTAAAACCTGGGCATATCACAATAATTAAAATACGCTCGCTGCGCTATTTGACGGACTAAATCAATAATAAAAGCTCGTGACCTATATTTTTTATCGGTAGCTAATTAGACGTTGACCGAATACCCGGGGTAATGGAGCTTGCAGAGATATGTATCGGTCAAAAACAAAGCTACAACATGGGCTGCATGTTCTGGCGTAGTATCCATTGTTTTGAATCGATAGAAATGAATGGAGCTTGCAGAGTTATGTATCGGTCAACGTCTAATGAGCTACTGATAAGAAATATAGGTCACCTGAGCTTTTATTATTGATTATTGATTATAATAAAAGCTCAGGTGGCCTATCTCCCATGTTGTAGCTTTGTTTTTGACCGATACATATCTCTACAAGCTCCATTCCCCTTGTTCCGGAGGAGAACTATCGATTAATTTAATTTTAAATTTGATCAATAACTACTAAACCGATTTTCATTATTAGGATTTAATTTTATAGTGAGGAAGTTAGGCTTTTAAATAATAATAAAAAACAATAATCAGGCTTGAGTCGATTCAGTTGCACGCGAGTGTATATAGAGTGTTCGATGTTCTGTTTCGCTTAAAAGCTAGAAATGGTTTTGAACATGTTTACAAAGTTAGTCACTATAAGCATAGGAAAACTTGGATTTGGGCGTAGTTATGCACACAGGGAACAACCCACAATTTGTTCGAAATGGAGTTCCTAATCAAATGCACAGTGAGGTTCCTAAGCATGCATTCTATATGCTCAAAAAATATCTTGGCCAACTAGTGACTCTTAGCAAAGATATGAGTGGGTCACACGGGAACTAACCCTTATTGTTTCCGTGTGTCCCACTGATATCTTTGATACACAAGTTTATTCTTGTATACCCATATTGTGGTCTGGTTCCTATTTGCATAACTACGTCCATTTCTAACTAAGGTCATACCACATTTGTGATTGTATTATTTTCGCCATAACTTAGGATAGGTATGCCGTGTGACTTGTTATCCCTTTCACTTCTAAAAGCTATGAGCTAAATAGAGAAAAGAAAACGAAATACTTCGTAAGTAGATTTAGCCAATGAATAAAGGAATTGCCTTTTTATTAAAATTAATAGTAATTCTAACATTCCTCTATGTGTTTATGAAATTTCTATTGTAAATGTAAGTATTTCATGTGTTTGTGAGGAGTTACCTACTATAATTTGTTTTGTTTGTAATTATTATTAGATAGATACATATTTTTATGTACTTTTATTACGTTGTTACTAATAACATCTGATATGTAGGTGTATGTTATACTTTATCATCATTTATCATTATTTATCAACGATCAATCCGTCTTTGAGAAACTTGCTTCTGATTTTTTATTAAAAATATGTGTTTTATGATGAATGTTCCTTCCTATACTTAGAAAATTAAATTTTTCTATTCAAACCGGCAAAAGTATAGGATTAATTTCACATATAAAGTAATTTGAACGTAGAAACTGTGAGAATCCTCTCGATTGTTTGTCTTAACCCACAATTGTTTACTTCACTTAGAATCAGATAATTATACATTAACTTTTAACCATTCTATGTAATTAGTGATACCTATTATTCAAAAATTGAATGTTAATGATATTAAATCTTCAATTTAAAAGCTTTGTGTTTTATTCTCTCTTCTCCATTTAACATAGGAAAACATAATAACACCCCCGTTTAGTATCTGAATCTAGGGCTCTTAAATCGGGAGTGGATATTTTTTTATAATAATTCCCTTGCTCTAGGATTCCCTGTGCCGCAGATGGCATGGGCAAACAAAAAAACTTCACGCTCACCACACACTGTGTCCACACAAACTCGAAGGGAGGGCTACAACCAACTAAGCTACTAACGGTTTTTCGAACATATGAGGTGTTGTGTTATCGTGGAGCAATAATAGAGTCGGGGCTATTCCTCTGCGAGCTGCGCTATCATTACCGCTCTACCGCTCGCTCTACGCGCTTTGCTTAGTTTGGGGCTAGGTAGTAGCGTGTGCAATGTGAAACAACCAGGACTGACATCGTAGAACCAATGTGACCAGTATAACCAGGACTGACATCGTAGAACCAATGTGACCAGTATAACCAGGAGTGACATCGTAGAACCAATGTGACCAGTATAACCAGGACTGACATCGTAGAACCAATGTGACCAGTATAACCAGGACTGACATCGTAGAACCAATGTGACCAGTATAACCAGGACTGACATCGTAGAACCAATGTGACCAGTATAACCAGGACTGACATCGTAGAACCAATGTGACCAGTATAACCAGGACTGACATCGTAGAACCAATGTGACCAGTATAACCAGGACTGACATCGTAGAAGCAATGTGACCAGTATAACCAGGACTGACATCGTAGAACCAATGTGACCAGTATAACCAGGACTGACATCGTAGAACCAATGTGACCAGTATAACCAGGACTGACATCGTAGAACCAATGTGACCAGTATAACCAGGACTGACATCGTAGAACCAATGTGACCAGTATAACCAGGACTGACATCGTAGAACCAATGTGACCAGTATAACCAGGACTGACATCGTAGAACCAATGTGACCAGTATAACCAGGACTGACATCGTAGAAGCAATGTGACCAGTATAACCAGGACTGACATCGTAGAACCAATGTGACCAGTATAACCAGGACTGACATCGTAGAACCAATGTGACCAGTATAACCAGGAGTGACATCGTAGAACCAATGTGACCAGTATAACCAGGACTGACATCGTAGAAGCAATGTGACCAGTATAACCAGGACTGACATCGTAGAAGCAATGTGACTAGTATAACCAGGACTGACATCGTAGAACCACTGTGACCAGTATAACCAGGACTGACATCGTAGAACCAATGTGACCAGTATAACCAGGACTGACATCGTAGAACCAATGTGACCAGTATAACCAGGACTGACATCGTAGAAGCAATGTGACCAGTATAACCAGGACTGACATCGTAGAAGCAATATGACTAAATAAGTTTTAGATTAAACAGTACAATATACAGCCAAAAAGTAAAGAAATATTTTTTTTTAATGTAAATAAGCGTCAAAGCGAGCTGAGGGCCCACCTGGTGGTAAGTGGCGACCTCGCCCATGACAACAGTAATGCGATTCAGTATGAGATTTGGATCTTGACAGTTGCACTCATCCTGCTGCATCCATCACCCCAGACGGGGATACGTCCTGCGCATGTGATTTCACCGGCAGCCACAACACTCCTCCGGAACACAGTAGAACGCACGACTGCTTGGCAGCAGATTCCAGGTGTAGTGATAGTACCTCTCCGGACGAACTTGGCACAAGTTCTACTCCTACTTTTGGTTCCTCCTTTAGCACCACCCAGGGGGTACATGCAAGGAATCAAAGGGTACACCTACGGACACGAGCAACTGGACCCCCGTCGTTACTCTAGATCACTGAGACGACAACATAACGCGCCAACTTGGACAAGTATATTGGAAGTCTAATCTACGCGGAATTGCTAAGGAAGAAATAAAACCAAGAAATTGTCACAAAATGTATTAAATTATTTCAAGTTAAACAGATAAACAGTTAACTGACAGAAACTGGCAAAAGCGCGCTGACATAATGGGCATAATAATAATAATAAAGTATAATATACAAGATAGAGCCATTGAGTTACAAAATCAGATTACTCTTAACTAACATGGAATACACAATTACTAAATCATAATACATAAAATCCTATACAAAGTAAGAAGTGAAATATACTTTTTGAGGCCACTTCATTGAACTACAGTTTAAAAGCGAAGAAAAGGCGGAAATTTTTAAAAGTTGTGACAATATTATTATTTCATTATTATAATTGAGAATTATTATTAGGCTAAATCGATTATTAATAATGCCTTAGGGCTGGTTCGCGTCGAAGCAGCATGAGTTATGTGATGCCCCGCGGTTATACAGGTTTAATGATGGCACAATCGATGCTGCCTCGCCGTGAGCAAGCCTGTGATACACGAGGCGTGAGTACAACGTCCCGCGGCAGTGGAGGAGCAGCCCCGTATATCTGACGGGTGGATCTGAGTTAACCAATCGGGTATAACCCTCTCCCAACGATTATAATCGATAGAAAGTACTGTAACGATTATTTATAAAAGACACTATAGGAAGATGTTGTTTTTTGTTTTTAAAGTAACTTTTTGAACTGACAGCCAACGTGATAACGCGTTAAATTCTTAACAAAAGATACGACTCGGGCCCTACCCTACCGAAGTATGGGAAGACTCAAGTTGCGTCGCGTTGTTATTTCAAATGATAAACGATATTTTAAAGAGAATATACTCTTCAAAATGTCACTGTTTCATGTGAGATGTTAAATAAATGAAACTATATCGGCCCCGAAGTGTTACCCCGTAACCACCCACGCTTACATATTAATAAGTTTACACATAATATGAGTCTACTTATACACACTCAGATATTCATAAAACTTACCAACAACATTACAATTTCACATTTTGGTCACAAATTAGGATAAAGTTACGAGCTAAAACTTAAAATTATAATATACATTATGTTTATAACAAATACACATAAAAAATAAGAATAAGCATGAAATATTTTATAATTATTAGAATAAATCACAGTCCTTTTGCCTTAGACGGCCACTCTAGGAATTACAGAACGTCACCTGACTGCTTCATATAGGTACGTATGTTGAGACGGTGATCGATCCTGTGCAGGCAATGCCTCCCATTCAATTGAAATAATTTGGCATTAAATTTGGAAACTATTCGCTTATCCAGGCATTCAAACAAGTCGCAAATTATTTTCACATAACTAATTAACGGAACTCACGGGACGCTTGGGATAATATCTACAGCTTCTATTAATTCGACCACGTAAGTCCAAGTAGCGAAATAGAAGGTCCTATACATATTGATAGACACAATATAGTTCTGTAAGAACTTATCAGTACTCTACTCAGTACTATTATTGATTTAAATAATGTGTAAAGCCACAGATATCTACTGTTAAATTGACAATGGCCGCGACATACGGACGGACAGACGAAAAAAAATTGACAACTACTTTACCTTCCAAATCGCAGCCCTTGAACACAATTCTACGTGCAGTGAGTTTATGAAAATGTGTTACATTAAGATCTATGTAAAATAGTTATATATTTGGCTAACGCCTCGTTTACATACTCGGTTACATACATTGAGATTTTAAAATATTATTCTAAAACCGTGTGAAATTCCACTTAAACTGGAATCGAAATGGCCAGTAGTGACAATCCATTATCAGCCAACCGACTACGGCGACAGCATTAGGTGCATCGCCGGAACTATGCAAAATACACACACAGACACTGAGAATTCTTAACCGAAATTGCCTAACATTTGGTATACTTTCATCAATACAGTTTACGGGCCCTATCTGGCGTGGCTTGTGAAACCGAAGAATAATAACCTCGACCCTCTGCCATCTACACGCACCATCGATAAATATTGCCTGACACAGCTATCACTTGATGTTTCGTAAGCACATACAATTTTTACACCAATGTTACAAACAATGTAAACTACAATGTACACAGTTGTTTTAGAACGCTCTATACGCAGTTTTAACATCGCCACTTTCGCACTTTCGTACGATATTACGAACCGACAAGGACAAAACTATAAAAATTGTTTAAGATAGAAAGAACGAGACATCTCGTAAGACGTGGATCGCGGTGTCTGGGTGTGCAAAAAGCGATACAGGCCGTCTTCCCACTAACGCACTCGTCAAGTTAACATCAACAAACATAAACGTTGGGTATGACAGTTGGACGCAAATGCAGGTACCGTTTGCGTCGCGTCCCGTCCCGGCCCCGTCACGGGTCAGTGGGCGAGCGCAGCGAGTGGAGGACGTTGCCGTGCCCGGCTGGCCGCCGCCGGTCCAGGAACGTGTTCAGTTGTGTGGCCGACAGCTGACTAGGAGGAGCCTGCAAAATCATTTCTGTGTGAGGAAGAGACGGAACGAGCGGAAGGCCCTGGTGGTTAATGGTCACCCCCGCACTACAACAACAGCAATATAACTCAGAACAAGATTTGGGTTTTATCCGGCTGCGTCCGTCACCCGAAACCGGGATGGCACGCCTCATGCGCCTGTGACTTCACCGGCACCCACACCCTTCCACTAATGCAACACAGTAACGCGTAAAATTTTAGTTGCCCAAACTATACTTAAAATCTTAGGGAATAAAAATCATCGGCCGTTTGACCTTCAAACATCGTTGTTACTGGTAAGCTTCGTGTTTAAAGATTTTGTTTTTTTATACTAAAGAAGTGACAGGACGAGCTGAAGGCCCATCTGATGTTAAGTGTTTAAATCCGCCCACAACAACGGAGTTACGACACAGGTCCAATCCGACCGAAGTATGACAACTCTTTGCGGCCGTCACCCGATACGAGGATGTAACGTCAGCACAACAACGTGACAACGTTGTCAGGTGATTAATCGCTGAAGATTGTGTCGTTTGTTTTGGCTTACCTCGTCGAACCATGCGTGAGCGAGCGCGTCGCGCGGCGTGAGCCGTCGCGCCGGCGCCGCGTCCAGCAGGCCCCTGATGATCCCCTGCGCGCGCTCGTCGACCCCCGCCCAGTGCTCCGGCGGGAAGCAGTAGTCGCACTTTATGATGTTCGCCGTCGTCTCCTCTATAGACTCGTCGAGGAATGGCGACAGCTGGAAGTATGAGAACGATAAACGTTAGCCATCCAGGACAAGCAATTCTGGGACGAACGTAGATGTTTGTTCTGTGTTTCGTTGTTGATATGTATTCACAATCTACAAGCAGAATATAGTAGATTGAAAGTATTCAAGCCGTTACTTCAATATTTTCCATCTCCTATTGTTCGCCTTTGGGATGGGATTTTCATATATAATTGACCTTGGTGGCACATTACCAATGAAATATTATAAAATAAACATGAATGATTCAATACAAAAAAAGAAAAAATACTGCGTCCATATTTTTATACGGCGTTTAAATCCGTTTTTTTTTTTTAAGTTAATAAATTCCATGTATGTATGTATGTGCCAAGTTATTCAACTTAAATAGGACCTAAACACATAGAGGGTCGTCCTATCATCGTTTTTTTTGTTGTACTAGCTGCGCCCCTCGGTTTCAACCTCATAGTTACAATATGGGGATGAAATATAGTCTATGTTACTAGCTGATAATGTAGCTTTCCATTGGTGATATCCTGCCTTCGGAACAAGGGGTCCCGGGTTCGATTCGGGGAACACTTTGTGTGGTGAGCATGAAGTTTGCTCTCGGATCTTGGGTGTTTCTCTTGTGTTTCTGTGTTTGTCCATGCCATCTGCGATACAGGGAATCCTAGTGTAGAGGTGTGGATGTGATTTTTTTATTTTTTTTATAAATAATTTTTAAAATCCGTTTATTGGTTTAAGCGTGAAAGCGTAAGAAACAAATAAACTCACTTTCGCATTTATATTTTTAGTCAGGATCAGTAACCGGTCGATCCGATAGCCCATGTGATTTGAAATGATACCCGCTAACCACAAACAACTTACAAGCTATACTTGTTAGTCTCAGGCGATATGTGTACAGGAGCAGAATGTAGAAGGCGATGTACTTACGCCGGTCAGGAACACGTAGAGGAACACGCCGGCGGCCCAGGCGTCCCAGGCCGGCGCCGGCGGCCGCCCCAGCACGCACTCCGGCGGCGCGAACTCCAGCTGCGCTGGCGCAGGCGGCAGCACTTCCCGCATCGCCGGCGCCGAGCCCTCGCCCGTCTCCACCGCCGATCCCAGGTCAATGAGCTTCAGCTGCGGCACCGCGCCGCCTAGCTCGATCAAGATGTTTTCCGGCTGAAATTAATAGTCAATTAATAATGGCTTTGGTAAAGAGCGCGGTGGCCCATGGGCACAGATGACGACTTTCAATCTGAAGGTCCCTGGTTCAAAACCCTCACGTGAGCCAACGAGTTTTACATGAAAAATTTATGTTCGTGTGGATTTGAACCAACGACCTTCAGATTGAAATACTTCGTCTTTCTCTATCACTCACACGAAGCATTGCGATCTTTCAAAATATCTAATCGATATTGCGCGAAAATTAACTACCTACACCAAATAATGTGTTTCTTTTTTACTTTTTTGTATGTCTGAACAAGTTGACGTCCCACCTAATGTTAAATATTTACCACCCAAAAATAACCGAAAAAATAATCAGATGAGAACCGAATGAGAAGACTCAAGTCGCAATCCGTTGCGCATATGCGACTTGAGTCTAGACTAGGTGAAAAGAGTGTAGTACCATATGCAACTACCTTCCTGTCTAGCTCCGTCAAGTTGCAAGTGCTGACGTAAGTGGTATGTGGAGGTAGACCAATAAATAGCGGAACTAGGTGGTTAGGTGTAAGATCAAGGTATAATATAACGTACCCTAATGTCCAAGTGTGCCACGTTGTTGGAGTGGAGCCAGTCGAGCGCCGACAGCAACTGTCTTGTGTGAGTGGCGACCGCTTGCTGAGTGTAAGTGCTGGGAGAAGATGCAGCCCAGTCAAGCAATGGACCACCCCCCACCAGTTCGAGGACCAGGGTATGGGCACCGGCGCGAGGGACCTCGGCGAACAGAGCCAGCGCACGAACCACTCCGTTGTGCGCAGTCCGAGACAAGATGCGGTATTCGCGCATTGCGTCCGCGCCGCGACCCGACACCACCTGGAAATTACGTTTTAAAGAAATTAACAGTAGAAAGACTTGTTTGTTGTGGACATTGCTTTGGGCCATATTATATGTTTGATTTTAAAAGGTGCCGCGGCCGGGCAGCTACCTTGTGATTTCTTAAACTTGAAATCCCTTCTACCAATCAACTTTTTGCTGGAACAATGTATACAATATGTATATTAGATAAATATTGAATAAGCCGACTTCCACGTTTTCGTCATCTATTTTTCGCTTTTAAGGGTAAAATTTCAATCCTCAAGTGATACTCACTTTCGAAATACATGCTATTGACAATGACATCGCTTGACAAACATACAAAAGTACATACAACAGATTTGAATTGAATCAATTTGCCAAAGAAAAAGAAACCTATCCTGAGTGAGAAATAATCTACTTGATATGTTTTCATTGGACACTTGGGTGACAAACATCAACTTAGACGTTCACTCCAAGTAGATGATTCCAAGGTTCATTATAACCTAGAATGAATAAGGTCTAAAAGAAATCATGGTGTGAGGTCTCATAAGAAAGAAATCCTACACGCGAAAGTTTGTATGTATGGATGGATGTTTGTTATTCAATCACGCCAGAACGGCTGAACGGACCTGGATGAAATTGCACAGATAGATTATAGTCTGCAATAGCACATAGGCTACTTTTTATCCCGGAAAAATGTAAAGATCCCGTAGGAAGTCCAACCGTGGGTAACACTGCGGGTGGCAGCTAGTATAACATAAAACAAAAGAAAAATCTAAACAAAACCTCAAAATTTTTCGATTTTATCGCAGCCCTTACTATATCAGCGTATTACATGAAGTGACGGTTTACTTGCGCATTCTACTTGGTCCAATATTTGTATGCGTGGAGTTTTAACTTAATCACGCTATAATTAATACGTTTTTTTTATTCCCTGGGTGTTAATCAACAAAACCAAACATAAACCCGTTGGTGGTACTAACCTGTTTCAGTGCGACGCGTTGTCCGGTGCCGGTGTCGCGGGCGGCGAGAACGCGCGCGCTCCGCCCGCGGCCGAGCTCCTCCTCGGCGGCGTACCGGCGCGCGAACTGCTCGCGCTGCCAGGCGCCGCCGCCGCCACACGCGGCCGCGCCCGACGCCGCGCCGGCCACGCCCGAGCTCGACACCAGCCGGAAGCTATACTGCCCCGCCGGCAGTTCCTCCAGCGCCAGCGTGTTCGCCGAGCGCGGCGTCTCCGTCGCGCGCCGCCACTCGCCCTCCCCGACACGGCAGTACTCCAAGTGAACCGGCGTCGGCTCGTCCCACTGCACCAGCAGACCGCCCCCGGGGTGAGCGCGCACCGTCGGCGCGCCTGGAGCCTCGCCGCCGCCAACGATCAGGCGCGCCGAGCTCTGCACGCCGCCCGACTCGTTACTGAGCAGGCAGCAGTACACGCCCGCGTCAGACGCGCGGCACGCGTGGATCGTCAGAGTAGCGAGGCCGTCCGCGGCCAGCGAGACGGCGAACCGACCGCCGTGGCGCAGCGCGCGGGTCTCGGGCGCCGTTTTGCGCCAGGAGGCGGTGGCTCGCACGGCGCGGGCACGGCACGACAGCACGGCGGTGGCGCCCGGCGCGACGGTCACGTCGCCCGCGGGCGAGGACAGCTCGGGCGCGCGCACCTCAGCACCGGCGCATTCGCCCCCCCCGTCGCCGCCGGACGATGCGCTCCCCCCGCCGCGCCGCAACTTCAGTCCCCACGGCCGCTTCGACAGCCCCTGCCGCACCACACTCACTGATCACGCCCGTTCGTCGTCTCCCCAAGCGTTGCATGCAAGCCCGTTCCGTCGGTGCACATTTTTATTTTATTATTAAACTTAATGATACTCGAAAGATCCCGCGAGGCTAGTCTTTCAGTCTTTTTACGTGTTAATTTAATTATGAGGTATAAAATACCCGATTATCATACCTACAACAAAAGAAAAACAACCAAGCAGTAATAAATAAATATTCATTTTATAAATATCTGCGATCCTCTCCATTAATGGTTTATCAGAATACATTAAATATTTAAATAAAGCTATATAATTGTCTATAAATAAAACTAGCATAATAACAAATACTAAAGACTTCATAAAAAAATTTAAACGCACGTAGTAATCCATGTTCATTCTTTTGTTAAAATAAAAGTATTGAAACCAAAACCAAAGTGCAACACAAGCGTTAAAGTTCGCCCCGCTCCCCGCTAGACACCGATCTTCGCGTTACCAGCCGCAGATTAGGTGACGATTGTATTGTCCTTAAAACTCAATAGATTTGGAAAATTTTCACACGCACGGATTAGTGTTCAATACGGATACGTTTTCAAAGTAGAACTATTACAGATTTCTTATTTGTAACAGAGTTTATTAATTTTTTTCATAACGAGCCGGAGCTGTTGGATGCGCTCGGGAAAGCGACTATTAATCAATACTTGTCAAACCCTGACCTATTTATAGCTATAGTATGGGTCTCGTTTACACTCAGTGCGTGTGAAAGAGGCGTCCGTACCTGTCCGTATGGACCGCCCGGCGTCAGTGGGTTGCTGCATGCGAGCAATATCATCCGGGAACTATTTCCGATGCAGGTGATACCAGCATAAATATGTATTTTACTTATATATAAAATAAGAAATTCCTGTTCATCGAAACTGGATGATATAATACAGATTTATTTGGTTGTATTCGTTTTAAAAGAGGAATGTTTCTGTGCTCTCAGATGAATGAGACGCATGATATTTAAGTATGACAAGGTGCGTGTAGCTTGGGAACACTGCGGCGGATAGAGCTCAATTTAGCTATTGTTTTGAATGCCCGTTCAAAACTTACATTGGCATGTGGTGGAGAAGTGGGGCTCACGACCGCACTTCCACCGACCTTCTTCCTTTCCTCGTAGCGTATATTTGTAGGCAAGTTGATTGTGTTCGCCTTGGAATGGGGGCGCTGCGATCGTTGCCGCAGCTCCGGTACACTCGACCCCGTGGGCGACGTCTTAGGTAGCCTTGAAGGGATGGGATAGGAACATTTAACAAAAACAAAACAAAAATAAAAAGGGCCCCCAGCTTCATTCATGTATACTGTCATCGATTTTCGTACGTATTTAGGCACTCTATTCCTCTAGCTCTATAATGATGTGGCTCTCAGCGCCTAGGTATATAGCGTTGTGTGTACTAAGGCGTTTTGCTTTGTGCCTGGCTGCGCTTGTCGAAACACACTGACATTCATTTTATGTTTTGTACTTACTTGACACATATATATTGGTTTTTTTACCTTATGCAGACGGGGTATGGGGAAATAATCAACAATATTCAATAATGCTTTATTTATTTATTGGCAATAATTGGGCAATAGGTTAATAGGTTTAGGCAATAGGTTAAGGCTTAATGCCGTGCGATAACGTTATTCCACCGTCAGGCGGAAGAGAGATAGCCAGAGTTGGTGAATAAACGGCATCAGCCTGTGTGACCCGGACGCTCCTACTATGCCCATACACCTGCACTATGGCACTTGGCGGTTGAGTGGTGCACCCATTGGTCGGCCAATAAACCATGACACCAAATTTAGACGTCCCTATGAAGCTGTGATGTTAATTGCTCTCGAAATATGGTTCAAATTATGAAATTGCTCTCAAGCCTAGACGTGGTTCACATTTAGAAACAACTGCGTAAAAAAATATATTTAGGTACTGTCAAAATAAGTTTCTTTAGCTTTAGATTCGATTAGGGTCAAAATGACGAGTTGTGAGAGTTACCTTGATAATTTTATTGTTTTTTGTTCAACGTTACTTAACGGCATTCGTCCCTATCTTTTTCGTATGTACTAAAAGAGACAGTATCACTTAAGAGCTGTCAAAATAGATTTTACTTTAGTTTGTATTTAACCTAATCAGCACCACTATTTTTGTTTGGCTTATCGAATTTAGTTATATTTTTCCTGAATTCGAGGTTAGCATTTTTCACTACCCCACTGCGCCAGGAGGGTTATGGTTTTCGAGTGTTTTGCAGATTAACCTTAATTGTGAGTGACACTGGTTAAATAAAAATTATAAAACCTAAAATGGCCAAATTTTGGCGTTGAATTATGTATGTTTTTCATAATGTAACTAACACAAACTTTATGAGATTGATTATTGAGTATTTGATTTGTTGATCATGAGTAAAGGCCTAACGGTACCTGGTTGTTTTTCTATTTTTCGTTATTATGTTATTATTTTAATTTTAAAAGTGGTTACGTGAGTTTTAATCAGTCTAGTTACCGCAAATAGCCGTGAAATTATATTTTCTGCTTTCGTTTTTTTATGAAGTTAAGTGCCCACCTGATGTTAAGAGGCTAACTCCGCTCATTACAACAATAATACCGGTTAGATCTTTCCCAACGCAAGTAGGAGAAGCGCCCGTCATCCGAGACGGGGGAGTTACGTCTCAGGCGCCTGTGAATTTACCGGCACCCCACACCCCTCCACCGGAACACCATAATGCGAGTGCACCACTGTTGGCGGCAGATTAAGAGGTGTAGAGGCGTCGATAGCTCGCCGAATGAACTTGGCACAAATTCTAGTGCTTCTTTCGGGAGGTAGGACCATTCTCTTATTTTTTTTAAAGGATATTTTCGGAAATAAGACTTAATATTCATAAAAATATTTTTTTTTTGTTTCGTTTAAAAGTAATGGCCATAATTGCATTTATTACACAGGGTACATAGGCTTAAAGGAAGACAGACTCTTGCCATTCTTTCGGCCGATGTAAGTATTCTAATTTAAAGGGCTGTTTCATGACTTTTTTTCTTGGTAGTTTGGTGTCAAAGTTATTTTAATTTGTTTGCAACAAGATTTGCAAACATTGTCGGGAGACATGAATCTAAAGTATCTGCTGGACTGTTTTGCAAGCGCTGCGAACATTTGTCCGCTTGATGAATTCCAATAATTATCTGAAATCTGGATGAGAGCCAATTAAGGGTAAATAACTGTACTCAACCGATAGGAATTATGAAATGACAAAACTTGATACCTAGCAAGAATAAAAGAGAAAATTAAAGCTTTATTCAAGAACAAGATAATTGTAATATATCTACACTAATATTATAAAGAGGAAAGATTTGTACCTATTATATTTTTGTATGTTTGTAATGAATGGGCTCAAAAAGTAATGGGCCGATTTAAAAAATTCTTTCATCAATAGAATGCTACATTCTTCCAATTTGACATAGGCTACATTTCATTTTGAAAAAAATTAGGGATCCTTGGTAAAATTTGAAGAAGGTAACCGAAGGTGTAGAAAAATGAGTCTTAAAATTTCTTTCGTCGAATGCGCTGCCGAAACTATTAGCGATAGAACAAAATAATGTACAACAATATTGAAGAACATCATATAATGTCTACAAAAAACTCCGCGGTAGCATATGTCCAACTATTGTAGTTATGTCACTACCCCGTGCGAAACCGGGACGGGCTGCTAGTTAAGCATATTTAAACACTAAGATCCTTTTCCATAAACGTAATATAGTTTCACATTAGTACATTTATGTCTTGTCTTTTTTGTGACAGGCATTCATGTCAGTTATCCAATTACATTTGAATAATTTTAGTTTAGAAAGACAATAACACAAATAAACTAAAGTACCAAGCATATACGTTTACGAATTATAAAACTTAATTTATAATGTTTCTCCTGATATAATTTTAATTGAATTGAATGGTTTCTCACAGAGCTGCAGAGCTACAAACGATGTAAGCTGCAATTGATTCCATGTGCTCCACACTATACAGTCAATGGGATAAAAACGTTTAACAATAACTTCGGTTTCAATTTTACCTGTCGCATCTTAGACCTGTCGCTTCATAGATTAATTAACCATAGAAAGTTATGGATGAATATTACTTATTTGTTTATAAATGAAAGAATTACAATTTAAGGAAATAACTCGCTTGTAGTCAATGTACGGAGCAGTTTAAATGGTAATCTTCACAGATTGAGTTTAAAATGTTGACCAAGTACGAATTTTACTACTCTTCCAGTTGGCTTATATTATATAAGTCAGTGAAGTACTTACAATATCTCACAGTTTCACAATAACGATAGTGGTACATAGAGCATTTTGTTCGTTTAATACCTTCCGTGCTTTTTTCAGTGTGTTTCGACAGATTTCCGCTTAAGCTGGGCCCTGAACCAATTCCAAAATAAAAAGAATAATAAAAATCAAACATAAAAAAGCATGCGGGACTAAAAGCAGAAAACCACAAGCGTATTTAATTCACATTTATTATAGATGTTAGAGTTACAATATATTTACAATATTATGCTGTCAAATATATACATACGAAGGATACAAAACTATTGACAGCGCAATGATCATCATTTTGGTCGAAACAGGAGTTGAGAAGTTATATTAACAGAAATTACATAATTTTAGTAATGGTGTAACACAATAACTACAATGCAGGCTGTTAGATGGTATTACAGAATGAGTGTTATTAATCTAGTAGTTAGTAGACATTGTGAACGTTTTCACATATTATATAATATAGAAAGCATACTATTTTTAGGTTGCTTAGGCCGGCGGCGGCGGCGCCAAGCGTCAGCGCGATAGCTGCTGTTGCCTCGCCTGTCTAAATGTGGCGCACATTCACTCACGTCGCAATGCTTCCTACGTTAACGGTTTAAGTCTGTTTCTTAATGTTCTATTCAAATATGGCTGACACGGCAATTTTTGTAAAGCAAAGTCTTATTACTCGCAGCACTAACTTATGAGAAAACTGTGAAAAAGCGCCTAGATGGGACCAGTGAATGTATAAACGATACGATATATTGAGTAGAGTATTATCGATACCAAAAGATTACCTATCATATAAACACCGAAAGCAGAGTTATTTATTTTGCTCGAATACTGCACTACTTTAAATAACCTTATCATTAATTAAGTTTGAATAATATTTATGATAATGATTGAAATTTATTGGAGAATAAATGAGTACTTAAACTTAAACACGCATTGAAATGCAACGATCAATGAAACAATGGACTTCTACCTTCAGCTTAAACAGTAGAACGGTATGATTATACTCGTATAATCAAGAAGAAACGGCAAATGTTACAAGGTTTGCATACCTACATCGAGAATTATTACAAAAATTACTATTTAGATATTTCAATAGGCTAACACGGTTTTATGCGAATGAGATAGGTTAACGAATATTATCCTACCATGCTTTGAATATTCCTTTCCGTCGCTTTGAAATTTCCTTTCTTCCGATGTTGCCAGTCTTCGTTCCAAACTTACCCTAACTATTAGCGATAGAGCCTACCTAGTAGGGAGGAGAGTCGTGCTTCTGCCTGTAGGTACTGTCGTTGCAAATAATCGATATGCCGAATGATATAATCGAATTACGAGATCCAATTACTAAGACAATGAAAATTAAATGGTTGAAGCGGTCCCCGATTTACGGGGTGATGGTAAAAGAATTCTTTACAACGCAATGTGAGAATACCGCTATCTCGGGAGTTCTAAGAGTTTAATTTTCAGGAACTTTGGATAATTTTTATCTCCACCGTGCGTGGTTGGGTCTTACCTAAGTGTACCTATAAGCACTGTATCGATCATAACTAACTCTAATTGCATTATATTTGAAAAGTGAAATACCAATAACATCAATTAGATAAAATGATTAAAGTATTTGATTATTATGTGTGGCTACATATTTTTAAAGCAAAACGGTTCCATTATTCATAGTTGAATAGTTTTATTTGATGTATGTTTTGATCATTCGAACATTAATCATCGAGTGCATAAAATATGAATGATGGAACCGTACTAACGTATCTACGGCGCTGACAAAAATCTGACGACTAAATAGTGAATGATTAGATTGAAGTCTCCCTAAACATCTTTTCTGCACGCATCCGAAGTTCTTCCTGGTATGTGCCGGGGCAACATTGTATTTTTTCCTGGTCCGTTATCATAAACGGATATATTATCATCGGTAAGTACATTTCTTCATAGTACTGGACGATAGTAGGCCGGGTGAGTTCGCCGGTATCAAATATATTACGATTCCCATTATCAAGATCGTGTTCGATGTAAATTAAATTGCAACTGTGAACAGACAAACTGCTGAGATACCGCATCGGTCTCGTGGGTCTGACTATTCTGCCTCTATCGATGAGGTGCATACTATTACAGAACATATTCAAACTGATCTGACGAGGATGAGCGGCAGACATGATCGACAGAATAATCAGCCCACAAATAACATTAGATCCCAATCACTAAGTACTTACAATATTCCTAAAATATTAACATTCAACACATTTAACTTAAAGTTTATCTAAATTATCAATTCCAATTTTATGTTTACCTAATATGGACCATTATAGACTAATCAACACGAAGCTGACCGTATTAGCTATATTATAATCAGAACATCATAACCTAATAAGACTACTAAATAAAATAAATAAATTAGAAATATTCTGACGGGAGTAAACCTTAATACAAAAACCTTCGGCAGTGAAACGTTCAAAAACAACACCCCATCGTAAAATCCTATCAAAATGGTCGAACGGAATCGTTGCAGTTTCCCAAATTTAACCCAGTTAACTTAAGTAACTATTAAAACGACAAACATCTCCTAATTTACCTAACTTTTACGTAATTAAATTAGTTAAAAGCTTTTTTTATAAAAATATATAAATTATCATGCGCACTCCTGAATAGTTTGAATTCGTTAGTAGCGACATCGTGCTGTGTTAGTAGGTAGCGTTACGTCTAGTTATTGAGTACATGAATAGTAGTTGCCGACAGCAACGGGCTCACGGCTCCGTACTCGACACGCCACGAGCCCGCTGCCGGTCGACGCATGCGGAACGCGCTTTGATCGCGATGCAACGATTCACGTCACCAAATAATAAAAGAGACAGCGTTTTAGCATCCTAGTACGCCACCGTGGAGAAGCTAGGCGCTAGGCGGTAGGCGGCTGGGCTCGTGTTGCGGGCGTCCAGCGACGCGGTACAATCTCATGCGACACGCCTAGCCACACCGTCACAGAAACAATTTCAACGATTTGTGCGTATCGTTTTTTTAAATCTCACTAATTTTGTTCTATTGTATAAGAGCACTTACTCTCAGATATCTCGCTTACGACCCGGACACGAAAACCCATATGATAAATCGCAGAATTCCATAAACATTCAGCACACTTTAACCTAATCTCACTATGAAAGATTAAGAACTAGGTACAGATGGGCGCGGGGCATTCTTGGTCGCCCTGCGCAGATACTTACACGGGGTCCCTGAGCTCGCGCAGGTACGCTCCAGGATTCTCGAGAGCCACGCCGAAGTTCAGTTGGCTCTCAATTATGTTTTTGAGGGCATCGACCCACTCCTGGCGGTGGCCTTCGGAGCGGCATGCGAACGACTGCCGCGGGCGAGTCGGATCCAATGAGTGAATAACAAAAGCGTCTCCTCGGTTTTCCCCTAGCTCCATTTTATTCATCTGCAGAGATGGGCTCAGATAAGTGACGTTATTGGTCACGAATAGATAACATACGATCTATAGTTGGGCGACTTTTGGTGAAGTGCGATCAGACACTGATTTTGACCCAGTGCTGGGCAACGGCATACGCTTTTGTTATAAGAACGCAAGTCAGAGACCGCGACTGCATTGCCCTCTGGGGTTTATCAATTATTTCACCAGTTCGGGATACTTGTATTATTGATAAAATTATGCTTTTGGACAGTCATGTAGTTCACGTCCATATGTGTATTCTGGGAGGGGGTACGCTCGCCCCCTCTGAGCTGAACTCAAGAGCTGAGCTGGTCAAGCAACAACATAAAGTAGCAATAGAATCCACGCCAGCTTCGTCCGGAGAAGTACTCCTACTCATACCTGATAGTCTACCGCCGAGCAGTAGTAGATTTGTGTGTAAGGGTGTGGGTTCCAGTGAAATTACGGTGGCATGTTGTACCTTAATTACCGTTTATATTAAGCACAACGCGATACGTCTGCATCTTTTCTTGGTTCAGTTGAGGAGGACCTTAGTGGTATTACTGTTGTTTATGGGCGGCGGAATCCTCTATCATCAGAAGGGCCGATGGAGCGCACTGTCATTTCTATCACTGCAAAAAACGTTTCACCAAAATAAGAATTTTTATAGGTGTCTTCTCCGATTGCGAACCGATTTTGTTGAAAGTATCTCCGAGATTAAATCGTACCCCTAATCACAAGAACAAGAGAGGGAATAAATTTAATAAGGATTTTTTTATCCTCTGATTGGATACATCTATTCCTACCATGTTTAAGTACTAACCTGTACATGAGCCCTGTAATGGAATGTAGGGCTCACGAACTGGGAGCGGCGACCGACAGGGTCGCTGAATATAACGCATTGTTCGAAAAGGAACACGTGTGTTTCCTTCTCTCGTCCTCTCTCGTTGGCGCCGTTTGATATGTCAGCAACCATCATTGTTTCCTGGCGCAACAGCTTCCCCTGTGCCTGGATGTTGCCCTGGAAACAACAATGAGAAATTCGAATAAAATTTTGATGGGAAAAATTTTGGGGTAGTGGAATTGTCTACCGATCTTAAGAATATAAACAAAGCTGAAATTGCTTTCGCCTAAACGTAATATAATTCTGTAAGTGCCTAATGCCTCTCAATGTTCGAAGTATTTTACGACCTATTTCTGTATTTGTATCAAGGATATTTTGGAACTTAAATTATGTATTTAAGTTCCAAAATATCCTAATAATAATATTGTCCACTTTGACCTACTAACTGACTAAAAGATTGACAGGCAAGCAGTTTGGATCTAAATCGATATGCTTTGACACTTTTGAAGGTGTTTCTTTTGGTAGGTTTCCATCAAAAACACTCAAGATGCGATTGTTTCCGAACGTCTTCGTTAATTTTAATCACTCAATTTGTTTAGTTACTTTTTGAGTTCGTACTACAGAAAACATCGTAATATATAAATTTGCCAATGTAAAATGTTATCTGTCAAAAATTTAAAGATTATTGACAAATAAACAATTCTTCATGTTTTTCCTGTATTTAAACCGATGCTTTTAATTTCCTTTCCGTCAATTACAATAAGGACGTAGAAGACTTCTATCCAAAAGAAATGTTACTGGTATCCGCTCTTATTTGATTGAGAAATATGAAAGCGTTTTTATGTATGTACCTCGAGACAAGACCCTTCCAGAACTATTAGAGTGTCCCGGAAGCACTCGCTGGCTATCGAAGAACGGTCTAAGATCAACGCTTTCCCGAGCAAAGTAAACTATCCATTTTGATACTCAAGGCAAGTAATTAGTTAATTTCAAGTGAGCGATACATCGAGGGCCATTTCGCATTTATAGAGTGTGTGTAAAACTCAGGGCAAGAGTTTTAGAGCGCTTTTAGTGTCATGAAGATTTGCTTTCGCACGCTGGACTGGCTCACGTGCGTCGCATCCGCAATGCAACTGCTAGTATGATGCGTGTGACACGCACTCAGGATGCGTTCAGGGGACTGATAGCGTGGATATTCACGCATGAGGGCCAATCCCAAGTGCGTGAGCCAATCCGCATAACAATAAAAGCAACAGTGATAGTAGTTTTGTTCGCTAGTGCGCGGCAATTGCTCTGCGTTGGTCACACAATGATCGCGTTAGAAAGGAACAAGCGTACATAACGTATTACAGGTCGCATATGCGTCGAAATATCCCTAGTATGATGCAGAGTTATATATTTTCTGTCGATTGAATGCACTAAATCGTTTCTTTTTTTGTCTTTGTTTTAAACAGAAAATGTGTTTAACAGCTACTCAACTAAGGTACGCACTCCGTAACTCTGACACTCGAAGATGGAACGTCTCATGAGCCTGTCATGTCACCGACAGCCACAACGGGAACATACCAAAATTTCGTACTTCGCGGTAGGAAGCAGGCATTTCAGGTTCACACTGCACATATCGTTTTTTCTACAGCTCCTAAAAGGTTTAACCTAGATGGACACAATATAATAATGGACGCATTTTAGAGAGGGCAAAATATTAGCAGCATAGGAAATTGCTCAGAGATACGATGGCGATGTCATTGGCATATGCATTAGTTTTTAGAACATTCGGCATTGGTCGAGGCTGGGTACTGAAATGTTCGCATTGCAACAAAAATAAAAAACAAGTCTAATATTAGTGACGTACGGACCATATGAATGGTATTCGTTCCATTTTTTTTTGCTAAAATTGTAACAAGATTATGCTCATAGTGATGTCTATCGAACACTGCATAAAGAAGATTCTTAGTCGTAGAAGAAAGTATGTGCTGGCACTGATATTATAATACCCACACAATGTACTTAGCACAAGTACTGTCCACAACGCGTGGGTTTTTTTTTTAATATGTCTTTTGTACAGCTCTTGGAACCAGAACGCGGTAAGTGGCCTTGTAGCCGGATCAACTTATTATATTTTTTTGGCAAGATATCTAAAATCGAATGGCGAAAAGTTATAAAAAGTCTATTTGATTCCATTTTCGATTCCATAGTTAACCAATTGGTCGAAGGCGAGTTTAACACACACCTCCACATGTTTTTAAATCAAATCTTGTTTGAACAATACTGGAGCAGCGCAAATCATGGCAGGTTCATATTTTATTTCAAAACAGTACAGTAGTGGAATGAGCTGACTTACCGTGAATCCTTGCAAGCGGCCGACATCCATCATATTGTTTGCGTTCTTAGGGATGATGGAAGAGCATTTCAATGCATCCGTCAGGGATGCGATCACATGCGCCGGGCAATTGGCGAGCTCAGTGTATGACAGTATCTTCTTCATCAGAAGATGATACTTTTGTATGCGTTGGATTGGCTTTATCAGCAAATCGGCGAGCTGAAAACCGAGAGCACATATTATAGTCTTCGTCGCGGAGCTACCGACGAACATTCCGAACTATTGTTTTGAACGTTCGCCAGCCACGCGCATGCTGACAAAAAAGCGCACGACATCTATGTTAGGTGTGTGTTGTGTCTTGTAGTGTGTGAAAACAAAAATAAAGCCCCCGAACTTAAAATGAAAGTGGAAAGAGTGCGGTGAATGTGAGGAGAAGCGGAGCATGCATGCTGGATTTCCTGTTTACAGTAGATGCACGAACGGCGGAATCACCGATTCTGCATCCCTTGTATGTGTTATTATTTGAACATCAAGAGAAATAGTTATTTCATGGAACACTGCGTGTGTCCAGGGAGTGTGTTCAGTCATCCCTGAATACACACGACATTGTTTCGGTTAGAGCGCGGCTGGTAATAACCAAAAAAAATCGGAATTTGGTATTCATTAATAATCAGTATATATTATACTCTATAAAACAGGCCGAATTAGTCAACTGTTCAGTTAATACCGATACCAGCGTAGCCCGAGTCCTCGTAATAAATGAATAAGACTTGTACCTTGTCTAAAGTACGGCGTCCTCCGCGAATTGCGGATCTTTTTTGAAGCAAATTCTACAATCCCATGATATTTGTCATTATTTGTTATTTCAACAAGTAAAATCTAATTTAGTTAATTAAGATTTAAACTCCTCGTACAAAGCTTAGCTCGGAGGCGCAAGGGCTTGGCAACCTTTGCGAAAGGTCAAAGTATAGAAAACCAAAGTGTGTCTCAATTCTATCGTGATCAACAATTACTCAGAGAAATGTGAACTTATTAAAATGTGTATGATTAATGTTATAGTGCCACTACAAGGGTTTTCCTAAGTATTAGAAAAGTTGGGGAAGAGACATAAGACTTTTGTTAGAATTTTATCACATAGCGTGCTTTCGGATCTATGCAGTCAAACTAATAATATGTACGCAATAGGTATGTATAATAAAAGGAGTAAAATGTTAGGTAGGTTAGCTGTAGGCAAGGTTTCTAGTGTTATTCCGGTAAGAGAACACTTCCACGCGAGTGTACGTCCGAAAGCACACTACCTTGCCATAAAGCTTCACAATGTAGACACTCACCTGGAGTTTGTGTCCGAGTTTGTTTCTAACTTCTTGGAAGTATTGGTCATGGTCCGATACTATGTATTCAGAGACAGGCTTGTTTCTGCAGTAATGTTCGTACATAAAAATACGTTTCTCCAAGAATCGACGAAACAGCGGCCCGAGGAGTTCGGGTCTTTCGACGCACTTGCGCAGGTCTGCGACGAACTTGCTGTAGAGACCACAGGGCACATAAGGTTCACTCTAAAACAACTTACATACTACGCACCAGCTATGAGCGGATTCATACTACAGTACACGTTATACAGTCTTCCTAAATGCTGTCATAATCAGGTAGCTGATTGAGTCAACCAGGCCGTCCGATCAGTATAATCCGATGTATTACACTTAGTTGACGAAGGATCTCGTATCACTTACTGACCGTCTCAATATTCAAGTATCAGATGGCTGCAATCCATCTTAGGCCACATGATCTTCACCTTAGTTGAATAATGAAACCAGTTAATAGGAAGACTGAATTCCGTATTTTGTAATAATCGCCGTGGTCGCCAGCAATCGAAGTAAGGAATAGAAAGGCACTTGTTAATTCTTTAATTTAAAAAATTCGATTCTCGTTTGTTAATGAACAATTTCTGTATTTAAATTCTTATTCATTACTTCGTCATATGCTACAAAACATAGGTAGGTACGATTATCCCGGAGTGATGGACTTCATAGTTTGATATTCTCTCCAGAAGTAATCCGTAGCCGCCCGTGGTGCTCACTGCGGGGACACAGGTTTACTCTCGACCGACTTGTAGCATAAGCGAGAGTGAAACACCTGTGAACTCTGCTGAAATATCGCTAGCCCTAGACCAGCAAAGCAACGCGCAGCTAAACTAAAAGTAAAACCGCCGAGGATTTTAGTTTTAGTTCTTTTCTAAATTCAATGCATTTAGAGGTTGTCACTAAATGGATTGCAATAAAATGTTGACCGATGCTTTGAAATGCACGATGTCCGGGCCTTCAAGTATTTGGAATATGATAAAACCATTATTATCGATCTGATAAATCTATTTCCAAGGCGAGTCGTGACTTTAGTTGTAACTATTTCATTAATTACTAGAACGAAACGATAGTGGGGCTCTGATAAGAATACGTTTATATTCATTATATTAAATAATATAATTTACTAATAGAATTGGAATCTGTTGTTTTCCATCTCTCTAGGGTATATTAGTGGCTTTATAAATGGCCAAAACAAAGGTGAAATAAACATTCTGGAGGTATTAAATCAATTGTTGTTATTTTGGAACTTGGTCTGTTTTAATTTACATTTGCATTTTCTTGACCGCTGTACTCGTAATATTAACTAAGTTTGTGAATAGCCAACTTGTGCTATTGTCTCGGTAAACTGCACTTTTCGACGAAACCATACTATTAGTCAAAGCCGAGTATTCACTGTTACAATACCAGGAAGACTGATGCTAAAGTGTGTACTTGATACTTACTCTCTATGCCACTCATAAATAATTTCGATGTTGCCGAATATCATTCGGTTGCGACGG
The DNA here is from genome assembly GCA_921293045.1 of Aplocera efformata. NCBI lineage: Eukaryota > Metazoa > Arthropoda > Insecta > Lepidoptera > Geometridae > Aplocera > Aplocera efformata. The sequence goes on along the minus strand of OV121038.1, from coordinate 16,352,780 downwards.
TCGCGCAGACCTTCGGGTAGAGGCGGATCATTGGGGTGCTCCTAAAAATAAAAACAAATACATGACGTAAAGTTGCAATGAAATACAACCATCTAAAAAAACCAGGTTAAATTGCTTTCAATGGAGACATTCATCTAAAAAAAACAGGTTAAATTGCTTTCAATAGAGACATTCTCTTCCTCTCGTATCAAGTTGACGGCGAAATTAAATGAAAATCCTTCCCAAAGGAGTTCATGTCGTAATGATGTTGTTATGTACAGGACTATTCATAATTTATACCAGGTCGTTTCTTTATTACGCACGTCATCAAAGCTTTTATAACCATAACGAGACATTTTTGAGTGCCAAGCATTTAGAACTCCTTAGAAGACAAATACAACCTACAAATGCCTACAAATGATTTTTTTTTGTCTAGCAGCTTATCCGTACTCTCAGGAATAGGTTACGAGAAAAATTGCCCGTACGATGTATTTTTGCCTTTAAAGTGCATATATTCGTTCAATCGAGGGAACAAAATATTAGCAGATTTATTGAAAACATCAATATTTCTAACATACTCACGTTTCTTCAGGGTATAAATGTTGCCTTCTCGCTTACCGGTATGGCTAAATGTCTGCCCTCTCAGCCTAGATATGTAACTTTCCTGTGTCGACGAGATTACCTTGATGATCTCTGTTTAAGCTCTTGTTACTTCACAGATTTCACATCCATGTCGCTGCTCTGTTAAGGGTTTACTTACATGAATGTGACGCATGTATCCATCGACGACCAGACGCAGGTCGGCGACATATATTTCTTCTGTGTCGACTAGTTCGCGCAGCACGTAATCCCGTTTTTTCAGTAAAGACTCGCTACTTTCTTCTTCGGTGAAGGCTGTCTCAGTCTCGTCACCTTTGGAGGTCGCCGGCAGAGCGCCATGTTGCTCCTATACAAACATTCTTTGTGATAGGTTTCTGGATCGCATTGTGATAATTTAGACTCACAGCTATATATATACTTAGATTATACACGTGGCGATATACATATGATCGTATATTTAAAGATTTTAATGAATCCGCGTTGGTACCATCTGACTACAGTTATTGTACACAACATTTTTAGTGTTGAATTTGCTAGCTTTGTGCTATAAAAACTGAACAAACTAGCAATAAAACCAACTGTGTGTGCAATGTTCGTCTAGAGAAACACCACCGTAATCAGCTTCAGCCGTCAATCAGTATTGCAGTTGCATCGCTGTCAGGTTTGCAGGGTGTTGTGGGATACCGGTCATAGCACAAATAATAAAAAGAGAAATGATTTTCACTCGAGAGGTACACCTTGAAGTGTCAGGATAACGGGCGCAGTGCAGTGTACTCTAGTCACCTGAACACGGGAGGCCTGAGCTGTGTCGCTGTTGTCGTGAATCAGAGATATTGCTGAACATCAGGTTGGATATTGCTGGTCACATATACCTATTGTTTGTGACTAACTAGGTAGGTCGCATTATATAATAACTGGTTCAGTACAAGACATTGAATCTCCAACTTTCCACTAGCTAGATAAATAAAGTGTATTTCTATGTCCTGGACTCAAAATCAGCTCAAATAAAAATATTCAAATTTACGATTATTTCTATCTACCACACAAACACAACATGCAAAATGAACAAATAAAAATTAGAGATAACCGAGCATAAAACAAAACCCAAGCCAACGTAAGATATAAGGCAACGTAACCCAAAATATCTATCTATAGATAACTGGCAATACCGTATTCAGATGCAAAATTATGGAGAAAAAAAAATTACACTTAAACATCAAGCTTAATATCGTATCCGATAAATGTTTTAATAACAAATCTGTAATCTAACAAGACATGTCGAAATCCTTTGGGCAGATTGAAAAAATAATAATTTATATCGTTAAGTGTAATATCGTGATGAAAGGTACAATCAATCGCATACGATAGTTTTAGCCAAGATATGATAAGCATTGCCTACGGTGTCATAACACACCATTTTCAATGCTCATAAAACAGCACGACAACGGCACGACAACGCGACGCGATGGATCAAAAAGAAAAATCGATATAATCAAACCAAACAGAAGCTACTCTCCAAACACCGTGACTATAACATATTGCTTGCCGGCAGCAAGCCGACAAGCAACATTCCAACATTCAATTATTCGTCCAACACGGGAATAGTTGTTATTTATCAAGTAATTGTCAAATGTTAAATGCCCGATGTAGTTTGGAGCCCACGCATTGACGTTGACGCCTCAAAAAGAAGTAATTAAAAAAACTGATGATAAATAAAGCTGCAGCCACATATCTGTCATTCACATCAAAAATTTAATTACACCCCTCGATATCTAAAGTATCAAAGAACTTGTGACGTTAAGTGAGGACTGACGCTTCGCTTGTTAAAATTTTTTTTTGTTACTCGTAACGTGCCCATTTTCACATTAAACACACAGCCGTTTCCACGACAAAGCCACACCCCATTTTATTGCTTTGTTAATGATATTGCAATTTGATTTAACATAATATTACCAAGTCTGACAATCACGCGGGTTTCTAAAACGTTGTAAAGTAAACAGGACATATTATATATAAATATAATTCATAATAAACGTATGGATTTAATATATAAAATTACAATAAGTTTATAGTCAAAGTCAAATATTATAGTATAGTATAGTTATAGTCAAAACCAAAGACTCATGTCGTAAGGTGTTCGCAAAGTTAGGCGTACTCACGTTCAGTGGTGAATACATTTTACAGTGTTTAATTTATGTAAAAAAAAATATTAAAAATTTTTTGACGCTATCTTCTTTGCACCATTATTCTACCAGACATGGTGGCAACATTCAGCACCCAAAGTGCCGAACCAGTAAATTGTCAAAAAGTTACATTTGCAATGGTATTAAACTTTACAATAAACTCGACAATGAAGTTAAAGATATGTGTTATGACTCATTTAAGAGAACAGTTAAAGAAATTCTTATTCGTAAAAGTTATTATACACTCACTGAAGCTCTGGAAGAAAAACATATTTCATAGGTAACATTTTATTTTATTTTCATATTTTGACTTACTCCTATTTTGTTGTTGTTTTTTTTGTATTAATAATCTGACAATGCCCCTATACAGCTGATAAATTAATGAATAGTAATAATATTTAAATTTCCTATTTGATTATATTTTTTTTATTTCTTTCTACTTTGTAACATTTGTTTGGTTTACTTTTATACACTGTAATTGACAATGCCAGTATAAAGCAGCTAAATTAAATATTATTACGATTATATTTAATCTATAGGTGTAATTGAAATCTAAATTTATTTGACATGCCATCATACTTTATGTATTGTTGAAATTTTAATGTATTATTTAATTCTTGACAATGCCACTATACAGCAGCCATTGTTTAATTATATTTTATTGTTAATGTAACATTTTATTTCTATTATTTTAAGTATTTATATGACGCAACTATGCTTGTCTATTTTAATTTAGTTTATAAGATCCAACTATTAGTATTAAGATTCTGTAACATTGTAATGAAATTTTAAATTTGACATAACCAAGTGTTCGCTATATGATCCTACGGTGAAAATAAATGAGTATGAGTATGAGTATGAGTCCTGTTATACCGGAAAATGATTTGAGGGCTTGTTTTGATTACAGAGTATACGGAAAGTCTGGGTATTTGGAGAGAGATATAAAACCAAAGCATGCACACAACATGCCCTTATCAGTGAGTACGAACAATGCTAGTCTTCACGATCTGCTCGAGATCAGCGATATCCGCCGAAGCTCCGTTCCCTTCCATTTCCATCTGAAGATTCTGAAAATGTTCATCACAATGAAACCGCAGCCAGCGACCAAATAACAAGTTTAATAAGTTAAATCAGCTAACAACAAGTTTCCTCCATTAATTGGACATAACTTTCAGCAGCTTTGAATTTCGTCGCTGACTTGGCCATACCCGGCTGGTTAGGTGAATGTTAATTGAAATGTGAAAGTTATTTAATTACATTTGAAAGAAGAAAATCTAAGAGTCTTGTAGACTTACGCGTTCGGCTTGAGGCGCTTGAGTTGACGGCACCGGTGCTTGCAAAACCGTCTGCGGATCCTGCATGGGCACAAAATTAAATATTAAATATTATATTAGAAAACACTATTTTATGTGCATTAAGTGGCGGGACGAACTGACTGCCACCCACAAAAAAAAACAGCTACACGACTCCAGTCCTGCCCTACAGAAGTATGATAAGACCCAAGTCGCATCGCTTCACTTTTCATGGTCAACACACGAAGTTTTACCTGGGCGGGGATCGAACCCAGGACACCTCGCTCCAAAGTCAGGTTTTTTTTTATGTGGAGAAGTAACGGAACGACCTGAAGGCCCACCTGGAGGTTATTGGTTACCGCCGCCCATAACAACAGCAATACGACTTAGGTCCTCCAACCGAAGCATGAGAAGACCTAAGTTGCACCCCGATGCGCCCGTCACCCGAGACAGGGATCTTACGTCTCATGCACATGTGACGTCAGCGGCTCCCGTCTTTCAACCGGAACATAGCAATGCGAATGCACCGCTGCTTGACGACTAATTACCAGGTATGGAGGCAGTACTTCTCCAAGCGAATTTTGCACATGTTCTATTGCTACTTTTTGTTGCTCCTTTAGCACCACCCAGAAGGTACGTGTAGGAATTCGTAGAATACTCACTTACGGACGCGAGTAACAAGAATTCGTTAGAATTACGTTACGTTTTCAAAATCAAAAAAGCTGTTATTCCTCCTTTCTTTAGAATATTTCCATTTCTCTGGAACGACTTATACACTGACAACTAAAATAAAAAATCATATCAGTTCACCATCGGCGAGGATATCAAGTAACAACAAGCAGCCGAACCGAAATCTCTTTTGCAGGTTTACAAGACTGAATTTCTGTTATTAAAGTATTAGCATAAACTCATCTTGGATCCAACAATACAATCCGACTAATGAAACAAACATAACACGTCAATGATTTGAGTCAGCAAAATGAAAGAGAAGAAATGGGAAAACAAGATGTCTTTGTGGACTTAACACGGTATATTAGCTGTCATCGACCAGTAGAACGTATTGAAATAAATATCCACTTCGTTGCGTAAAACTCGTATGTCCCCGCCAGAAGCCGGATAAAGAGTCGCCTCCTTGTAACGACGACACATATGTATTAATAATCTGTACCAGAGCGATCGAGCTTCACTCGGTTTTATTTGGTGTAAAACGTTATTTTAAATAAATTGTAATTATTAAGAAATACAATTACACTGGCAAAGTTAAATAGCAAAACTAAATCAAAACACAAAATTTCATCCAAATTGTTACAGCCGTTTCCGAGATACGCGAAATAAATATCTACAAGAATTGCTCTTTTAAAGTAATTAGATAAAGAACCCTCACTCACTCGGATCCCTGTATTAGAATTTCCTGTGTCACAAGCGGCCTCCGACAAACAATCATCCAAGACCCGAGAATATACTTTATGGTTTTAACATAAAGCAAAGTTTGCCCCGGTCGGGGATCAAACCCAGGACCCCTCGCTTCGCTTAGGGAAATCGTAATAGTTACTGCCAACTTGGCTGCCCGAGCCATCACAAAGACAAAGACAAATTGAAGCGCGGAACAAAACAATCCTCTTTTCATTAGACTTCTAAAGGAGGAGATAATCAATACGCAAGTTGTATTTTTTATGTTTGTTACCTCAGATCTGCGTAATGTACCGACCGATTTGATTTATCTTTTTTTATTTAAAAGAATGTACTTTCAAATAGATCCCTTAGAAATGTCATCAAAACCAGTTGTTGTTATGGTTTTAAGAGCAAATAATATGACAACCAAGTAAATGAAATTGCGTTTTAATTCCGGTGACTTCTTTTTGCTGAAAAAATTCAGTGATTTAGATGTTTTTTTTTTTTAATAATAGAGTGTTCCCCTAAGCCTACTTAAAAAAAATTATGTGCACGTTCTCAAAATGGTAATGAAAAACATAGCGAAGAAACCGAAGTATATCCTAGAAGTAATGATTCGAAGACATGTGAAATCTACCAGTCCATATATTCTCCCGTGGTAAATCAACGCCCATACACTCACACAACTCGAGACTAAGCTGATGATCCTGAGGTATGTGTAGTCTCAACTACAACTCATCATAACGCAAGTTAAAAGTAAATTAAATTAATTAAATACTGATTCGTAGTTAATGTAAAATCCTTCAGAGCGGTTTTTTTACGAAGAATTTTAATATAATTTATAGAACACTTTCCCATTACCAGGCATTTTTTAGTTTTAAATTGAACAGGAAAATTCGAATTTCTTCCCAGAATGGAACTGGCGCGAACCAATTAAGTAGAGCTGCTATTTTTCTATAGCAGGTCAGCCAGAACCAATCAAGCCGCAATTTTCACAAAATGGCTTGCCGAACGTGTTCCGCTTTCAATTGGTTAGAAACATAGGACAAGGTCATATCCGCAGACTAGATTGAATTGTTTGTGAGCCTACTAGGACGGCCTCATAAAGATAATGACACTAGTAGTAGCCACGACATTATTGACATCCGTCAGTCAGAACAACGCCGTTCCCATCTTTAGCCTCAATGTTGCCACATAGATGAATTGCCGACAAGTGAACATCCGCAGGAGACAACTAATGCTGTTCAATTAGCCGAGAGCACTCTAGTGGAGAGGCCAACAGCTGCGAATGCAGTACAGGCTAACTAAGCCAGCTTCGTGTAAGCTTAGGCTTTCACACAGGTACACACGAGCATGCTACGTAATGGTTATGCCCGAGTTTTGACAGACAAAACAGAAGGTAGGCGAGACGTAGTTATACTAGTTTTATCTGTAACAGACACCAACTTCCCCTCGTAGGTATGAATGCGCTGTCATACATTAAATTGTGTTTTGTTACTTTTTTTAATTAATCTATGTGGGTTACAGTATTAATCTAAAAACGCGATACTTATTACGATAGAATTAAGGCACAAGGTTTAAAAAAAAATAGAAAAAGTAAACGATGCCGTAATTTCAGAAACCAAATATTTTAAGTACTGAATATTGGTACTGAACTAGAAATATTGTATTTAGATTATATCGCAGGTATGCATGTACATCTACGAAGAACAAGGAAGTGTTTATGGACTAAAATCAATATACGAGTATTCTTAGAAGTCCTTGTGATTTGTTTTGAATTGTGTGAAATCAGTAATGTCCGTTACTGATTGTTAGATACTCCGTTCCAGCCTCTTATGTTCTCACTGCAGGGACATCGGCCTACTCTCGATAATTGAGGGTGAATGGGCTCTGATCTACCACGGGAGCTCAATCCGGATTGGTAGATGTCACATTTCTTCGAATTTTTAGTTCTAAGACATGCAGGTTTCCTCACGATGTTTTCCGTCACCGTTTCGAGAACGTGGTATTGCACATATAAATTTAACAAGTGAAAAAGCTTATTGGTGCACGTGTGTGTGGGTTTGAACCAGCGACCTTCAGATTGAAAGTCAGCGTCTGTGCCCCTGGGCCACCCTCTCTTCATAGATACATAGACACTGTATATGTTTGGTCTCACATAGTGCTGCTTTTTGCAGTTTGTTTACAATAGTGGTACACTTAAGTGCTGGAACATCAAGCAAAGCGTGCACTTTGTTTTAAGCGACACCAGCCTTAGTGCAGCTTTTTCACAGGGTGAATTTAGTTGATACTATTTTCACTCAGGATTAATGATGACGTGTTAACGGTAGGTTACAAATTACATTATATTCATTCCATCAATAGATTTCTTACGGAACCTAGTTCGGCAAGTATTCTATCTACGCGGGCGACCTTCAGGGTTCAGGATGCAGTGGCATTAGAAAATTTACTCATGTAACGGAAATATCTACACGTGTATATTTTCGCAAGATCTACAATCGTAATCTAATTACTAGTTTGTATATTACAATTAACAGAATTTTGATTGGGTTGAAACATAGAGCTGTTGAGGTGGCAAAATTTTATAGCGACATTATTTAGTTTGTAAGAAACATTGACACGATAAGAAGAAGAAGAACAGAATTTTCATAATTTTCTTTGTCTTTTGAGAAAATGCGGGCGCGGTGGTGATGCCTTCCTCCTACACGACGTCATTAAAGTATATGGAAGGCACCATTCTCGAAAAATCTTTCAAACGGCTCCGTGGCTTAGTTGAAAGTAGTCCTGCCTTCGAAGCGAGGGATACCGGGTTCGATTCCCGGCTGGGGCACACTTTGTGTAGTGAGCATGAAGTTTATTCTCGAGTCTTGCGTATTTGTCCATGCCATCTGCGACACAGGGAATCCTAGTGCAGAGTTATGAGTGTGTAAACGTTTATTACGTTAATTACATCGTGTCTAAGTAAACTAAATGAATTGCAACAGTAAGTTTAACTGTTACGATTCTTAAAAATGTTTTGTTATCTTTCCGCTAATAATAACATAAAATTTAATACAACTGTCTCTAGATCTGGGTCAAAATGACACGTGCATTCTAATAATTGTATAGTCAAGGGTGTTTGCCGAGCGCTTTTACGTTCCAAGTGGTATCACTGGCTAGCTCTCTGGCCTGTGGGATAAATATCATCTGTAGCCAGCATATTTAACGAAGTGCGAAAGTACCCCCCCCCCCCTCCCCCCCTATGGCCTTATAGCTACGTCACTCCCGTTCGTCGGATACCATAATAACTATTTCCTAATCTACCGCCAGCGAACAGCAAATATTATGAAAGCAAAATTGGATTCCGATAGCTCTGTTGGGGTGTACCTTAATCATGAAAGCGAAAGCGAAGAAGAGATTTCGTAAATCTGTTCATCGATTTCATGGTTGGTATACATTGTAGTGATATGGTGCCGGGATATCATAACATTTCAGGAGGTTATTTTATTTTGTGAATGATTTTGAGTTGGGTTCAAAATGACGTCCTCTTCAAAATCACAAAATATTTGATACCAACTCGCGGGTCACAAGTGGAACAGCAAGTTTCGTACAAACGATAATTCGGGTGTCACGCGGACGTGTCTGGTACTCCGCCGGATTTGGAATTACCGTTACCGTAATTCCAAAAATGCAGTCGAAGTGGACGCTGCCCTAGTATTAACATGACTATATTAATAATTGGATCACGTTAACATTAGTTACGTACGCGGCGTTCTTATCAATTCTAGCGTTTCAGCAAATATTTAAAAAGATGACGTCACTAAATAAATAAATGATGTAGAAACAGATCCCCAGTTAGAGTCTAGCATGATGTCGTATGTACATTTTATGCCACGTTCCTAAAGGCGCTAACGAAGTTCAGAATATGAATGATCTCGCTGGAGGGTCGAGGCGGAGGCGGCGGCGGCCGCGTGGGTGTCACGGCTCGTGCCTCCAAATAACGAGAGCAACGTCGTTACATTATTTATCAATACGTCCGACTACAAATAAAAACCGCTCTCAAAGGAACGAAAATATACTGTCAACTTGTATCACTTTGTAATTGGCTGTATGTTTAAATTTTAAGTTATTATATTAGCTGTAGATTTTGTTCATCAAAGAATAAAATCAAAGTAAAAAAAATAAGAACGCCTTAATCACTGGTAAGTAAGACGAAGCACAACGAATCATACATACAGATATCACAATATTTATTTTGCTATATTCTCAATCTGAACTCTTTTTTAACCTTAGTAACGTCTTTTAGCTCGAAGTAACAAAAATTTCTGGTAGAAGACTAGGCTTTAAAATGCCACAAAGGAAAGCCATTTCCTGAATCGTTTCGCGCCCTCTTCAATGATGGAGACCGGACATTTGCAATGAAGCGATCGTGATGGAACTTTGATGAAACCAAACGCAATTTTGATTCACAAGTTATTGGTTTCGCGGTCGGAGAAAAAGTTCTCTTCAGGGGTAAGCCACCAAGAAATGGGACACAATATTTCAGATGTTAAGCTGTCTGGCCAAGCGCGGAATTGTTTACTGCGTTTACAAATAGCCAACATAGGTCTTAAAGCTGCCAACCTAAACTGGAACAGAGCTGTCGCATGCAACCCATTGCGTTGCGCCCGTCACTCTCAAACGAGAATGTAACATCTCATGCTATAGTAATTATACCACTACCTCCCCACACAATTCTACAGGAAAAGGACAATGCGAGCTTACCACTGCTTGGCGGCAGAATATCAGGCGTGGTGGCAGTACTTCTAAAGACCTAGGCAAAAACTCTACTGCAACTTTGGGTTGCTCCTTATGCACCCTCACTTTTAGGGAACAAAATGGACCTCTAAGATTTTTTTATGCTTGGTGTTGTTACCTCCAAATGACATAAGATGGGATGTCAGATTGGTCCGTCCCCTATATGACGTGACGAGTGCGTAGCCTGATATGAGGTGGCGGGGGTTAGACTCCTACTTAACCAATTGGAGCACCAGTTCCTAGAATCGGAAGTAGCGAAAGGAGGGAACGAAGGAAGCCCCTATTTTAACAAAAGCAGATCATTTTCCTACCTATTGTTCTTTTGTATTATTTTTCTGTGCGACCCACTTTTCTTAGGTTGACATGGACGGGGTAGAATCACAAAAGCCTTCTAATCATTACTCAGCAGAGAGCAACTGAGGTCCGTATTCAGTTGCGCAATTTCAAAGTGGGCCACTGCATATTATGGTCACACGGAGTACTTTAAGAGCGAAAACGGCGTAGGGGACTTCTCATTACGACTTTCATAGCTCATCCCGGTGTCCACAAAATAACCGATTTCAAACGCAGAGCGTGATGGATCAGATGCAGATGTTTACTAACCAGCGAATGATTTTATTTAATACTTATTTACAAAATTAATGTACCACGTTCTCAAAACGGTGAAGCATAATATGACGAAACCGGCTTGTCGTAATACCATGAATTCGAATAAAATACATGTTTCTCTCGTGGTAGAGAACAAATTCAATTTCGCTTTTTGTGGCGGGTGTCCGAGCAGGGGAGCGTTAAAGAATGGTACGGAGGGTACAATGTCTAGTCTTCATCCCCATTTGACGTTGAATCTCGGCGGTACATGTAGAGCTAGTATACTTAAACAATTGAATGATTTTAAATTCGACAAACCGACTGATTAGATGACTCACTCTCGTTCCCTATTTGTCGCTGATAAGGACAATTATTTTTTAAAGAAATTTATGTGAACCATATTTGAGATACATCATATCAAACCAAAACAGAATCATCTAAATCATTGGCTATTTTAGCATAGGGTTCATAGCATAGCAAAATATATACACGAATTGAGAACCATTTTGTGAAGTCTTAAAAAAGGCTGAAACGGAACGGCTGAACGGCTGGGTATGTAAGGGGGTAAGGGACTTACCTGAATAGGTTTCATCGGAGGAGGGAGTTCCAAGTCTGCTGCGTCGTCAAGCTCGGCGTCGTCGAGCGCGCTGGCGGCGTTGCCTCCTTCGGCGTTGTTGTCAGGCACCGCAGCCGCGTACGGCAACTGTTGGGAAGGAATAGGGTTCAACGTATGTCTAGCTTAAATTATTTGAATTAATATAAGACTAGAAGCGCAGACTTCTGACTGGCATTTAAAGTGATGCAGCCCCGTATGTATAACTATGGTAATTTAGTTGAAAGAGCAAGGCCATGCCTCTGAAGTTTAGGTTTAGGTAAGCAAGGTTTTACGTTACTAATGGCGGAAATTTTGCTGGCAACATAATTTGTACGCTTGCGGCGTGATAGTAGTTATATGACTCACGTGCACAAATTTGTTACGTTTTGGCTTTACCATTAAGCGAATTATATAATGAATTAATTAATAATTCTTGTTCTTGGTCTATACATTTTGAAGTCTAAATTAAAATACTTTATTTCCTTCGAATTTTATTGGAAACGTTACTTTTTAAAAATACGTGTACAGGATCATACGTTCTTATTACTAACTTTAGCGCTCGATTAAACCCTATCAGCCCCTTCTAGGTGAAGAACAAGCAAGAAACCCCAAATGGGAGAATTACTTTCTTTTCGCGAGCATACATTCCTGTTCACAAACAATATAATGTCCTTATGTCTACGTATACATCTTGTTAGTCAATATTGAAATTTTGAATTTATATTACAGTTATTTTTCGTGTCGTGGAGCAGAGCGACAACAGGCAAGGCATATTGTCGGGTCTTTTTACGTTAATATAATCATTACCAGTGTAGGCCTTCTTAACCAAAGTATTTTTAAAGCTTTAATGCATGGCGCTCAACGTACTGTTGTCATTACTTGTCAAGAACACTAAACCGAGCCCCGATCCCCCCAGGGTGGGATGGGACACCTGTCCCGCTTAGCAGGTCGCCTTAAAGAGAAAAGGCAGAACAAAAGAAACCGCGCGGCGTCTTTGCTGAAGCTTTTATCTCACTAATGAACCCGCAAAGTGGCTAAATTGTAAAAAAGTATTGTGTTAGCAAGGCGTTCCAAGCCACCTGCTCGGACCTCCCTTTCCGTTAAAGATGATTAAAAATATTTACTTATTCCAATTCTGTCACTCAATTCGGCACAGACGCGACAGCGGACTAACAGAAAATCATTTTCAGGAAATTAGAAATACGGCTGTGTTCATTGACAGGTCATCTAGTTCCCATACATAAAGTTTGTCGGGAGTCTATAAATAGACTTCGCCAACACATTTGCGGAATATTTATACTATAAATATGATGTTGCACTGTTTCACGAATTTAATTATATTTATCATAAAATTCAACATAATAAATGTACTTAATTATATCAATACCGAGCGAGAAGGATTACCCATATTCGGCATATTACACCGAATTCGCCCTAAATCGACAAAAACGAGGTTTCCTATTTATGTGTTTCTAACTCCAAAAATAAGGACTGAAGCTAATATTTTATTGTATACTAGCTGCGCCACGCGGTGTTCCTAAGAATTTTCTGCACAATCTTCTTCATTTTTCTTTCATAAGAACCTTCTCCTGACAATAAAAAACACAACAAAAAAGAATTAGCAAAATTGGTCCAGCCGTTCACGGCGTGATGCCGTGACTAAGGGAAATAGGTATTCATTTTTATATATATAGATTAACTATAACAACAGCGATACGATTTAGGTCCTCCCCTACCAAAGTATCTAAAGATAAAGGTATCGCTTCGCGTTCATCACTCAGTGGTGTTGGTGTAAAGTTATTGTTACCTTGAGCTTCTTGTCGGATGGTATCTTCTTGAACGGCACGGGCTTCTCCACGTTGGCCGGCGACTGGGACCCGCTCGCTGCCTTATCGTTCTTGCTTTGTCCAGAAGGCTTGCCTCGGAGACCGCCGAGCCACCGCCTTCTTGCAACAAAACAAACGAAACACTACTTATTATTTAGTTTATATTATGTACAATATGTTCCTAAAACGGTGAAGGAAACATGAGAAAGACCCATTTAACAAAAGAAATGAAAGATTGGGCTACCGTGGTAGACGACAATCTCAAACTTGTTCAGTGTAGGCAGGTGTCCCTGCAGTGGGAATGGGTGAGACGGATAGATTTGAACTTCATCCTAAACTTTGACCATTGAAATCATCATCGATAAAGCTATGTCCAGACAGAAATACGTAAAACCAACTATATTTTTCGCATGTCGTTTGAATTTTACCATGGAATAAACCCAAGACCCTTCACAACTTATCATTTTGTGGGAAGTGTCATATTTGTCTTTCATTGCTAGTCAGATAACATCTCAAGGTTGCGAGTGAAGACCAAAATGAGATAGGTACATTACAATTACTTCTATGTCAAGATATGACGAATCCTTACTTTGAAATATAGGTTTGAATAATACACAATCGCTCGAAATTAAAGTACAAAACAAGTGTGCCTTTCAGTTGAAAACTTCTCCAAAGTAACACAAAGCCAAATGGCTGTTTTGACGATTAACAATACGGCCACGTGACACGTGGCCGTAAAATAAACAAACAAAACCTGAAAAAAAAAATACGAGCTGTGGGACAGATGGAATAAAATTAATGATAAAAAGCAGAAAAACCTACATACTATTTCAGTGGCATGGTACATTAAGCGTACCTAGCCGTCCTCGTATGGTCGCGGACCACAGTAATTTATACGTAATGTGATACGACGACCGCAAAACTCGGATTAATATCGCGCGACACTTCGGAATAAACAGACTTAATCGACCGAATTAAGTACAATGTAATTAGCTATGCTTTATCTGTTTCACAGTTAGGTTTTTGACGATAGCCACTAAGAGATATGATTAAGTGACTATATCTTAACCCCATAATGACGATCCCGTTCTTAGGTCAAATCCGAAGACACTGGTGAGAACGGGCACAGACGCCGATTTTCAATCTGAAGGTCGCTGGCTTAAGCCCACACGTGCACCAATGAGTTTTTCACTTGAAAAATTCATGTGCGTAATGCCACGTTCTCAAAACGGTGACGGAAAACATCGTGAGGAAACCGGCATGTCTTAGAACCAAAAATTCGATGACATATGACATCTACCAATCCGGATTGGGCTCCCGTGTTAGATCAGAGCCCATTCACTCTCAATTATCGAGAGTAGGCCGGTGTCCCTGCAGTGGGAACATTAGAGGCTGGTACGGAGTATTATCGTGAAGAAAATGACATGCAAAAGACTAACATTTTAAAGACATGTGACATTATATTGCTACCGTGACACATAATTGAGAAATTATCCCTCATTTTAAAATATCATCATCCTTACAGGAATAGAGCACGTTGTCTATATTTGGATCCTCTCCAAAGTGTATATTGTCCTTCGCACCTGTTTGTTTAGGGGCTAACACAATATATAGCCACATTCACGACTCGATCTCGGGAGACAGTTATCAACAGAACGTTGCGTCTTGCCATGTGGAAACTACATGGACATGACCTATTTCCATTATTTGCATACATTTACGCTTCGAGATGTTGCTGCGATAGGTGATGACAGGTGGGAGGACTAAATATTCTGGGACCGATTAAAATTGCAATATATCAGTTAAGTTGGCTGGAGTGGAAGTATTTCAAACAAAGAAGATTACATCTTCAGAAGACCAATGAAATAGTTTTTAATGTGAGGGTGAATAAATTGTGATCGGTACAATTTTTTTTTAATCGTTTTTCACTTGAGGATGTGGAGTATATCATTTAATTTATAAAGTCCTAGCGTTTTACGAGGAAATAAAAATTACTTAAGAATTTGAGTATTTTTATTTTCTGTGGGGCAAATCAAAACTGGGTTTTTAGCAGGCAGAAATTTACAAGTTATTAAACACTAGCGATTAGCCCCGGCTTCGAACGGATACAATTTATAGCCGTAATTTTATTGTCGTAATTTGAAAAATAGTTCAAATACACGGCTAACAGATAAAATGTGTAGGTAACTAACATACTAAACGTAGGGCTGTTTGCTCACACCGCGGCATTTTTCTTACTTTTAGCTTTTTATACCCGTCGTATCTTCTAATCTAAACGAAAGGACCCATTCGAATAACTTAAAAAGGAATGTACATTGCCTAAATCAAAGGATCCTTGATTATAAAGCTATTTTGTTGGATAAGGATTAAAATAATGATACGAATGTGTTTTGATTGACTAATTTGAACAAGAAGCGTTTAGTTAGACATATAGCCTCGCGGACTTTCTTGTGGGTAATGCTAATATAAACATGTAGTACAATACATACATTATACAATATTATATATTATCTTGTATATGCATTTTTTTATTATTTGGGTTATACTATTTTAAATAAAATACTACTTATAAACATAAGCAGTATTGACTGACAATGTAATTTCTATAAGTGAAATAATTTTTTAAATCGGTTACGCTGTCTCTTTTTTTCATTACAAACAAACATAAAACATTCAATAAATCATATCTGTTCGTTAACCTCATTTGAAAGCTTCAAATACAAATTATACTTTTATCACTTTTTTTTTTTTTTTAATGGCACCTCATTTCTGCCGCTACACTGCATAACTGGTAACAATGTTTGTGAATACGATACCAAGTCAATCTTTTTGCTGTAACTGTTACTTTTATTTGAGCCAACGAGTATGTCCAGACAATCTACATGTTACTGAAAATTTGTTGTTGTTGAAGTACTCGCGTTTGGCAAGTTATCAACTAAGACATAAAGTACAATGAAAAATGAAGTTGGTACTAAAAAAAAGCTCTAACAAAGGCTTTTTTAAAAAAGACTGAAAGTGTGGGAACCCCTCATCATTTACTTACGAAGATTCCGTGTGACCATGATACCGTTACGAGAATGCGGTTCCAACCAATCAAAATAAAGATTAAGTAATAATTTTAGACCACTGAAAGTAATTTCATTCAATACTTGAATACGTTACGTTATAGTAGTCTTAAATGCTTCGAGTTACTTTGAAGGATAGAATCTGTAACGAAGATATCCGATATTTAACAGAAGAGATCCACATAGCTCATAGGAATAACAAGCTGAAGTGCCCGTGGAGTGGTCAACTAGTGGTGATAACTTGTGGAAGAAGACAACAGAAGTGGAAAAGATCAGAAGATTGCGCTCACTGGGATTGGCATCACGCTGACGGTGATGAGACTTTTATGTACATAACACTTACTTTACGACCACGACTTGATTCCACATATTATGCGCATATAGGCAGTCACGTCACGGCGTCACATTTCCGCGCGAACTGGCTGACTGACGTATTGTTATCTTGGAGTCGTTTGGAGCGATAGTTGATCGTCAAGGAGCGGCACCGGCAGATAATCGCGATAACATGATCCGCAACGCGCCCGCAACGGGCTCGCACTCTGTCGCCGCAATCACGTATCGGTTACCGGTTACCAGTTACCAGTGTCAATCTGTCCAAGGATTTCCACGGGTTTCTATGAATTGTGGTTTTCACTTTTTTTTATTATTAAAATCAGATATCGCCCTCTGTGATATAATTTCAATAGAAAGTAAAATGTCAATGTAATTCAAACATAGCCATAGAAATAAACTTATACTTGTTGGCTATATGCTATTGCTTGACGTTCATTTAGAGGCTTTCTTTCATATTTTATCAACCGATTTCCGGAGGAGGTTATCAATTCGGTTGAATGTTTTTTTGGGTTCCGTACCCAAATGGTAAAACGGGATAACGCAAATAACAGATTATGTTCTTTTTTTACATGATATAAAAGAAAAATATGGTCCTGTTTTACAAAGTGCGATTAGGCAAAGATAGTTGCTTTTCTTAAAAATATATTTAAAAAATCCCCCTTCTCTCATGAACAGGTTCACACCCGTCGAAGAAACGATTCAATGAAAGTAACGATAAGCAACATATCAAATTGTAACCCGCTCGTGAAAACTGCCAACGTGCGTTCAGTGGAAGATTGGCCCAGAGCGAAGCGATGTGTCAAGCGGAACAAAGGTACAAACGAGGCACGGATATGGAAATTAAGTGCTCCCGATGTCTTGTCGCGAGCAACAAGGGAAGGAAACAAATTTAGCTTTGAGACGCTTTGAACCGCTTGCTTGAGTGCTCTTTGTTTCTGCTTCTCAAAAGCAAAAGACAACCCCTCGGTGAGGTTTGTACACTGTTATTTCAACTTTTATTGTTAAATAAACCACTTCAGTTGTGCGTGACTTTGATAAAAATTCGTCATCGAGGATAATTATTATAATATTATATACTTCCAGCCCTGGATGGTTCAACCGTTGGGCTAAAATCCAAAGTTCTGACTAACAAACTAGATTAACTACTATGACGCAATAGACAGAAATTTTACATTTACTAATTATTACACTATATGGAAATTACTACGCCATGCTACTACGGCTATTATCAAACAGTTGACGAACAATCGTGGATGTTGTGACAAACTCATGATCAAATGGTTCATCATTTGTAAACAGGCTATGGCTACAAACAACACCTCTACCATCGCATTCTACACCGATTTCAATATAATTTTAATGCGAACACAGATTTACACTATTGTATGTTGATGCTAATGTACTGAGACGTGAAAAACCTTATGGCACGACAGCAGCAATGGTTACAATCCTTTTGGGAGCCATCGTGTCGTTCGGTCATGGCAGCAAGTGGCACCCGCGAATCGGCGCGACGACCGTACGCGTACGCTATCGCGGAGGACTAAGATAGAGCTATGACAAAGATAAAATATGTCTAATGAAAAACGTTAACGATTGCTCGATACAGATAACGAGACATTTGTAAAGGAAATCCTCATCAATCGAGTGGACATAACACATTGTTTCGGCTAAACTTATTACCGGGGCGGCGTTATGTTGCCTGACGATCGGTTCACTGACCCGGTCATAGAAAATTTGTTATAGGTTATGAGTGCCATTTTTTATATTGCTTTTTAGTAACCTTCTTACAAATAAGTCACTAAAGATTCTTATTAACAAAGCAATGATAAATCCCAGTAATTGCCGAAAGGAAGTCGAAAATTAAGATCATGGTCGCCGGGTTGCGTCCGCAATAGCCATTTCAATGTTCAAATATTGAAATAGAGAAAACAGAGTTGCCTGTTGTTTTAATTGAATTAACAAACTACGGAGTCAAACAGACAATATTACATTTAGAGGGCAATATTTTTACACAAAAAGTTAAATTAACGCCAAGTCTCATTTGGTCACTTTTCATCTTGTTTTTTACTTTATAGTGACAAACGGTGTGATCCTGGTCGTTATTGTTTCCCTACTAATAAAATTGCAAACACTTAATAAAATAAGATTTCTGAACAATCCATTAAAACATAATATATTGTACTAGCGATATGTAGGAGCCAGTGTGGGCGAAGCGATAGTGTGAGTCAAAATGGAAGATGTGTCAAAATGGATTTTAGTTGAGTTTGTGAACCGAACCGACATCGGCGCCCCTCACTAATCCGTTTAACCAACGTCACGCCGTTGAACACGAGCTGGTCTGCCGAAGCCGCATCTACGCGACAGAGCAATGACTAATCCAAGTTAATTGTGGTAAGCTTAATAGCGTTAGCACTACAGTTTCCCTCGTCTGAGTCGGGTTTAATATAAGCATTGCGACTCGGTGCTAATTGATGTCTGGGTCGGTCTGCTCGCACATCATAGATATCCAACACGCTTTTGTGTAAGAGTGTAACTTCAAAATAATAATTAGAGAAGGTTGTCATGTTTTCTTTCACCGTTTTGAGTTTTGAGGTGGTTTGAGCGAATAATATTTCCCTAGCTCTTTGGTAAGGATTTTTAACGTACCTAACGAAACGTATTTAGAAATACGTTTATATAAGTAACGTATTATCCGCATTTCTCAATTTATTTATTTGGTTTTATGTATTATTGTTATGATGATCTATTATTTTTTTTATTTTAATGCTATATTTATGTTATAAATGCAAATTAATGTCAGTTTTGATGATAATATTTCACACCAATGTGAATTAAGGTCACATAAAAACATGATTTACACACCAACTACAATACAATCAGAAGTAACCAGGCGAGCAGTTGCGGGCACTTTTAAATGATTTTATACTTAAAAAGTGATACAGAGATTTAATGATTAACGAAATACAATTGTCCATTGCCATACATTTCTCATCTACTTCGTGACAAACTCTAACTTTACCTTTTCCTTATAGTTTCTTTCGTTTTAGTATTCTACGGTTTCCACTTGACGTAAGTATAATCCTATTATTTTACTCAGTCTTTTGAATAAAATTAACGTTACAATAGTTAAAGACGTCAGCGATGACTTGCGAACGATAGCGTAGAAACTGGTTGCAAATACAATAAAGCATGCTCTACTAAAAAAGTGCCCCTAGTTCCAGTATTCTTGACCTGAGGATATTTCATAAGTGTATGGTAGAAGAGCTCACCCGCTAAATCCGCGGCGTTGCTTCCCCGGGCTGGCTGCGCTCACACTGCCGCTGCCACCGCCACCTCCAGGATCCGAGCTCGTGGCTTCTGCAACAAGAGTTCATTTTATTATACATTGAAATGAAAAGAGAACCTATTATGGCCTACGATTAGGGGGCAAACCTCAATATTGCAAAAAATTTGAAGACGGATTTAAGTAGGTGGTAATGGATTTTTACTCATTCATGATCAGCCGGACCATGAGTTTGCTCATGCTGGGTATAGGGCTCCTCTTTAGTATCATTCTTACCAGGCACATACATTTAAAATAAAGTTTTTAAATGTTTTTGTTCGCTTCATTTTAGTTTTATGTATGGTAGATAATATTGTTATCCATACGCTTGAAACATGATTGAGTTCTGCCCGAAGCGCGATAAGATCGAGTCAGGCGCTGGCATCACCTGCCGCGGGAGGACCACCACCAGGGCATGTATGGTATTTACAAATAAACGTAAGTAAACGTCACTGACATTATTATTGGCAATGCCATTTGTGCCAAGTTGTTTATACCAAGCGTGGTACAATCGTGTTGGTGTTAGCGCAGCGTGGGCTCAGAGGGAGGGACTCAACTCAATGCACCTTAGGTCATTGTCATACTTGTCACATATGCTTCCGCTCCGTACTCGGCTCAGCTGATGAGTAGCAAGTAGCACAGCTGGTACCGTGCTATATGCCTTGCTAAAGTAGATAAAAGTGATTCTGAATTTGCTATTATATTGCTAGTTTTTGGTACAGAATAGGCAATTACCCGTACCGCTTCGGCTGAACTATTTCTTGAAACATTACATTTAGATGGCAAAGGTGTACCACATTAACAACAAAGCAATTTTCTTTCAAGACTCCTCCGTCGTAAAACTAATATTTACTTATGGGACGCAAAGGTGTATTAGGACCTAAAAAAATATAAGTAAACACGATGAAAACGGTTGCAAAGAGATGACACGCGAACGCAATTCTGAGCCGGCAGCTCATTAATAAATTGAGACCATATCAAAGCAAAGTAATCATACACTATTCGTTTATCTTATGAAATAGATTGTAACAATATAGTATTATTTTCAAGTTAATAATGTCTTACAAAGTTGTATATTCAATGATATATTTAGATAGTAATAAATTGACTATGTCGGTCGCCTAATTTGATCAATTCAAACTTCTAAGTGACAAGTCAGTCCTAAAGCTATATCGCATTATCTCCTGGAAGCGACCTAAAGGAAGGCAAGCTTAAACGAGAATATTTGAACATGATTGTACAAGGCGCTAACCGTAACTCTGAAATATTGCGTACTCGTAATTAGTAACGAATATAATGAATTATTAAAATATAATAGGTAAAGATTTTTTATAACAAAAGAAAAAGGATGGAAATTGAAAGTTATCATACGGTATATTATATACCGTATATATCATGGCTCCGTGGATTAGTTGGTATAAGCCATGTCTTGGATGTCTTGGGTCTTTGTCTTGTGTTTATGTCCATACCATCTGCAACACAGGGAATACTAGTGCTCGGGCATGAGCGTATAAACGTTTATTTAATTTCTGGAAATGCTTGGAAAAAAATTGTATTCGTAGAAAAATGTTCAGTGCGGATATTTGCCGTACATCATTCCAATAAGAAAAGTCTGACAGTACCAAACAATTCACGGCAGTAAATGCGACTGGCACTCACATGTGAACGTTTCACATCGTAAGAGATTTCGGATTAAATAAAAAAAACTACAAACGTTTCAGCCGGCTCCCGTAAAGTGCAAAAGATAGTATCTACACGTACTTTAATTAGCACAAACGAAGCTTAGCAAAAGGGCACTTCTACAACTGGTATTGAATTGAAACCTTTGTTTCGTTCTTGTGCAATAAAGATTTTTCTATCTACAGAATCTAATAAATATTACATTAATTCATATTCCAGTTAATATAACAAAACATATAACGCTAGTGACTGGTGACCAAATAAGCTTTCTAATAAGAAACCACATTGCTATCGGTCCATTCGTGTAAAAGCTACGTAGCACAATATATAGACAGACTGACAGTGTGTCTGTGACGTATAAATCAAATAGCACCCTATACCCTGAACCGTGAACCAATTTTATCGAATCGAAATACATATATGTAATCTAAATGTGCATAGTTTGAACGGCAGCGGAAATCACAGAGATTCACCTGGAAATTCGGAATTCCGATGTCTAATTCAGTTGAAAATCTCCTGAATTGGACCTACCGGAAAGTTGTGGCGTAGCGGTGAATAGTTTTGAACCAGTGGATCATTACAGTACGAATATATAGGTAATTATATGTATGCTCACATCTTAATCCTTTACTTTACTAACAAGTTCGATGCTCAACATCTGTTTGAAGCCCAAACTTTTTTACGGACGAGTTTTGGGGAACGGATTATGGCTCCAATAGTGTACTCGCTATGTACCGGTTTGATAGGTGTGAGTGCAGAGCCCACTTAGTGCAGGATATGGGCCAGAAGCGATAACGATGAGGAAGCAATACATTTTATTTTATTAAGACACACATTATGGGAGAACTGAACAGAATTTTAGGGCGCATACGTTCCAAAGGTCAGTGTTTAAAACATGGCCATGCCCAACTTTCGATTAGTTCCATAAGGTCCCGTCTGAAGTTTATACAACTAATTAGGACGAAGGCTGCGTGTTCGGGTGCCATTCTATTAGCTAGTCAGTGAAGTATCTATGCCACGTATGCTTACTAATATACGGTCACTTCTGCCTTAGGGGAGCGTAAACTTGTCAACTTTCTAAGATAGCATTGTTGTTGTTCACAAATTTTTAGCAGCTTCATATATTCCTTGTCAATAATTTGAAAATACTTTCTATATATTAATACAGAGTATTTCTTATTATTATTGATACTTAGTATTGATACTTTTTATTAGATATACATTGTGTTATAAATTATTAACAATGAGGCAAAATAAAAACATGTGAGTTCAGCAAAATTCTGCACATCTTGTTTTGTTTTCAAAATTAATTTTCTGTTGTCCAGTACAGATTTGGTACAACGTTGCTTAAATAATTTGTAGGTGTGATATTTCAGTACCCTGCGGTAAGTACATAAAAATATAAGTACAAGAAATAAAAAATAAACAACGATGTTAGGATGGCTCAATTCTGACCTAACTATTTCACCAGTCACATTGACTCACATGTACGTACAACACAAACATTCAAGACCCGAATACAAACTAATCACATAAATGTTGCCCTGTCGGCGGGCGGTCGGACTAGATACAGTCTCCCGCTTTGATGAAGGGTAACCACCACCTAAGTAACGCCGAATACAATATTCATCAATTTCCTCAATACAATATTTTCGTATCGGTCGGTCAAAGATTGACTGCAAAGTAACTCGCTGATATGAATAAAAACATGAAAAATGCATACAAGTTATTTAACGTCATTGCTATTAAAATTTTAAGTGTTATCTGAGTTGAGGTCGGGCTTTAAGCTTTCATTTAAGGCTTTCCGAGTTTATTTAAAAAATCTAGCAGTTAAAATGTTTCACGTTTTACGATTCTACTGTGAATACGTCTGCGTGGAAGCTTTATTTTCCTTTTTATGAGACGAATGTGACGGGAATAAAAGTACATAATAACATATGTACAGTAGATGAAAGACTATTTTCTATTGTTAAGCTTGTAACAAATAATATTAGATTTTGGATAGTTGGTACCCACTTCAAAGGTATTTTTGCCAATATCAACACCGACTTTATCATTACTTACACATTGAACACAGCTTCATCTTTGGTATTAGTTTGTCCAACTTTTATTTAGGTCAGAGTCTTAGAACTATAATATCGTGTGAGTTGTAGAGTATACTTACTGTAAATATTTCATCGTAAACATATACACCATCAACCATTTTAGCAGATTTTTATGACCTTTACACAATTTATTTTTTAACCCTCATCTAAAAAGGAGTATTATAAGTATGACGGTTTGGTACATCTGTCTTAATATGCGGCTCGCAGCCAAGTTTGGTGGAAATTGTTGGAGCCACTTCTAGAGTCATCTGCTTTTAATGCTTTTATGAAAATTTTACAAACTAAAGTTTTAGTTTTAATACTTATTAGCTGCGGTTCTTTTCGGTATAAAAATTAGCATATGTGTAATTCTAGGTTATGAATATTTTTATAATAATCTCAATAAAATTTAATAAAACTTCCTTTAAAAAAAATCAAGTTTTATAACTATAGTCTGTAAACTATTAAGTTCTATCATGTGTTACGATAAATTAATGACAAAACTGCAAGACGGTATTAATGCTGTGTATGAAGGCTAGTCCACGCACATTTTGTCGGTTCCATTCTCACCTTCTTATACCAATTAACGAAACGGATCGCTAAAAACGGTCCAGTTAACCGTTCCTGTGCGAACAAGCTCTTTGTTATATTTTTATTTTTATTTATCAAAGACCAATAACCAAATTAAATATTGAAATTAGATCAAATTTAAATCAAATTTTATACATACATAATTGTATTGTAGCTGGAACATATCCGCGCATCGGTTATATGAAATCGGAGATCTCACTTCTACCGCTGATCACAAACACGAAACAACCGATGTATACGGAAAAAGAGTCAAGGTTATAAATAACGCTTCATCTTAGTCTAGAGAAAATAGATACAAACTGAGGCACTGATCTCTATAACACACTGTTACATTACGATACAAACATTTTTACAGTTAACTTAAGTGAAATGGCGCATGTATTTTTACCGACATTTGGTGCTTTTTTACTGTGGATCCAGGTATTTATAATTAATTTAATGTTTTACGCAAAGTTTTCAGTTTTAATCATCCTTGTTTACGCAAAAAAAAACAGTATTTTTTTTTTGTTTACTTATTTTGGCAGACTGATACATTTTTTTTAATGATAGTAATAAAATTTAACACGTAGGTAGGTAAGTACTACAGTGTCTGAAAATAATTTACTGTTATATCCCTTATTTTTTAGAGGAAGGACTTGAACGTTCTATGGTTTTGTTTTCTATGGTTGATTTAACAAGCAAACTATTGAACCGATTTTGATAAAAATTTTAAAGAACCAATCCGAAAACATATCCTTTACATAAAAAAAATATTTTTCCATGTCGTTAAATAAATGGCGGAGAAAACGGTGAGCATACATGAAAACTATAGGTATATATTCAGTGGAACATAGAACCTTTTTTGAAATCAGTTAAAAATGACACGAGAAACGACGAAAAACAAAATCCAACGGTTAGGGGGGAGAAGTTGTAGAAGATAAGACGTATAAATAGCAAGGTTCGTTACCTGCAAGGAAGTGGCAGGTCCTACAGCACCACGAGCAGAGAAACATGTGGGCCGGGCGCGCTGTCGAGTGCACTGAGCGGAGACGAGAACACTAGACGGATGACGGAACGCGATCGCGCTAACCACCACACCGACTACGTCCCGTTCGACGAGACGATGCTACTTTATTGGCAGAAACACGATAACACTGACGATCCGATGAATAAATAAATATATTACTTTAAAATTATTTTGATAACCTTTTGTTTCTGCAAAACACAAGGTGTGGCGGGCCTGTTGCCGCGGCAAGGGCACATCTGAACGCAGTCTTCCGAAAGATCGAGCCTGAATTCTGTATCGATTCCCTGGAGCCAAAGATGTATACCTATTAATCGGAGCATGAGATAAATTATGTTGTGCTCACGCATTTTCAACCTTTTTAAACAGTTTCACTAAACATATTTTTTATCGCGAAATTGTAGTACCACAGTTTAACAAACGTTTGGTTATACGATCGTTGCAATGAGTAGGTTAGGGTTTCGCCATTATTTGAGTAATTGAATAAAGTTCAATTACAGCAATCAGCCCGCATAAATAATCTTATTCTTTCTTATCTCCTAATGTATACAAATTGGTTTATAATCTGTAGATTACTACAATACCTACAAACAGTAAATTACCAATGTTTTAACAACCCCTTTAAAATGAATGAACAAACACGTATTCCACGTAAGCTTTTAGTGAGGACTATCGTTAAGAGTTCCATTCAAACGCACTTGAATTAAATATTTGTTATGATGAATGCACAAAAAAGTAACCAACGCATGGTTTTACTATTGCATTACCCACTGGTGCTGCATGTCAACTAGACTAGGCTACATGGCGAGTTTCAAAGGGAAGATATACATCTCGTTTCCATACACCTATTACTGCAATGCACTCGCGTTTGTCTGTCCGAATCAGCCTGTATTGTTCCCACCAGGGCAGCGGCCTACTGTCGACAAGCGCGACTGGGTGGGCTTTAATCTACTAAAGCAGACAGGTATGATCTGTGTTGCCTTTGAAGCTGGCTGATTTCGGTCAAACAGACACGAGATAGCGGTAAAAGCGTGATCATATCTGTAATCTATTTGTGTGTGACCGATCGCTGCGAAGCCTCGACGCCGTCGTCCGTGCGAGACCGCCGCCATCGGCTCATCAGCCCAATTGTTATTTTTTTTTTTTTTTTTTTTCAAAACATTTAATTGCTTGCGAAATAAAATAACATCAGTCTCTGTGAATCTCTGCCGTTTCCGAATCATATCGAATTACTTTAAACGAGCATTTTTGTCTATACAATTATTTATTTCGCGTATCTCGGTAAAGTCTCTAATTGGATGAAATATTGGATCTCGATTTGGATGAAATATTAGGTTTAGATAGGGGTTTTGCTGTTAAGTTTATAGATATAGTTGTATTTCTTGTAATAACTCATTTTTTTACAACATAAAAACGTTTACTTTCACCCAGTTACTGGTCACCCTGTATTATGCGAGATTAGTAAGATTTACAAAGGTGTATCGACAGAGTTTATCTATGTTCATTTATGTTCGTCAATATTTTGGCAACAATTTATAATTCAAAAAATCTTTTTTTATATGTATAGATATATATCTGTTATAGATATATATCTGTAACTGCCTTGTTTTGGTGATTAGTAAAACACTTAGTTATTATGTTTTGAACACACACAAAAGCCACTTAGTCAATGGGTGGCTTCATCTAGATAAAACCACCGAGCCCCACACGACGGAATTTAGGTTGTATAGTAAAGCATAATCCGCCTACTGGCTCTATTATCAGACCAGCTCGACCATATGATTGAATTGTCACCCAAGTCACAAAGATATTTGACATATTGCAGCTCAATCGGATGCCAGCGAGTACTTGAAAAATGGATTGAAAGTGTTGAACTGGACAGAGCGACGTACAAAGGAAATTGAATAAAAACTTGAAAAAGAGGGTGACACATGATTTCAGCTTTGTACAAAGTGTCGAACAGGAATCACTTGAGTTCGTCAGTCGCTTTTGTCGCCTTTAGTGTCAGTCACCAGGGATGACAGTTCGAAAAAGAAGGATGTTTCCAATCCGGCTGTATGTTTTTTTTTTTGTTGTAAAGTTAATAAAGTTCAGTGATTCAAACACTTTTAGAATCTCAATGCAGCAACGCACATGCATTTACTGAAAGTGATGCGCTATGATCCGTTGTTTATCGGTGAGTATGTAATCTCCCAATTGCATCATATACCTACTAAGTTAATATTATTGATATGTTATTGTATTGTACATGAGCTAATGTAGGTACAATGCTGCCTAAAGACTTATAATATAATACAAGCTTCCGAAAAAGATAAAAAAAAAAAACACAAAACGCCAATCCAAGTCCCCATAAAAAATGTAATGCTTATCACACAACTGCCATCACTCTAATAAAACTAACGCAATCAATCAACACATAATTGGTTCTTAGACAAACTTCATACTCAGAAACAGAAATGTTTGACTTTGCCGAGACATCGAACCTGGGCTTCAAAGGTAAGATACCAACAATACCAACAGAACTAATTTAAAAACAACTTCTGTCCATAACTTTTACTTATTTTAAAGGTCAAGTATTTTATAAGCCTCATTTATATTTATCATCCATTCTGAAAATTGTTTCGATGTGATAAAAATAGGAAAAAGTATTAGGTCAGTGACGCAGCGATAGGTCTACGAGAGCCCCTAGTGAGCTGGCGGCCGATGTGCTTACGTTGAGCACGCTGCGATGCAACATTTTGAGTTTAATGTTCCTTTTTTGTTTGCTTACCCCAAATATGGATTCGTACAATTCATACAAATTGTACGAATCAAAAATTTCTGCTTTATTCAGAGTTCCTAGATTCTACAAATTAGTTTTTATTTGATACCTTTGAATACAGAGTATTATATATAACAAGACATTTCTTGTCAATGGGATTCTCGGAACCAATACCATCCGAGAATTGGTACCGAAGGTGTTCCAGAGTTCTAGAAACGTTCGTATAGCCATTTTAGAAATGGTGTTTTTTTTCACAGAAATAAAAATCGTACTTGGTCTTTGTAATGAGCAGCAACCACTGACTTCTATTAGTTAACACTGGATGAGCGTCTGCACGAGCATAAGAGCATTGTGCAATTCTCTGAAATGACGAACTATTCTGTAATATTATGACCTTATCTTAAGGTGATCTTTATAAACGTGTAATTTCAAATAATACTATTTACAGAGTTGGAAAGCAGTCCCTCGAATATTGCCCAATTAAAAATATTTTAATTACATATGAAGTCCGCGCAATATATCTGTATATGGTCCGCGGGTAACCCAGTGGCCGAGTGGCGGGGTTACGTGGCGGCCCCGCGCGTTCGCCCGCCGCCGCCGCGCTCGCTCCACTCGCGACTCAAACACCACAAGAATACGGCCTATATTGTTACGGGCGCAACAAAATGTTTGTAATAAGTATACAGATGCGAAGTTATATTTAAATCATGGCGCTCATCTGCAATGTTAAGGTTGAATTCCGGAAGGCTTGCGTCACGCGTACATGGGATCTACGTGTATGGGATTCAACTGTCATGTGGCTAAACCCAGTAGCAAGCAGTAAAACCGATGACTGAACTGAAGATACGGCAAGTGCCAACGTTACCGTATCGGCCTCTAATGATCCTACTGCAGGCACATCGGCCTACTCTAGATAATTGAGAGTGAATGGGCTTTGATCTACCACGGGAGCCCAATCCGGATTGGTAGATATCACATGTCTTCGAATATTTGGTTCTAAGACAAATAGAGAACGTTTCGAAAACGTAGGATAGCGCACATAATTTGTTTTCAAGTGGAAGACTCATTGGTGCATGTTTGGG
Organism: Aplocera efformata; assembly: GCA_921293045.1. Taxonomy (NCBI): domain Eukaryota; kingdom Metazoa; phylum Arthropoda; class Insecta; order Lepidoptera; family Geometridae; genus Aplocera; species Aplocera efformata. The sequence continues at coordinate 16,323,628 of OV121038.1, read as the reverse complement.
TTTGAACTATAAACCATCAAATTGAAAGTCGGCGTGTATGCCCCTGGGCCACCACGCTGTTTCCAATGTCGTGTTTAATATGGAACACCGATAACGAACGAAAGAGACATACGACTACAAAAGAGTTCTATTGTTATGTACTTCACAGTGCAAAAACACCAGTAAAATTGTGACTACAAGCAAATTATGCGCTTAATATCCCTATTTGAACGATCCACGCCCGGGGAGCTAATAACCAATCTTCCTCATTTGAATACATCACTGAGTAAAACCTTTAAACTTTCCACGCTCAAAGTAAACGCGTAAGTCTTTGCGTATTCACGAACAGTTGCCTAATACTTTACTGATAAAGCAAATCTTCTTGAATATGAAATAATCATATATTAGTTTTCTTTACGACTCAGTGTCTGACTGGGGGGGTCAGGCAGTGAATGTTTTATCAATAGAGATATTACTTCGTACATTTTCTAGTGCCTACAGCTGAGCAATTTATAATTCGTCAGCTATTTTTTGACGGCTCCGTGGCTTAGTTGGTAGAAGCCTTCGAAGCGAGGGGTCCCGGGTTCGATTCCCGGCCGGGGCATACATTATGTGGTGAGCATGTTAAGTTTGTTCTCGGGACTTCGGTGTTTGCCTTGTATTTATGTGTTTGTCCATGCTATCTGCGACACAGGGAATCCTAGTGCAGAGGTATGAGTGTGTTAACGTTTATTTATTTATTAGTTTATTTATTTATTTACTATTTTTATAAAAATCATCACTAGTATATTTTATCATATTATAATGTAGTTATGAGCAAGAGTAAGAAATACATCTCTATTCAGAACTACAGGACCCCACAGACATCTCAGATTTGTAATCTCAGCCTGACAATGTAAACACTTGATCAATAGCTCGCCCATCTCATCACTTACCCAATACAACACATAGGTATAACATAATACACACTGACTCGTGTAAGAGCCTACGACAAATTAATTTCAATTATGAGCTCACGGAAGCTTCATCTCAGGAAGCAAAACCAAACAGAATCAGCGTTCACAGACAAAAATCGAATAAAAAGTATCGAACCTCTAGTCTCCCTCTTATTTTAAATGGACTAGTCGATATAATGTCGAGACTAAAATCAAGAATTTACAAGTTTTTCTACACTATAAATGCACACACTATAATACACGTTATATTTAAAAAACTGTATCGCAGTGACTGCTTTTCAATTAAAGACGATAAGTTCAATTTGATAAATTAGTAGGTAAATAGTCTACAAAGGCAACGATTTCGTCGGACAGGATACAGCTACCGGAAAGATAAATATTAATTTATATCAACAAAATAGTACTTGAAATGCTCGTCCGTGAGCAAGGGCGCGGTAGGGAGCCCGCCCCAGCGTTTGCGTTTTGTGAGTCAACGTGGAAGTGAGCATCGAAATAATTCAATTAGTGAGGCAGTGGTTGTGAGACCCGTCACAATCTTTGTATGGATTACAACTACCATTCTCACGAATTCCTTATCCTAGTAATCATATTAAAGTACTAGACAGAAAACCCCTTTTTAAGCGACTTCGTAAAGAGGTTATCAATTAAGTTGTTCTAAGTATGGTACCTGGTGTAAGGTTTAAAATATCAGAAGTTGGATATGATGGATAATGGAATGAAAAAAACCCTAGTCGGCAGTCGTTTAAAGAAATAAAATTGATAATTCAGTTTTGATGTTTAGAATTCAGTATTTTCATATTTCTAACCCTAATTATAAAAAAAAAAACTTCTTAGGCAAGTATACTAAGGAGTGAACAAACAGTTGACTATATGACACGTGTCATACATATGTCATGACTTAGCTTGACTTGACAGGACAGGACAGCTTGTTTATTTCAAAAGTCTTCCAGACAAATTAGTTAGTGATGGCAATTTACATAAAATAGTTTTATATTATAGTTATTGATAGAGGTTATGCGCCCGGTATGTAACAGGCATCCTCTTTCGCCGTATTGAAGGCATTAGGAGATAATAAGCGATGAAGTACGGAATGCTGGCGCTGGCTCACGATAGTGCATTTATGGTACCCGTAAGCCGATATGCACTGACCGACAACCGCGCGAATAATTTTAATATTGAGCTCGACCAGATATTATCTCAAGATATCTGAATAAAACTACCGATTGAAAGACTCGACATCAAAGATCGTTGTGCTGTGAAAATATAATACAGTTAGGCGTGTATCATTTCACAATCGAACTGGGCACGCGATACGAGAATAGTATAAAACCAGTGTTTTACAAAATATGACACACTTCGTGGTGGATTAAAATAATATAAAATCTAAAAACAGCGGGCGGAGGCGCCGCCTCTGCGTGACATAGCGCCGGAACTACTCAAACATCGTCGGAAAATGAAAACACTAACCTTGTATTCAGTGTAGTTGACGAGTATTAAGTAGGCTGACATTGGCTGCGAATAGTTTTATTTAGTGAGAACATTTAGTTGATTGTGTTGACGGCGCGACGCGGCCGCGATGACGACTACACAGGTTGCCGGGAGCGCGCTATCGCATCGCTGCCAATTAGGACGCATTCAGACGTCGCGCTGCGCTGATGCGATGGCAGGCCACGCGCGATGTTTATTCAGTGTTTTTTCTTACGTATGTTGTTAGCAAAGGAATAGTATGGTTTCTTGTCTTGTTCTTCTTTTACGTAGAGCCTAGAGCTTACGAACAGACATCATGGTGCTACGGAAGCCAGAGATCCTTGCGTAAAATTGTTTAATGGGGCCATGCTATTTGTACGTGGCAAATCAGCCATGGAGAAATTTAATGTGATAATGTGATGTGCCCGCATATTCTCTGATCATGAGAAGAGATATACGACTTATGGTTTTCCCCTGCTAAAGCCCCAAGTTGCGTTTTGGACGACAATTCTCATGTCCCTGTAATTTCACAGGAAATCCTTTAAATCAGAGTACCTCCTGGAATGCGAGTTGCACTACTGTTTGTATTATTATATTTAGCATAATGAGATAGCGAAGATAATATAAAGAAACTATATAAAGATGCATCAAAATAGGAGAATGGAAAATGTTGAGTATGGATAGTTATAATCCATACCTAGGAGAACCTTAAAGTCGCCATAAATCTAAGAAATGGAGAGCTCTGGATATTTTGGTAAGTGTTCAACGAAAACAACAACATATTAACTACCAGAATGGTAGGGAACACTACGAGGTCTTCAATTTCACACCTCTACAAGTTGTCGTGAGTACCCATACGGTACGGCTTCCGCGAACTCTGCATCGTACTCTCATATTAAGTCAAATGCAACCACTGGTTAATTAACCATATCGCGTAATTCACAAGGGCTTCGTTGTGCCGACGCTGGTTGCCTTTGCGGAAAAGATGTAGTACATCTAACTGGTGAGCGGGTAAGATCATGGTGTTTTATGCGCTCACAACCCACTCTGTTTCTGTATAATGTACCGTATAATTTGTGTTCAGTTCGATGATTAACGGAAAACAGATTAATTCAACTAGTTTCCAGAGGGCCGGCCTGGGTGCCAGTGGGGCAACGAGGAAACCACGCTCCGATTTCGCACGTTAATGTCACGTCTGACCAGTGTATTTATGAGCGGATCATTCAAATAGTAGTAGTTTATTGTGAAATTGAACTGAAAACCGTGCTTAAACGGGCACATTAAGATGTCTTTTACCGTCGTAAACCCGTGCCGAATATTAGTTAGCCCACAAACAAAGTCTTCTAAGACAAACGAGTAGCATAATACGTTGAGTTGCACAACCACGGCGAAATGTTACGCAGCAGGAACGAAGGGCCGTTCCATTATCCGCCTGCCTGTATAGATGATTCTCGACAGATTTCCCCCGATACAGACACCGTCGACAAATAACAAGGCGTCTGAATTTAAATTCGAGAAAATGAGGCTTCATATTTTAATAGGCTGTTGTTTACGAACGTAGAGAGAAATTCCGACGGCTATCAACATTTTATGGCTTAATTGATGCAGACTGCGGTTACCGGCCAGCGCACTATCTGATTATCTGAGTACAATGATGTATCTATTCGCACAATAAAATGTGTTTAATACAAACAATTTACCCACTGAGTTATTATACTGAGAAAGTAACGCAAATTTGTAGCTATATATGAAATTAAAAAAATATTTGTTTTTGTTGTGGGCTACCCCGCAAACGGAGATGATCTTACCGTGTCCGACGTCCATTTGTAACATAAAATCATCGGCACTCGCGTCACTCCACTGAACCAAAGTACTTGCACACTACAGAAGCGACTCGCGCGACCGTTCCTGCTTCACTACCGCGCATTTATCGACGCGCAACACCCGTGGCTGACTCCATTCAATTTCAAATATGGAAGTCGGCGCGCGCGCATGTCCCGACTGCCGTACACCATACGAAATGCGAATGAATTCGAATTGTAAATATATCAATCGATCAATGGCTAAGTGGAATGTTTAATTGAAGGTCGGAAATGTAGATATGGTTGAGTTCATTAGCATATTTTTAACTGTATATTTTTTTTACTTTGTCAGTATTACGGATCGCTTTAGAGGATTAAATTGAATGCGTTTGCAAATACTATTATTCTTGAATTAGCGTTTGAAAGATTCAGATGTTTTTATAGTGCATGGAATATGTTGTACAGTACCTATCAATGATTCGCGATTAATCCGACTCGAATATATGAAATGTGGAATGTGAATAATCCCCCTTGCGAGGGCCAACGAGTGCCGTCAATGCAATGTGACGAACGTCGATCGCAAGATTCTTCGTGTTTGAGAGTTTTCGACCATCGTCGAATATTTTATGGACATCCACAGTAGTAATAACTACTTTCCAATAAAGCCAGGACTCTATTCATTTAAATATGAAATAATATTTAATTTGTAAGTTATTTAGCCAAATGCATGTTAAAATGCGCGTCAATAGATAAAGATTATATAATAATAACAATAATAAGGAAATCCATTATATAAACAAGTCAACATTTCAATTATACAAGCAAAAGTAATATTCCGGTAAATTCATGGCCATATATTCATTTAGACTGGACTATAAATAGATATAGTTATTAGAAAATAAAATATTTATATATTTTTGTATTTTGGGATTCTATCTCAAAAGAAACTTATTTTTTATCCGGATAAAAATTAGACATTGTTTGGTGGTTCTTATACAATTCTAAACAACAAATAAAAGCTAAACGTCTAATAACGAGGAAAATAAATTATATGACTGCTTTCAAAATCGAAAATACCGATGTACTTCCTTCCCCAATATCTGTCCAACAGAATAAAATCATTAAAATCGGTTCACATTGGCGAAAATATCGGGTAACAAGCATACAGACGAATTGATAACCTCCTATTTAGAAGGGTGAAAGATAAACCATGCGCAGGAAAAAAATATAAAACAGATCCACGCACTTGTCCCGCCCGCTACTTTTGTTACATAAAAAAATAACACCCTGACATATAAAAAAATGCTTAACTTAAATTTTGCATATTATTGAAATTGTAACCTTAGAGCTTAAAGTTCAGGAATAATCATTAAAATTCCTTGGAAAACAGTTTTGAGAGACGGTATGAGCTCAACTGAGTCACGGCGACTGACTATCTACGATGCACCGTCTAAAAAGTTCCTTTTGTTTGTCGGCCTTTTATAAAATGTGCAGTTGCAAAATAATAGACAGACCCAACATTATACTGATGGCATAAAACAGACAATTACGCAAGTGCCTAATATAACATAATGTGTGTACTTTAGATACAAAAACCCCCTTAACTAGTAATTTAGATGGGGTGAAAACGGGCCGACGTCTCTAAGCTTAGGGCGCAGAGACGACAGGCATGTGTAATTTCAGTTGCATTACGAATCGTATGACGCCTACAGCATGATTTTTAACTCGTCTCCAACCGACGCCGATGGAGCAGATTTTTACTTGTATAACCAAGCCTAGAAAAGTGCTTAACATAAAATAAAATCTTATTCATTAGTTTTTAGTAAGAAAAAGTAAGTAAGTGGCCCCATGGCCACTTACTTACAGTCGCTAGACGTGTACTACAATCGAGGGCTGCACATGTGGATGCGGCGCGGTGACAACCGGCGGGCTCAGCATCCTTACCATCTAAAGTTATGGTTATGGTTACGCTTCGAAGTTTAAAGTTTAGTTGCTCGAAGCATGGACTTAGAGTAATATAGATTTTTGGAAACTCATAAATTCATTAGTGACGATTTGAGCGAAGAAAACTAAACTCCTGTTTGACAGGCTTGACGAAAAGCTTCAGTAAAAAACTATTATGGTTTAAATTAAATACTATATAGATACACAAATAATCGGTAAAAATGCTGTCTGGTTCTCGGCATTCAAGGTACTCGTCGATAATTATGACGTGAATTGCTTGCAATATGTTGCAATCAGTAGTATCTGTCGAGATTATCGGCTGAGAATCTGGCCTCGCATAGCTGATCTGATACCGCGGCGATCAGGAGCCGAAAATTGATCATATGAATTATACACATATTTTACGGCGGGTCATGTAAATATATCATAAAACCGACGGTGAAAATATAGTCGCGAACTGGTAACATTTTCTGACACAAACTAATCTCGTAAAATGTTTGGCTGGCGATGCGACTGTGGGGTTAATTTATTGCTTGATTAATTGCAATAGTAATCGAGCTGTGTAAAAGCCCTGAAGAGTTACCGTCGGAATTGCTCAAAAGTATTACGGTAGATAATTTTGGGTAAAAAATATAGATTTTTGTATTTATGTACTCGCTACTTTCTAAAGTTGACTTGTTAAACTGATATGTTGACCATATGCCATCAATATATCAATCTATCTATAAAAATTAATAAAATTCGTGTATGTTTGTCAAATAACAGCAATTTTACTAAACACATTTGCATAAGGTTCGTTGTTCCGGCTAATCTCCGAAACGGCTAGACTGATTTTGACGGATCTTTCACTGGCAAATAACTGATGTTATAAGGAGTAAATAAGACTTTTTAAGTTATTGAAAAAAAGAGCGTTCCGAACAATTAAATTGAATTAAATTGTTAATTTGATGGACGAAGTTTGATGCGTGGAACAGGTAGAGATACTTATTTTTAAAAGTATAAGACTAGTAATGGCATACTCCTTGCAATCTTTAGTGTTTTATTTAATGCTATGTTAGGATTAACTTTGTAATAACACTTATATTAAGGAAAATAAATCAGGAATGTTTTAATTATTTGAAAGTTCCCGGAGAGTACCGCATTTCTTTCCATATTTGACCTATATTGAAATCGTACAAATTTAGGAGTTGTGTTGCCTCAAAGGAATGGACCACAGCCGCTATGCTTTTAACACCGCTCTATTTAGTCGTGGGTTACCGTGCAATATTTAGCAGTGATGAGCTAATTATGCAATTACGTAATTGAATTATTTCAACGTTGTATTCTGGCATATTAACGTGATGATTTCACGTGCAAAATTGTCAATTGCGTTTTGCTGTTCAGCAAATTAATCCATTATTTTTAGAGGTACATTGTGTGTTTTAGCTAAAGTTGCTAAATTATTAATACAGTGTGAGTGTTCGACAATTTCCACCGCTCGCCGCGCCTAGAGATTATGCATAATATTTTCCTGAAAATTGGTTTAACGTTGTTAACAACAATTAATAGAACAACAATTAGGAATATTTTATGTTGAATGACGGTGGCAAAATTCTCTAATTCGATTAGGACACGTCGAAAATTGTGGGAATGTATGTAGGCCTGTCAAAATAATATTCCCACACCATTTATCCAATCTTCCTGAAATTTGTATACTTAAAATGGTGCAAAATTCAGGTAGTGTTCTTTGAAACGAATAGCCGTGAGTCTATTGAAATAATATCAAAGTTATTCATGTAACATTAAAGTGTACGAAAAAGAAAAATTAAATTTGACTTTTACCGTTTCAAAACGATTTCATTATTATTTTATTCCGCGAACTATTTACACTCTATACAAGAAAATTCGTAAACCTCTAAAACTTAAACTTTTATTACACAAAGCACAAAGAAATCTTGCAAGCTTATAAGCTTTTCTCGGCGACTTAAGGGAAAGCCTGAAAACTGAGTCTTAATAAATACCAGTCCAGTAAATGCTACGACTTGTCTCTAGTCTCGTGCACCGTTTCAAGGACCCTGCGAACTCGGATTAAATGCCGCCGCCAGCCCTAACATCAACTAGGACAATTTTGAAGTCATGGTTTACATATGATCCGCTGTCACGGGCTTTATCATTGCCTTAAAGGCGAGTTTCTATTACTTTAGATAATTATGCTTGAAAAATTAACTTTATTTGAAAAGATTAGCATTTGGTGCGCGTAGAGTTTAAGCATTAATTTTATGGTACTAGGGAAAAACTGCATCATTCATCTTGGTGGCATAGTTGGAAGTTATTTTAATGTTTGCCGAATAATATCTCGGTGAGAAGATTACGGGCCAGAAATAAGAAATCTGTCGATTGCTCTCCCCATTTTTAATAATTGCAAACAAAACAATATATGACCCACACTCAGTTTTTCTTTTTATTTATAGTCTTGTAAACTGTTTTCATTTATCTTTTTGGGGTAATTCGATGGACGCGAGCTTGATTCATAAACTGGTTCGCGCAACTAACTTGGATTTGCCGGTATTTGTGCAATGGCTTGTTTTTATGGATTGGATTCAGTCTGAACGCTAAAGTGGTATCATGAATCGTGTACAATCCTCGTATGGCTTAACGGGCGTGTGATTTATTCGCCACGTGTACAAGGCACATTCACTCTTATGAATAAAATCATGAGTTCGGAAATAGAAAACACCGAGGCGAACTTCTTACGAATTGGTCGAACGATGCCCGCTTCAGCGAATATTTATAACAATTAGCAACAGTATATCAAAAAGAATTAACGCAAGTTAGTTAGTTTTAAACATTTAGATTTGCAAACGGATTTTTGACTGATTTATTTTAAGGACAAATAATGTTCAGAAAATTTGTAATAAAAACAAATCTTAAAATAAAATGTTAGTACATAAATTTTAATTGCACTTACCGTCGGACCCGTTGGAGCTGGACCCGTAAACAACTAGCTTGGACATGGCGCGGTAGGCGCGGCGAAGCGTTGCCGCGCTCAAGTGCCGGGGTTTATCGCTGCTGGGGTTAGCAGAGTCGCCACCGTGGCCGAGCTGGTCGGCCATAACTCGCGGACGGTGGGTATCTCACGGTAGTGAAACGTGTTACCAGACCGGAAGTCGAAGAAGTTGTGAGCACATCTGCGGGTCCCGGTTCCAGGTCGGGCGGGAGGCGTTTCCTTGCAGGGCATGCAACGCGCGTGCACCGATCGCTTTCAAGCGAACGGCCGGCGCGGCGCGGAGGGTCCCGCCCGCCCGCCGGACTGACCGCCGCGCACCGCCAACACGCCCACTCTTTGTACACCGTCTACCACCCGCAACACGGAACAGAAACTCACCATTGCCACGCACCAGTGCTACAGAACGCGAGTGTGAACGGAACGACAACAACGCTGTCGCTGTCGCCGACGCCGCGGCTGCTTCGACGACGCCGTCTTCCTCACCTGTAATGGTGTCCCTCACAGCATCAGCAATAGCGACGCCATTCAAACTTCAGATAGAGAGAGATCAATATGTGACGAACCTTTCCAAGATAGCGTAGCTGGCATCGTGCTGTCTGCTGCTCTCGTATATCATAATTACAGGAAATAGATAATCACACGCGTGTATTTAGGCGCCGCCCATAACATGCTGGTCACCACTAAATAGCAGAGTGGAACCCTCTAATAAATCGATATATGGCGATTTGGAATCTGTATAGTCATAAATAGTACTTACGTACAAAAAAAGTTTAATAAGTATCTTATAGGTGAAAGCCGTCAAAAGATTTAACAAAAGATGTAAACTGTTATTATAATCATTATATTGAGAGCAAATTATTATAAGAGCAAACTTACTATTTACTATTATAATTGCAATTCAAAAACAGTGTAATGGGAATGGAGTTCGATCTCGACAAAGAGGATTGAGTAATGTAAAATTAGTGAAACCTTTCACCTAATTTGGGTTTATTACGTTGCAGAGGATTCATAATTTTTTTTATTGTTATTGTTTTATAACAGAATATAAAATACTGCAACGCCTGAAATAACCTAAATAGCAAACCTCTTGGAAGTGACGTACTATACATATACGAATAGCTTCTCTGCCAGCACGACTTTGCTCACGAAGATCAAGTCGGTATATAACATACTTTATCATCAATACATAAATTTACGTCGTTTTACCGAAGAGTTAGGCAGATCTAGGGCGGGTAATTTTTTAATCTCTCTTTAATTCTGTCAGAAGACGTGACTAGTGACCATTACCAAAAAAATATTATACGGTGTTAGCTTTATTTAGACGTGTTTTCCTTTCTTCTGCATGATCAAATTCAGTAGATAGCACACAATTTCCTCCAATTTGGCTAATACTTAACTACAGAACCTTAAATATGCAGTTTATCGGCTTTCAGGCGAAGAATTTCAGAGACGGCATTTTTTTATGCAAAGTATAGTTCAGTTACATCCGATGCTTGAAGGGTGACTAGAAAACTGTTATCTTTGTGGAGCGGGAGCAGAATAGCCTAGTCTGAGGATGTTCCAGGTCTTCGTTAATCAATATTAAAGTAAAACGAAACCTGTCTACGCCATTTTCTGAAGTTTTATATTTAAAAAGCTGTTAAGACGTTAAAATTGTATTTTAAGGTAATTTAAGGGCATGAGATAACTAATATAATACTTATATAGTACTTTTACTGGACATACATAAATTTACAAAAAAAAATCGCAGATATATGGCCTCAAAGAATTAACCACAAGAGCACAATCAGAATCAGACAAACACAATCTTCAAAATTATATCAACGCTCTTTTTAGTCGGAGGTTATAATAAAGGTTTCGAATGTTTTGTCGCGTTAAATTTCCGAGTCAAACAAATGCTAAGGATCCTGAATTGAACGAACGGAAATATTGTACATTATTTTGTTAAAAAATACAAAATTACAAACTTCATTAGATTAATAATTTAACTTGCGCCGTAGTATTTTTAAAAATTTTACCATCGCTCCCTTACAGGAAATGGGGTTGGCATTGACCTTGGTTATAAAAGTTATGTTTTCAGAGTATGAAATAACATAATCGGTATTCAGCTAACTGTTTTAAACAAGGAAATAACTCGATAAGCTATTTTAGAATAACATTCTATCAAGGTATAAAATAGGGATGAAAGTTTGAATGGAGTTTCAGTAAAAATACATGAAGATTTTATTGAACGAGTTTGTGAGGAGAGCGATTTTCTCTAAATCGACTTGGAAGTATTGGATATGTATGTTTGTCTGTTTAACGTTAATTTCTAGATATGCAAGACAAATTTGGTATTTCGCATCGAATAGAAACTCTTTGTTTTATTACTTGGTAAATGTTTACCAAGTAATAAAATAAAAACAAATAAATAATGTATTGCTGTAATTTATTTTTTGTAGTTTTTCAGGTAAAAGAGTAATGAAAATAACTAAATTAAAAAAATCTAGGTATTTAAGGCTCACAGTAAGCTAAAATTAGACTCTTCTTAAATCCCTGCTAAGAGCTCAAAGGAGAGTCTCAACCCGGAAGTTGCTAATTTACTCGACTAACTTCGATAATTAAACAGATTCCGCGAAAAAAATAAGTTCTGGTAAGTTAACAGAATTTATACGTATTTCGTATAAAGTACGATATCAGAATAGAATTCTATCCTGTTATTATATTATGTATAAACGCGCCAATTTATACATAATAACAGCGCGCGTAATTTAATTTACAAAGTTATTTGTATATAATTATCTGAGATCTTCCCCGTTCGACTCAAGATTTTTCTACACTATACGAGTAGGTATTTTGCTCCGTTCGACCACAAATATTTGATTCAAGTTACATTACTTAATCCTGATTTCTATTGTTTAAATTCAAATAAATGACACAATGAAACACTAAAATAGAAGGGTCAGCAGACATAAAATGTAGATATTATTATAAATATGTTTATTAATAAAATCAGTCATGTTCACATAATAGTCAATCAAATATTTGTAAAATGCATTTTTTTTTCGAGGTCAAATATATAAAACAAAATATTTTTGATACGTTTCTAGTGTTTCCCCTGAGGATACGAGGCCCACTATCGACAAGTGAGAGTGACAGGGCCTCGACCTCCGATTAGAAAATTCTTATACGTCACATGTATTCGAATTTCCTTCTTCTAGAAGAACATGCCGGTATCCTCCCATTATGAAGCGTGGTTTATATTGTCAAGCGAAAATATCGGGGAAAGTCGTGGCCTGTACCCCTGGGCCACCACGTTCTCAATTAATTATTTTGAATTATTAATTAAGCCTTTGTTTTCTAAAAATAACTAACGAGATTGCAAAAAAATAGCAGAGAACTAAAGATAAATTAATAAGACAGTCTCGATCGAAACTACAACTTTATTCAAGGAGTTAGTTAATTAAATGAAAACCCTCTTCATCATTTGGCGTGGCGTCCGTTCGCTGAGAGCGTATTATTTCCTACTATAGCCGTATAATTTAAATTCAAATTTTTATTTATGCCGTAGAAGTGACGGAACGGCCTACCTGATGTTAGTAGTCACCGCCGTCAATAACAGGTCTGAGGTCTTCCCCGGCGTAAGTATGAGAAGACCCAAGTCTTGACTGTGTTCCGGAGTACTGTAATTTCACCGGATACCGGTGAAATTACAGGCGCGTAAGACGTTACATCCCCGGTTTCAAATCAAAGTTGCAAATCAATAAGCTGCAAATCAATAAGAAAAGTAACTGGATGTCAGCTTGTAACACCAGTTCGGTCACAAAATAAAAACTATAAACATTCGTCTTGTTTTTGAGCTAACAGGAACTAATTTGCTACTTTTTCGACGGTATTCCTACATTAGTTGACAGATACAGCACAGGACGTTAGTGCAAATTAGGTACGGCTAAGTGGCCAGTTGATAAACTTTGGGAACGAATATTTTCGCCACCGCTTTCAGTCTGAGGTCAGGTGGCAATTAGGAGGGCAACTTCCAAATTCAGTTTTGGGATGTGGTCGACTTTTTAACTTTTAATGGCAAGTTCCAGTTCCAAATTCCTGTCACTACACACCCGAAATTTACATATTTCTCTAAACCTCTAATTGAAAATGAATACTGGAAGAGCTCAAAATTTTATACAATTAATTAAAAAGCTAATTCTAATATAATAAATTTGTGTTGAAAATTTATTTGAAAAACTGAATTTGAATTAATCAATTTATTCGAGCACTATTAGAAATTTGGCGTATCGTCGGACGTTATGGTAAGCATATAATTAGTCCTGTATTCTATAACAAACAACTACAGCACACTGTGTACATACTCCCTATCGCTATGAATGAATGAATGAACGAAAACGCTTTATTTGTTCAATAAAGTAAAGTTAGTCATTACATAATAAAATACTGAAACAAAAACTCAACACAACAAAAAGATGTGCCTGCGTATGTGTAGCGGGATTTGCTCTGAAATTCACTGAATATTTAATGTAATTTCCTTAATCATAAAATAAAAAAATGAAGAGTAATTAAAAATGAATATACTGTCGAATATGAATTATTTTTCTGAAGCAGCGACGAGCATTTGTTTCAAACTGATGATTGATGACTGACTGATGATTTAATAAATCGAAGAAATCGGCTTCATTATTTTCATTCCTTATTCCTAACCCTTACCATACTGCGGGCGAAGAAAAGTCACAGGAAAGCCAAATACACAATTATTTAGACGACACACTTTTTCCGTTCGTAATGACGGAGAACTGAGGTAAAACATAAAAAATAAACAACAAAACAGCCCTCTTGATAACCTCTTCCGGATGGCGGTTGAAGAGACGCGAATGTTTGTATAACTAGGGAAATTATTTTTAATTTTGTTCTCGGACCGCCGGCAGCCACACAGGAACACTATCATTAGGCAAAATTTCAATCATGGGTTGCGCAGACTATATTCCCGTGTACTTTCTGCGATGGGGTTACATAATTTGTTTATTTGCGCTGTAGATTGTGGGTTCGATTCCCACTCAGGATAAATATTTGTGTGATAAACATAAAAGTTTTATTCGACCTTTGAGTGTTTGAGTGTGATGTTATGGATGAGTACGTATTTACAAAAAATAGTACTATGTAAGTATTCTATCAGTTATCTAATTCCCTTTGTACAAGCTATGCTTAGTTTGGGGCTAGATGGCGGTGTGATTCAACCGCGAATTTATAACCTGCGTAATTTGTTGTAATGTCAGAAAAAATACTTTTTTTGTTTTATCACTCCTCTATAAGGACCTACCATTTGTCTATATTCATATAATGTTCATATAATTTCAGACTTGACAGACTAACTTCTTATTTGGGTAAGTAAATGCCCAACTTTGATGTATAAAAACCCAACTACGGAGTGGACAGAAAGTTTCTAACTAAAATGATGTGTAAAGAATATCCAGGCAAACTTTTTCAAGAGCGTGTCGAGTAAATTGAACAAAATATGTTATAAATAAAAGGAAATGGAAAATTAATACAAAAAATCGCACTATCTTCTCATCTTAAAATAAACAAGAATATTTATAACACGTCTAGCAAAGTAAGAATATGGTTAATTCAAACTCATTAATTCCTTTAGATGTCAAGTATCATTTGGACATGTCAAATTTTACACACGCTCGGGGGCGTTAGAATGCGATATTTTCAGACGGTCGGTGTCGATATTTCCCACTTCCATAATTAATAAAGCAACTATTCGTTTCAGGTATACATTCATTGTTATTTCTAGAATCCGGAATATCAATCAAGACGGGCGTATTTTCAGAAGATTTGACAAAAACAACGGAGTTGTTGCCAATATCTATCAAGGAGGCTTTGATGTACGTCTCTGTTGATATCAATTGTCATTTTGAGCAGAAACATGTTTTTTTTAAATGGATATCCCACCTTTCTTTTTTCCTAGTTGAACTATTTGCTTCCGTCGTTAACCCACTTTTCATAGCATGAGTTAGCCACTTAATAGTTTTGTGATCACCTAGAAAAAAATATTACTTATCTTCTTTCGTAACGATATCACATCAATAATTATTGATTGTTCTACTATCGCGCCTTCCCAAGAAGGTATTCATCGCATTTATACAGGCTACAACATTATTTGCTCCAAATTGGACATGCACTCAAAATGTAAATGATTTCAATATAGGATTATAAAATATCAGCTTTTTCTAGTAATCATATACCTTTAAACGAGCAGTATAAGAAAACTTTCATGGAAATTAACTTGCATGAGAAATAGAACACATGAAGTAACATAATGAAAAAAAAAAAGAATATAGTATAATACATACTTCTTTTTCTTTCCATAAAACAATACAACCAATAGATGGCGCTGGCGATGGAATGTATGAGCGTTGG
Organism: Aplocera efformata; assembly: GCA_921293045.1. NCBI lineage: Eukaryota > Metazoa > Arthropoda > Insecta > Lepidoptera > Geometridae > Aplocera > Aplocera efformata. The sequence goes on along the minus strand of OV121038.1, from coordinate 16,308,080 downwards.
GTCGTTTGGGGTAATTTGAAATCATAACCTGCTAACATTCGTGTTTTGTCACTTTGTTGATGACAACAAATAGTTGAGATTTTGTGTTCCAAGACAAAAGAAAGAAAAAAAACAGGCTAGCTTATACTAAGGTTTTTAAAGAATTACTTCAATAATTACAAGTGAAAGGTTATTTGTTCCGACTTCTTTGTTGATTTGTTGTTGTTTTTGCACGTTTTAACAACGCAAGAACGCTGGGCATAGTTTTGTTTGTCTTTGTGTGCGTGACCGCGTGTAATTACTAGTTTGACATGTTTTTTACGACTTCACTAGATTGTTCGTAATAATCCGTCTTTCTTTTTTTTTGGTCGGAGAAATCAATGGAAAGACATCTTATGTCTCAATTTCAACCAAAATTTCTATTTATAAATAATTATAACAAATATGAATGAACAACTCCAATTACCGTCAGTGAACAATGGAAGCTCCCGGCAAATTAAGCAGCCATTACAGCCTTAACAATGTGAGATAGACTCATAACAAACTCCATTTACATGTCAGAGGCATGGAAATCTGTAAAAGGAACTGTAGCTGTGTACTTTGATTGGGTTTTTAATGGGGGCACAAAGAATAGTGTCTTTTTGTCGATTGCATCAAAGACAAAATATTGGCAATTTCATTGAGAACATTTTGAAATTTAGATTGGATCGAAACCGTTGTCTTCCAGTATATTGGGTTTTCTGATGAACGCTGTTGCGTTGTTGGTTCACAAAATTGGAAATTTGTTGATGTAATTCCGCCCAACAGCGGTTAAATTGTTTTCGGAGCTCCATTTGTGCGCTATTTTTACTTTTCAACTTTCGCTCTAATAAAACATTAATCGATTTAAACGTGAAAAAGTCGTTTTTTCGTCAGCTATTTTTTTTAATTAAGATCGTAATAGATAATCACTTTTTATGCGTGGGTAACGGCGGAACGAGCTGGTGACTCATCATGGTGATATCAAGTGGTTACCGCCACCCATAGACAAAATTAATGCGAATTAGGTCCTCTTGGCTCTTAGGTTGGCGGCAGTTTACCAGGTGTGGTGGTAGCACTCCTTTAGAACCACCCACGGGGTACGTATAGGGATTCAAAGGATACTCACCTACGGACGCGAGCAACTGGACCCTTACTGGATACTTTTTGAAGCGATTTCAATAATTGTTTCAGCTGATTGCCGTTTACATGATTAACATTTTCGGAAACCAGACTCATTGAAACGTATTGACAAAGGAAGATTTCTAAATAATTATATTATAGTCATTTGCATTTCCCTAACGAACCCTGCAAAAACTTGACAGGCGACATAAGCTCACAGTACAAGGGCTCACGTCAAATGTGCTTCGCATGAATAATTTTTAACGGTGGTTGCGGTTATACTACTAATTATTATAGTGGTGCCGTTAGCCACATCCATGTGCAACATGGTATATGTAACCGAAGCAGTTTCTATAAAAAATATAATCTATAACACTTCTGTGTCATTTCTGTGTGCGACCCGCATTGAACTTGTTGTAGAAACTTTGAGAACCAATTGGAATCCGAAGTAATAATAGTAATAGTTCCAGCAGCGAAACAGTATATTTTCTGAACGTGTGCGTAAGTTAATTAAACAAATATAGTTTGTTAACTGCATCACTTTCAACGCACGGGAACGTTCCTCTACATTATGATCTACTTGCTCGCTATCGAATTACGCTCTCAATAATTTTATTGTACAATATATTAAGCTAAAATCTTTAAATATCAGTTTTGCGAATTCAGTTGCAGATATATAATGCAATAAGTAGAGAATAAGTTAAATTAATAAAGGCGCCATTAATCAAGGTCGCCGCAGGAGCTCTTGGCGTAATTGTTGTTCCCTGGTAACAAGATTACTGCCTAGAGGCTCAAGTATGGCTCCTTAGATCGTGTATTACAATCAACACCGGTACCATTTTTATTACAGTTTATTATGAATAATTATCACGACAAGAAATTTACATTTATATTAATCTTCTGCATCCTTTATAGTATAAGCCAATGCTGATGTCTCTTATCTCATAAAATACCAACATGTTGCTGCTGACTCGTCATAATGTAACTTGTAATTTAGTATGTCATATACCCATAATACATGAATAAAACTTTTAATACAGTTAAAAGTTAATTAAAATAAAATATTATACAAAATGCTATCTCCTTTTAAAACATAGACAATGTTAAATAATTGAACAGTGACTTGAAATAATTGATCTTTTATCTTCGTTGATAATCAACCCAAAAAGATCTTCTATAAATAGAAAATGATCGCATCTTTTCGTCTTCTATATTTAAAATTGACGTCATTGTAAGTTTAATATAAATTATTATAATATACGTCAAAATTTGTTAATATTCTATATAGTTTGTACATTTAGTGAGAAAAGTCGCAGAATTTTGTCACTCGCTTCGTCAGTGATAAGCGTCAGCGAGACAGGTAACTTGCTCGGGGTATCGCCTTAACTATCGATGTACAACTTCATTAAATATAAACATATCCACACGTTACAATAACAAAAAGAAAGAAAAAGCACCGACGAAACGACACATTAAAAAATGCGTCGCGGCGACCCGAAAATTGAAACCTTCGTCATGTCTATCCTCCCGTAGGTATTGGTGACGTACAAAAAATCGTATATGCTATTGTAACGGCATTAGTTCTAATATTTTTTATATATATTAATTACCCCTGAATAAAAACAGGGGTGTCATAATCATAAGCTTGACTACCCGGGTAATCTGGCACATTTTTTGTGTCTGCTTAGCCTCAACTGCAACGGTATATTTGTACTATTGAAAAACGAACAGCAAAACGATAAATGAGATCAGACTCTGGTTGGAAAAAGGAGCACCCGTGCTCCTTTTTATCAGCGTTATCAGAGCGTTAAACTGTGGCCGTCGCCTTAAAATGGGATAGTGAACGGAGACGAATACAACAGGTTAACAGCATAAATTAAAGGTATCAAATGACGCCGGTTGTGGCACTCACGTACCCTCCGCATGACGCCTAAGTTATAGTCATATGGGACTTTATTAAGGAAACTTGCAGCGAATCTAGAGTTCTCAACAACTTCCTATTGCTAATTAGTGCTAAGTATAATATCGATCGAGGCGATGAGACGGCCCGAAGCGGTACAACAGTTATTCTATTACAGATTTTAGCTAGTGGCAGAAAGACTAATGCTTTATCGCTATTGCGAATGTAATTTTAAAGCTTTTATGTGACTAATTTACACGTAGACCCAAACCAATAAAAAAAACATTTAAATCGCTTTTCCAGGTGAATAAAAAAAAATGTCTGGTTAATACATACACTTTCAGGGTTAGTATCAAATAAAGGTTGGTAAGTGTTTAATTCAATAATTTTAAAACAATAAAATCTATAGTCTCCGTCTGAAACAATGCGAATTCAAGTCAGGACCAAGCAAAGTTAGTACCAAGTTACGTAACTAAGCTTGGTAACTAACCCGTCGTACTCTAAATCCTTGTAATGTAGGCCTTACACATTGTTACAAGTCACCGCCACGGGACCATCCCACGTGTTACGGAAGGGAAAACTTGAAAAGCTTTAACATGTTCTTTCGATCTCATTATACGTCGTTTATAGCATTTGGCAGATGAAAGTTTTCTCCACGTATTGAAAACTCAGTAATTGAGCGAAATCAAACTAAAGGAATACAGGAATACTTAGGAAGTCATTCGATAACAAAAGATACTCTTTTATTTCTTTTTTATATCGTTCGAAATTGAAATAACTTTCAATCGCTTTGTATTGCAAGCGAAAAGTAATTGGACTCTACGGCGTAGAATCACAGCGTAGTCGTTTGTCTACGAGCCTACGAAAACGAAACGCAGTGTTTAGTTTCCAGACTTTAATTAAAAACTGACTAAAGCAAACAATGAACTCGCTCACACCCGTGCATAGACTGCACAATAACACTTGCTCCAGCCGAGGATCGAACTCGGCAGGTTTTCGGCTTCGAAGGCAGGGTTACATCGAACTTATGTATGAAGCTAGCCAATTATTTGGGAGCTATGAAAATAAAATATCTCATAGTCAATAAAATGGCAATAATGAGAAAAGAGGACCGAACTGTAGACCCACCTGTTACAGATTTAGATTTAAAAGGCAATAATAACGTACTAAACGTAATAAGTAGTGTATCCGCAAGTTTTTTCTTTACGGTCCATAATATCTCATTATTCTCACGCTAAGCCCGCAAAACCTACGTTGAATTCCTTTGACAAAGTTGTCCAGCAGAAATATTATTTTATTCGACATTTTAACTTTCAAAGTTTGAAACTTGTAAGTTGGACAAAAAATGGAGCGCTGATAAAATGGATTTGCATTTTTAACCTTGTACTAAAATAAGAAGTTTTCCGGTAGAGTTATTTTGTCTGTCTGAGGTGATGTGGCATTCCTTTGCGGCAAGGTGCTAAATGGATGTTGATAAAATGAAAGAAGTTTTATCATATTATGGACATTTTACGGCGACATTCGCGGTCGATCTAGTCTAGATCCAGATTTTAGTTTGAAAAGCTGTTGGTTGCCTTATTTTTATATTATATTTAGTTTCCGCCAGTATTAAGTTTACATAACATAATTTCAATAAAATAATACTTCATTTCGCTATGTAGAACTCGGATCGACCATATTATATTTCTGTATTATTGCATATATTTTATATAATATCGTAAGTTAAAATTCTTTATCCAAACGAGAAAACGGAACAATAAATTTCCAGCGAACTCGTTAAAATGAAAAATAGTACAAAGGTTTAATTAGATCTCGTTGCTGTTGTCAAGTAGGCAGTGTCCCTGCTTCCCAGGGGATTATGAACGAGCGGATACTTCAAAGATCGCAGCTGTAATATGCCGCTAGCGCTTTGTTCTTAATGAAAAAAGCTACAAGAACCGGGATAGAAAAGTAAAAAGTAGTTTATGTGGTATTCTAGACTATAATCTATCTCTGTGCCAAATTTTATCCAGAACCGTTGAACCGTTTTTGCGTGATTGAGTAACAAACATTCATCCATCCAAACTTTCGCATTAATAATAGTTGTCAGATATCTATTTTTAAGCTGTATTACTTTTTAGAGGAATTTTTATGGATGATTATTATTATTGGATTATTATGGATGATTGGAGTTCAGTTGCACTTGTAATTGCTTTATTATTATATTCCCTTCCGGTAAATAAGCATTTATCGCTTCTCAACTCAAATTTTGATTAAGTACATTTACATATTAAGTTATAGCGTGGTGGCTCTGTGGCACAGATACTGGGATACATACGAAGGCACGTACGAGTATAAATATGAAAAAGCGACTTCGGACTTCAATATATTTGGACAAAATCAAGATATCAAACCAGTAAAAGAAACAATCGTAAGGCAACCGTCACGTCACAGAACCAAAAAATCGATCCGCGGCCGATCATAGATTCTCCCCCGGTAGATTCGGTCCGTCCGATTGAGCACCCGTGGTAGATTCGGTACAATTGTCTCTAAAGTGCCTGAGGCATGTACTAAATGCACGTATGTATACATATAAATAACATTTGTAGTCATAAATACGCTTCTTCCACATCTTCATTTATAAAAAAATTAATCATTTTTTTATAATCTTATTATTACTAATTTTAACGTTTTTCCGAACCCTACCCGACCCTCAATGGTAAGAAAATTTCATAGAGTGGGTGTCACACAGGGAAAGTCCCGGTCCGACATTGTGCGTTTATATTGTTGTTTATTTACAAATATCAAACAGTTGATTTAGATGGCTAGAATAATATTACTTACTATCAGAATGTTCATTAAATATAGTCAAAGGGAATGAAACTAAACCTGCGGCCATAAAATAAACATCAGGAGGCGAGGGTCGCGTGGCCGCCGAAAGCAAAATTGGTCGCTGGGATATAGTTGCAGGCACATCGCTTTGTCAATAACAGGGGTCGATACGAAATTCGCAACAGTATGTCCGTTGATAAACTTTGTGAGTGAACCCAGTCACTCGTACATACCGACTAAAAGGTATAGAGTAAGCGTCTGGGATAGAATTTTTTTTTTGTTATATACAATTTTTTAATAACTACGCCGCGCCTTATTTCCCTCGGTTCAAAAGTCAACATTAGACAATGGGAAAAAAACTGGCAGAAGTTGTATATTTTGCAAGTCCTAAAAAAGTTACTCCACTTTTTCGGGATAAAATTTTGTGGCCATTTGTAGCCAGAGTATGAGCTACTTTCATAACAAATTCCATGCAAATCCTCGTATCTTAAAAACAGGCGAGACTGGCATTGTTACATGAACGGAGAACACAATGGATATAACACCCTAAAAACATTTGTCTGGCTCTAGCTGCTCTGAACACATCAAAATAATTGTTATTTTGATTTGAACTGTAGCGAATTAAGTTTTTGTGTGAACAAATTCAACGACAATTGTATAAAATTGAGATACTGCGTTGCGTGAAAATAGCTCGTTGAGCGCGATGCTCTTCACACAGTATAAACCATTTTCACATCTCCTCGTTTTCTTGTTGGAAAAATAAAGTTCGTAATTTGATTTCGATGGGTAGGTGGATTTATAATACATTGCCATATTTTACCATATAAAGATGTTAGAAATCACAGGGGCACGAGACGTGACACCCCCGCCTCAGTGACGGACGCAACGCGATGCGACCTTGAATCTATTCATAGGAGTACTTGATTACAGGAGTAGTATTACTGTTGTTTATGGGCAACGGTAACCAGGTCATATCAGGTGGGCAGTCAATTCGTTGAATGCTTGTAATCACACAAAAGAAATAGCTACTACACTTTTTTGAAAAGAAAACTTCTTTAGGCGCATTGCACATGTTTTGAGATGGGAAAAAAACCATTGAACTCGCGACACTGTTACCGTTACCGACACCTCTGTATATAAGTATCTGTAGTGTTTTCTGCTTTTGTTTTCACTTCTGTCGGTACTCCCGGAGTGCCAATGTTTCAAAGCAGATCAGGGGTAGGCAGTAGCAATACAGCTGCTTGTAATATTATAATAGATTGATACATCTTAATAAACTTCATGTTCGCAGCTAGTTTGAGGTACGCTCGCATCTACAAATACTCGTACATAAAGCCCGTGAGTTTTAATGGATTCCGAAACGAAAAGCTCCGCTGTAATCCGCTAATTTCCCGCCTTTGAATCAGATAAGCCACGCGAGCTGATCTGATTTTGAATGAATCATCACAAGTATTTGAAAGTTTTATTAATGTAACTGCATTTTTAATTTGCAAACTACGAATAGGATATGAATAATAGGTATATTGTAATGATATATTATTATCATATGTTTAGCCAAATATGAGTAAACGAATGTATAAGAGATGCGTTTTTACTAAAATGTTTTAGTTTACCTGTTAAACTAAAACAAAAAACCCTATCGAAACGAAATTGTCAACAATGTATAAAAATTGTTCGTTTTAAGTAATACGATTAACTAACCACTCATGATGCTGACACAAACAATGACAGAAAAACACGTTCAGTAATCTTACGATTACTAAGTGATAAAGTGCGGTTACTTCAACAAAAAAAGTGGTGAGACGCCAGCTCGCTTACTTTAAAAGGACGTGTCATTTATATCCGTAAACTGGCTGGAATTTTCCTCGAAGTAACACTTTGGCGGCTGGCGACTATTCTAACAAATCAACATGCTAATAGGTAAAGTCTTATATATTTAAACGAGCAATTGTCGTACATTTACTTCGCGTATCTCAAAAACAATTTGGATAAAAATGCTTAGATAGGGTTTTACTGTTTAAGTTTACCTGTATAATTTGTACTTCTTGTAGAAACTAAATTATTATAATACAAAAAAAAAGCAAATATCAAAAAGCTTGGTCGCCCAAGCACTATTATACCCAAGTACCTATTATATAAACAAATGTTTGTAAGTTACTCTTTCACGCCTTGAATATTCAGTCCTTGAGGCGTGAACGAGTAACAAAGAAACGGATTTGGATGAAATTATTTAGTTCTGAAGGTAGGTCATAGCCTGAATTATCACACAGGTTACTTATTATCCCGAAAATGTTAAGTAGTTTTAGTGACACGCAAAATCACATCTTCTGTCAATTCTTCCCATCGATCCTACCATAATGAGTTTTATACCGCTGGTACCAACTCGGGGCGCAGCTAGTAGAAAATATAACATGAGTTACGGAACCTTCGGTGTGCGTCCGAACCGCAACAACTGGTTTTTTAGTTATTCAGTAACAATCGATTAAATAAAGATATTTTTCAATCGATACTATTGTAAGACATTTTAGAAACAATATCGCGGATTTTGATAGGTTTAATATAACCCAGTACGTAACGATTACATTATATGATTGAGTAAGACTTCAAAATAATAATTATTTTAATAGTTTTTAATCGATGTCTGCTCTTAATACTTAACAGATAGATTGATAAATTATCTACTTTTGCAGAGTAATTGAAACATTAATATTCAGAGAGATCGTATTTTAACAAACGGAATATTAAAACACGTGTAATTTTTATATGTATCAGATTAATTTTGATTTTGTTTTTGATGCAAATGAAACTGAAAACTTGTATTATTATTCATGTTACCGAGATATTTACCATGAAAAAAATGAAAACTTGTAATTACATAAATTTTATTGTCAATAATAGATTCTCACGGTGTATTTATGATTTAATAAAAAGAAACTGCTTCTCTTTGAATGCAATACACACATTTTTAACTTCATGGAATGGAATTAACTTAGGCAAGAGAGGACCTAAATTGTCTTATAGTTGTTATGGGTGGAGGTAACTACTTATCATAAGGTGGGCCATCAGCTCGAATAAGAAACTTTTTATGATGTGATTATATGTTAACCTGACAGAAATTAATTAGGTAATCATTAGTAAGTAGCTGACATTTCTAGCTTGAATGTTGGCTTTCCTACGTAAAATGTTATTTGTAAACATGGCTTAGTGTCCAGGCGAACAAACGAGGACGTCTATGATTATATTCACATACGGCCTGCCTCGAGCCTTACATGTACCTACTTACCGTTTTCCAGCAATTGTACGACTGCCGACGTTTATTGACTTACCTGTAACAAAGACATTGCTATTTATAAAAGCTTTCGAAAGATAATAATATTAGGTAGAGTAGAAAACAACAACTTAGTTTCTAATAACAGATAGTACATATACACAATACTTTGTTAATGAAAAGTGATGGACTTTGCTGGTATCCTTGTAAATCGTAAATGTAGAAACTAGACGACTCTACGTACTGATATTATTGTCACTATTTTTACTTAGATATCATGTATCTTCTTAATTTTACGAGCAATAAAAAATAGCTATCTAAACTACTATTTCAAACAAATTATTTTTTTGTCAAATTACATAGATAATTTAATCTAATTACATTGCGATCTAGTCATAGTATATTGCTAATGAGTAATTATGGTTTAACTTTAGTTATTTTTACTTTCAATAATGTACATTTTTATGATTCTAACCCTACTCTACTCTCAACCACCTAGAGCTTGCCAGCCGACGTCACCGCCGACCAATCACCGCTCCATAAATATGCATAAGCATAACTCAGTCAGTGTTCATGGCAAATTCGTATCAGACTAGGTTTACTGTGTGAGATACACGCAACATTCCGCCGGATATGACGGCGTCACCCGACGCCGCCACGCCGGATGTCTAATGACATTGTTTTTCCAATCTGGACTAATCCGGATTGAGTTCCCGTGGTATATCAAATGCCATTCACTCTCAATTATCGAGAGTAGGCCGGTGTCGCTACAGTGGCAATACTCTCTTACCGTATATCCCATAACATTTTTTTTTGTTGCCTCTGTTTTGAGATTAATTCATGTTGATACCTTGTAGTATCTTTATGTTTAACAAGTTTTAGTGAATGGAGCTCGTTAGCTATGGCGTGATTTGCCAACCCACATGAAATTTCGCAATTCGTTTCCGTATTATTACATCCATACTAAATGAATTTGAATTCTAGTACCCAAAGTAGTTCCTAAAACAAAACATTGTAAATGTGTTTTAATATTTTTTTTTTTGTGTTAGTTTCATAGATTAATTGATGTTTTCGTAAAAACAACGCGAAAGTTCCTGAAAATGTACTGCTGAAATTATACCTCGGAATAGCTTTTACGTGTTTTTTTTAATTTAGGAATATCATTTTCCTAGAACTGAGAGAGGACGAATAATGGAGTATACGGGGAATAACTCATACAACCTTTGTTTATGACATGCCACTCAGGTAACAATATTGATAGATGGTTGTCTGCCCGGATCCCTCATCTTATTTACGCAAATTGGCTCGTTAGCTGTGCTGTGACTGAGTAACAAATTGATATCCCACTTTTGTCCATTATATTTTCCAGTCTTTGAATGTCCGCACCGCTACGTTTGCTCCGTGGTGCAAAGATACCTAAATTTTATTAAATACTTATTGGTTTGACGAGACCATGGCCTTAATTTTTTTTTTTTTGTGTTTCTCTCTATTCTGAAAATTTGTGATGTCTAGCAGTATGTATGTTACGCGTTATCTTAACCAATTGTGAACTGATTTTGATGTTTTGATGGATAGTCTGCTGAGAGGGGGCGGGCCCGCCGTCGCCCTCTCGTCTCATTAAAGTCAACGAAGGAATCTATTCTTATAATACAGATCATTGTACAGTTTCTGTTGATGATATTTTAGATTCAGTGGGTGTAGCATGGGACAATATTGGCAGACGAATTGCGTGGATCGATGATTCTTGGAATTACTTGCCTACACATAACTCTTTGAAGCATACTAATAATATTCTCAGTCAATGAATTGCCCATATTAGATTATATCATGTATAATCATGTACAGACACGGATACACTGCCTAGGTATGGATGCGGCGATAATAATTAATGTAGGTATGCCGGATGGAAACCGGCATGAACAGCCATTAGTCTATTACTCATTAAGCGCTTGTGGCGAAGCTTGCCTAGCAGTTCTTTGCAGATCATCTAAATTAAGCAACGAGTTAAGTAAGATGTCGGTCCTGGGTATACTAGTCGATAAGTCATGTGCGACTTGAAAACTCTGACACAAGAGTTGGCCACTCACTCACACGAAAGGAGAAGACTTATTTATGAGACGCGTGACTTGAGTGGCAAGGAATGGAGCCGAGAGGGCGTCTGTTCGCCCAGCCAAGTACCTACTGTCACCACACAGATCTCACCCGCCCAGCTAGCGCTTACGAGTGCAGTCTGTACTTGCATAACTGCGCTCCAGTTTCAAATGGTTGGGTGCTGATCGAATTACAGTCGCGTGACATATTCACGTTACCACATCGCCAGCTGAATCTTCTCACGCCCAAGGAGCTGAGAACATAATTGGTATTGCTCTTGTTATGGGCAGATAGCATTGTTGTTGACACCAAACCACGGACGTTTAGGGTATAACATAAATTTTAAGTTCTAATAACAATGGAAAATACAAAATAAACATTTTTCATTTTAAATTTAATCACAACAGGTATAATCGACTCACACTCACAGTATATTAAAAGTTTCCGTTTCAAACATTTGTGCACGTAAGTTTACCGTATAACATTCATAAAGAAAATATATTTCGCAAATTACGGCCATCGCTCCGCGCGAGAAATATTTTAGTCTCGTATTACTTTGCATTTAAGCTCAAGAAAAGTGCTGTCAAATTATTTTTCCGCCTAGAACGGTAGAGTAGGGTTCACCTATGAAATCCATAACATTATTTCATCTTTTGAAGTACGGAGTAGTCCTGCTCGAGTAAATAGTAATACTTATTAGTTCTGAGACAAACATCATGGTAACGCATTTCAAGGTTGTCTTGAGCCGGTCAGTGGTCACCGGCGGCTGGCGGCTTCATGCGCCTGTACGGTGCATGGAACCTGCCATGCATGCCTGTGACATGACAAGACAAATTGTATCTAAGCGTGTCCCTCAAGTGCTTGTTATAAACTAAAACACACTATTTTCAGAGCTCAAAAATTCTTGATAAAATGTAAAGACTTTTTGTCGAAATATTCTAAAGCCTAAACAGGGGAAGTGGTCAATCGAAGTGTTGACCGCCGGAAAATTCGAAAGCCGAAAAGTAATTGACTCTACCGCTTCCGAAGGGTGTATAAATTATATTCCGACGTTTTTTTATACTCATTCAAAGCGAGTTTTGTTTAGTATGAATAAACAAACTCGCTTTGAGCGAACAAACTGACTCTACAGTTTAATTAAGCCGTCCTCATACAAACATTAATTAGTGCTTTCATTGAAGGCGTCAACGGAGCTCTGTTTATTTTGAGATTAGAAAATTAACTGTCTATGAAGACCGCATGAGCAACCAGGTAGTGCAAAACCTTTTGAGCAGCACAGCTTCCAGTCGCGAGTCTTTCCGCAGAACGCAACGTACCTCGTAAATTATGGCGCACAGATGGAAGCTTATAAAATGTATTAAAGCTTTCGCGATCCTTTAATGAGTTCGCCGTAAACGAGGTACAGAGATGCGTCTGGGATTGTCAAATATATTTCTTTGTAGCCTCGGAGATTCAATCCTTTGAGTATAAAAGGTATTTAAGACGGAGATGCAAGAAATATCGTCTCAAATTGAAATAAGCTGCCGGTAAACGATTTCATCCCATTATTTTTGAAACGTTGCAGAGCTTTGAGCTGTTCGCGCTTCTATTACAATACGCAGGTACCAAATATTTCAAAAAAAAAAATTCAACTATTTAATATTAAGGTAAAAGAAGTTTATAGTTATGAAAATACTTATCAACGTAGAACTATATATATATATCAACTCAGTGCTCTAACACCTACAATACATCCTGAACGACCTTTACGAAGAAGTTTATAAGGCTATCGATGTGGCAATGTACTGGTCGACTGATATTTGAACCATCGACACGATAGAAGATGAAGAGGAACGTAAAATATATGCGGCAAGAATGACACGTCAACGACAATGGGCTGCAACAATTTTAAAGAACCACTAAATTGGGACTAGTGTAAAGTGTAAGTGTGAATCTAGAGACAATATTTGCCACATAATGGGCAAACTTTTGCTCCACATCACTAACTTCACTTATGTAACGCATAACTGAATGATTTCTTTTCTATTCGATTTAAGTATAATATATCTTTTAAATTCAGTACAGTATATCTCTTAAATTCATCACTCATTAGACAATTCTCCTTGGACCCAAGGATTAATCGGATATTTGCTAGCTCGGAACTCCGAAATTTGTCACGATTTGGAAAAACAATCTATATTTGAATGGATTTGTCTTCATATTGGTCCCACAGACATTTCATCGAAATCAGTTCAATAGCTTGGATTTTAAAACAAATGACTTATTTTAATAACTCGAACTTAGGTGGAACATATTATATAATAGGTGTGTGAATATGACTCCGCCCCTTTTTGTCAAAATAAAACACATTTGTTCGCTTACAAAATTAAAAAAAAAATTATTGAAAGTATGCTCCATCTGCAGCTACAACCTTCGCCCATCGTTCAGGTAGTTTTCGTATTCCTTGCTGGAAGAAGTCCTGGTCTTTTGAGCTTATCCAGTTGTCAATCCAAATTTTGATACTTTCACATGAAGTAAACTTTTCTCCAGTAAGGTCTGTCTGCATCGTCCGGAATAGGTGGTAATCCGAAGGAGCTATGTCTGGTGAATATGGCGGGTGGGGTAACACTTCCCAGTCCTGTCCCTCTAAATATCTTTTTACGACTTCTGCGGTATGCGGTTTGGCATTGTCATGCTGAAGAACTAATTTGTTATGTCTATTCACCCATTCTGGTCGTTTTTCTTCTATGGCTCGCTTCAAACGCATTAGTTGTCGTCGGTAAACTTCTCCATTAATAGTTTCAGAGGGTTTGAGCAACTCATAATATACAATACCTTTCTGATCCCACCAAATACAGAGCATGACCTTGGCACAGTGAATATTTATTTTTGGCTGTGATGGGCCTGGTTCGCCTGGTTTCACCCAAGCTTTTTTGCGTTTAGGATTTTCGTAGTGTATCCATTTTTCGTCTCCTGTGACTATCCGATGCAAAAATCCTTTTCTTTGCTGTCTTTGAAGCAGCATTTCACAAATGGTTTTCCGACGTTCCATGTCTCTTTCTTTTAAATCATGTGGAACCCAGTCACCGGCTTTTTGAATCATTCCCATCATTTGTAAACGCTTTGCAACAGTTGAACGATCAACATTTAATGCTGCAGCTAATTCTGATTGAGTTTGGCAAGAATCTTCCGCCAATAATGCTTCCAATTCAGCATCTTCAAATTTTTTTGGTGGTTTTCCATGTTCTTTATCCTCAGTACTAAAATCGTTATTTTGAAATCGTCGAAACCATTCCTTGCAAGTTGTATTAGACGGAGCATGCTCACCATAAATCTCCACAAGCAAACGATAAGTTTCCGCTGCAGTTTTCTTCGCAATAAAATAATGTAATAACACTTCCCGCAAATGACGTTTATTTGGAATAAAAACCGACATTTTCGAAAAGGTGAAAACAATTGTTGCTTACACTTCAACCAAATATCATAAAATGCGTTAGATAGCTGACATTCAGTACTATCGAATACAAGTATGGTCATTTATTAGTACACGTAAACAATACTAAAAACGACATCTGTTGAGAAAGGGCGGAGTCATATTCACACACCAATATTATAAAAGAAACATCCAAATAGGCATACAACGGATAAAGAACAAAGTGTCAGGAAAGCCAAATACGCAAATTCGTTTACTTGGATCACATAATATTTCCAGTTATTTTGATTTAACAACCAAACTATTATATTACCTCGATTTTGATAAAATTTCAATGGGATCAATTTGAAAGCATTCATAAAATATATTTCCAAATCGGTTGATATTATTACGGAGCACTGAGGTAACAAAAATAGGGGGAAATATTCTGAATATAATCTGAAACTAATGAAGTCGTTTTTTTTATCTGTCAATTATTTATCGTCTGTGCAGTGTGGGAACGTGGCGACAGACCACAAAATCTTTGATGAAAAAATTTACCCCTTTATTATGTGATACCACGGGGGACCAAGAAGGCTAACTCGTTCCTCGCCCAAAGATAAAGAAGTGTGTATGAGGGAGAACGCCTCACGATAAAAAAACATTGTTATATGTACATTTAGTTGTTTTGTTATAAGATGGTCCATAAAAATCTTCTTAAATACAATGTAAGTGTCACTTATGTCTAGTATGTTGAAATAAATAAATAAATTACCTTTATTGTTGTTTTACACATTATTTTTGGTTTACATTTTTGTTGTAATTCCAAAGAAATAATCCTGTAGAGTCACACTCTATTCAGATTAACTCAAGATTACATAAATGAATAAGCAAAACATTACAGTACCTAAATTAACATATACAATAAGATGCACCGACAATACTAAGAACTTCTGATAGTTTGCATTAGAATCACAATAACATTCACATGTCAAGAATGAAAATGTTATTCGGATGTGATACGTATCCACCGATTTATAATTTAGTTGATGTAAAATATATGTATATTTTAGTGATATGTTTTGCAAAATAACGTCGCTTTTTACCGGACTTCACCAGAAGAATGGTTATGTTTTTTGAGTGTATATTTGTATGTATATTTCTTCGGGACGCTCCGTAGTGAAAACGGCTTGATGTTTTTTAGCTCGAGAGGTCTCGTTAGATTCGTCTTAATTATGAGAGTGACACGGGCTATATCAAAATTATAAATATTAAAATGGAATGGAAATTAAAGTTGAGCAGAGCGACAACACATTTGGAGTTGTATCTTTTATCAGTAATACGTTTTAAAAATAAATTATTTTTTACAAATAATTTAAATCTTTGATTTGGAAGGTAAGCTTTCTCAGACAGCTTGTTATAGACGCGTATAACATTTCCCAGAAAAGATAGATCCATTGACTATTTGCAATCGGAAACTTGGGATACTTCACTTATTTCTGTTTCTAGTGTTACTGTCATGAATATCATTTTACTTCTGAAATCAAGAAAGTTTTTTATGGACTTATAATAAATATATACTGTGATGTTACTACTAGAACATGAATTTATTTCAGAGAGTCACGTGATCTAATTATTGTAACACAAAATACTTCCTGAATATCTGCTTTAACTATTGCAGGCAGCTCATTCGCGAGTATGAACGTCACATTACATGGATGCCAACGATCTAGATTCTAGTGTGTAATACCGCCATTGGACGCATTTATGAAAATTCTATCAGAGGCAGCGAGCCCTCGATCCGTCCGACCGGCAAACAGTGTTAATCACATACCGGTGACAATTGTTAGCAACAGTAATGGAATCTCATAGTCCCCTCTGTTTGTGGCGGAAATCGTTGCATGCCTCGGCTAAACGGCGGCGATTGTCACTCCGGCCACTGGCACCAGGGCCTCATCGATATTTAATTAAATACTAGACGAAAACCCGGCTTCGCTCGGGTGACTCTTAATACACACGTAGGTACAAAATGTAGGTAGAAATTTCTGTAGGTATCGGTTCACAAGGAATGTTAAAGACAAAACAAGGCATAGATTCGTATACCATCGTTCATTGTGTTTAATAACCAAAAATAGCTTTATTTATTTATTTCACGTGAAAATACACATACATGTAGATATATGTATAAAACGAGAAAAGTACACGGCGGTCAGAGTAAAACATAACAGGTGCCGTGCCGCGCCTTCTAAAGCGATGCTCAGTTAGACCAGCGGGAAACAACGTAGAGTTGAGAGCACTCCAGGAAATCCGGAAAACAAACCGTCTCAACGACATAGTTTGCAGAATATTCAAGCTAAAGTTTGCAATGCGAGCCAGTTACTTCGCCAAGCGAAATTGACTTTTAAAATCACACTAATATTACAATATAAAGGCGAAAGTTTGTATGTGTGTGTATATTTATTACTCCTTCACGTCTCAATGGCTGTACGGATTTTAATGAATTTGATATGAAGGCAGCTCGTACCCTGGATTAACACATAGACTACTTTTTATTTTTATCCCGGAAGACTACATTAGAAAGCGTGAAAGATGAAATATTCTCATATAATGACCAGCAGCGGGTAACACCGCGGGGCGTAACTAATCTCCGCTATTTATCTAGCGAAAAAGCTTGTTTCTTTTTATTTAGTGTTTGTCTCCGATTGACAGCTATGTCGCCTGATTGTAAGTGATGATGCGACCCAAGATGTAACACGCTGGTCTAGAATATACATATTCACTCATTTCTCGAATATTCCCAAATTTTCCTGCTCAGGATAAAGACTTCCACAAATCTAAAAAGTCACCTCGTACAAAGGCACTGAATCCACTCCCTTGCAGTTCGGAATAAAAGGAGCACTCAAAACATTCGGGATTAAAAGTTTTAAGTATCATGGCCTCGCGAGGCTTTCGTGCCATGTCCGGGCTTTTACAACATCAGAAACAATAATATACAGCCTGCGGGTACATTCACCTGTACCATTACTACGAGTTAACGAATTACGTAAACGGTTATAGTTTCACGTAATGGTTTCCCCCCCCCCCCGTATTACTTAAAGAAATCACTAGTCTCAGTCAGTGTCAGACCTCAGTGTACACAACATTGCACGGTACTTACGTACAATTATCCATTTACATATATAACAAATATCAATATTTGGGGCTAATCAAGAACTTAAGCGTAATGCTAGATAGCATATAATCTTCCTCATGAATGTGGCTATCATACACAAAAACAATTTTCCAGTGATAAGCGCGTTCAGACAAACAATCCAACTTTTCCAACTATAGATTGTGATTTTTGCTAGTCACAAAAAACTTATCTTTTTCGGGATAAAAATAACAAATGTCATCCAATTTTGTGTAGCCGTTGAGGCGTGAAGGAGTAACAAACATACATACAAACCGCTAAACTTTCGTATTTATAATACAGGTAAACGACTTGTCCAACAGGCATACTTTAATAAGTGATTCGAGACCAACAGCCGAAATGAACACGGCCGTCATAGGGAATGGTAACCGACCCGTGTGAACGTGCATTAGTAGGATAACATACATGCAGGCAAACGACAATCGGGAAAATGGTTTCACAAATTGATCAATTCCGAAAACGTTACAAAGTGATCGCGTTTCAATAATGGCGGTATGTTGTTTGGTGTTGCGATTCAGAGTGCGGCGTATCGACTGGACAGGACACGTATCGCCTGAACATGATTTTACAGTTATTTCATAAGCAAACTAGGTGTTCCCGTGACTTCGTCCGCGTGAAATTTTACAACTTTTTTAAGAGGATCCCATATTATTTTTCTGTTTCAAACATAAAAGTAGCCTAAGTTACTCCTTGTAAGATCAGCTAGTTACAAGTGACAGTTTAGTCAAAACTTCCGGATTTTAATTTTGTACGTCTGTGCACAGATATGGCAACATTTTGGAGGACCGCGTTCGTAGCTGAGTGCTCTCAGAGACCCTACACGTGTCCCCCGGGGTGGTGCGAAAGGAGCAACCCAAAGTACCAGTAGAGCTTGAGTACGACTTGTGTTCTCTCATTCAGTACAAGAGTTTAACATCAGGTATGTTGTAAGCTCGTTCCGTCATTTAAGTCACTTAATAAAATGCAGTAGCTTTAAGCAAATTGCATTTTATTTATGCTTTTAAAATGGCGGGATGAACAAATGGCCCATCTGAAGTTAAGTGGTTACCACAACAACAAAAATACGATCCAATTGCCGGTAATTTCATACTTCTACCGGAAATCAGAAATGCGAGAACACGACTGTTCAGCGGTGGATTAGCTGTGTGATGGCAGTACTTCTCCCGAACTTGACGCAAGTTCTACGCAGTAGAGTAGCGTACTGGAGTAGAGACGCAGTAGTCACTGGAGAAGTCTTGGAGAATGACAGTAATCAGTGAACTCACCTATAGCGTCGTCGCAGGGCTGGCTGAGCGGACGGCGCGAGGGCGAGGTCTTGGGCTGATGCTGCGGCTGAGGCTTGAGCACATGGGCCGGCACCGCGCCCTCCTGCGGCGGCTCGCCGGGCACACGCACCACCCACCACTCGCTGCGGCCTGCGCAAGCCTCCACCACCTCAACTTGCTGCCCTTTCGAGACTGACAACTCTCCGGCGCTGGATGCGGTGTGTTCCGCCACTACCCATGTCATTTCTGGACCGGCCTGAGGACAATATGGTGGGTTAGCGATCTAGTCGATGGATGGTGGTGGTGGATCCTTATTAAATGCATTTGAAAGTATATACAATATACAGTACTTATAACAAAAAAAATGTCGGTCTGTCGGTTTGATCATTGTTTGTGAACAGGATCATGGTCGCGAAAACAAAGTAATCCTTCCATTCGGGGTTTCTTGCTTGCTTCCCCATGGAGGGGTCGGATAGGGTTTGAACAAGTGATAAACTCAGTAATAAGAACGCATGACCTACATATTTATTTTAAAAACGACTTAGAAGTATTTTTTGAAATAAAGTATTTTGTCTTTGATTTTGACATTGTTGCGGCTAATCTCCGAAATGGCTGGAGCTATTTTGATGGGACTGTCACTGGCAGACTTTTATAAAAAAGATTTAGGCAACCGCGCAAAAAATTGTTGAATTTCACGCGGACGAAGTCGCGGGCAAAAGCTAGTCACCATCTATCTATGAAGGTAACGTTTTTCATGCAAAACAAAGATATTTTTGTCGGGATCATAGCGATGAATTTAGATGACAAAGCATTCAAAAGGATATTTCGTTGTTAATTATCACAATATGTTTCATAATCGAAATTTTGGCGAGTTTTTGTACCCGTATGTCGATTTGTTGTGTTAAAGGTGTTTAAATTACTAATTAAATTACTGTTTAATTAAATATTTTATCAAATATTCAAATGCAAAAAAATTTTGTACCTCGCATGTAAAAACGCAAATCACTAACATGTCCAACAGGGTAAGATTGACTTACTTAATAAGTATATATAAAACATTGATAGACATATTTTTAATAAACGTAAAAGCAGTGACGTCACTAGAGTAACATTTTTACATTACATTTGTGTCATTATGGAAATAAAGCATTTCGATCTTGTTACAGATACCGAAGATTTGGTAGAAGGCCCTGATTACACCGGGGAAGATAAAAAAAAAAACAAAGACCGTGAAGGGAATCGTTTGATCCATAAAGTGACAAAAACACCCCACGAGGGGAATCCTTTTTTCGCGAGCAAATGAGTGTTTACAATCAAGTAAATTATCGATTTGAAGCGCTAGACTCCAATTTGTTGTTAAGTGAAACGTACCAGATTGATTGTTTAAATGCTCGATGGTTATAGTATTGGCCTCCGTTCATTTTATAGCAATTTCGGTGCCTTTGTCGCGACAACGACAGTTTCATTATGATAAATTGTTTTCGATAACATACGAACACTTTTTAGTTTTTGCGAATAAACAATGATTTATACGAACCAAATGAAAGCGTTATGTTGCGACTTATTAAACTCTTGAAAAAAATAACTAGGTGGATTGAAAATGGGACTAAAATTTACAATGCCGCTCTATGGAAGTGATCAGTCGCAATGTTATTAAAATGAAACCCATCAAACTTCTGACCCGGTAGAGTTTCTTAACTTCGTCCGTAAAGAACTAAAAGAATAAACTGTTCTAATTTGTCATGAAAATTTAACAAAAATATTAAGACAGTCTTTGATACAGGTAACAAAGAAAAGTGTAAGAAAATAATGTAAACATATTCATGAATATGGATGGAGATGACAAATTTTATACTCATTATTCGCTACGTGTCGTGTTTCCGCCTTTATCGAAAGGCGATGGAAGTTCCAATAGGGAATACATTGAAATTGAATTAGTTATTTTATTAGCTTATGTCGACTCTAACATCAACCAGCCAAAACCCAAACGTAACGCAAGAAGGAGTTGGGCCGCGCCCCTTTATAGCAGCCAACACCACACCGCTTCTGAAGAGACAATCAAACAAGAGAACAGCAAGTGTATGCGAGTGCGAGCAACCCTACGATCATGATATGAAATTGTTATAGACATAAGAGCTGAATTCGTAGTCGGTAGCATGACACAGATGAAACAATACGAGCCCATCGATTGGGGAATTCGCGGGTACGAGATAATATCCACGGACAACGACATATACCGATAACAGATACAAATACAGATAGCGTCTCTAGTGGTATTCAACCACTGGCAGATAACTGACGATATCGCATTGTAGGTGCATGTTTTTTACCGCAAACCGCAGAAAGAAGATTATGTTTACGAGTGAATTTAAATGTTTGTTACACAATAGATTACAGAATTAAGAATTAATCAGAAACGCCTGATTAACACAATAGATTTTATTTTGCAAGATAATTATTTTTGTAAATTTATTAAAAATCATAATGCTAACTTATTTATAATATTATAAATGCGAAAGTGAGTTTTGTTTGTTAGGTACGCTTTCACAACTTTTTTTCTATCTATGTATGTAACTCTATAGCAGGCATGTTAAAAGTCACGTCAATTCAAATAATTTGAATATAGGACCAATTACTTTCGAGAGCGACGCAATCCATTTGGAGGTCCCTTTCATTTAGAAATGAATTTGTGAAGGACACTCGCGCACTACTATCGTCGTGCGCTATCGTCGATACTAAGTTTGGAGAGCATTTGAACTTGGAGTATAAATGTATTGGGTGTGTGAATATGACTCCGCCCTTTCTCAACAGATGTCGTTTTTAGTATTGTTTACGTGTACTAATAAATGACCATACTTGTATTCGATAGTACTGAATGTCAGCTATCTAACGCATTTTATGATATTTGGTTGAAGTGTAAGCAACAATTGTTTTCACCTTTTCGAAAATGTCGGTTTTTATTCCAAATAAACGTCATTTGCGGGAAGTGTTATTACATTATTTTATTGCGAAGAAAACTGCAGCGGAAACTTATCGTTTGCTTGTGGAGATTTATGGTGAGCATGCTCCGTCTAATACAACTTGCAAGGAATGGTTTCGACGATTTCAAAATAACGTTTTTAGTACTGAGGATAAAGAACATGGAAAACCACCAAAAAAATTTGAAGATGCTGAATTGGAAGCATTATTGGCGGAAGATTCTTGCCAAACTCAATCAGAATTAGCTGCAGCATTAAATGTTGATCGTTCAACTGTTGCAAAGCGTTTACAAATGATGGGAATGATTCAAAAAGCCGGTTACTGGGTTCCACATGATTTAAAAGAAAGAGACATGGAACGTCGGAAAACCATTTGTGAAATGCTGCTTCAAAGACAGCAAAGAAAAGGATTTTTGCATCGGATAGTCACAGGAGACGAAAAATGGATACACTACGAAAATCCTAAACGCAAAAAAGCTTGGGTGAAACCAGGCGAACCAGGCCCATCACAGCCAAAAATAAATATTCACTGTGCCAAGGTCATGCTCTGTATTTGGTGGGATCAGAAAGGTATTGTATATTATGAGTTGCTCAAACCCTCTGAAACTATTAATGGAGAAGTTTACCGACGACAACTAATGCGTTTGAAGCGAGCCATAGAAGAAAAACGACCAGAATGGGTGAATAGACATAACAAATTAGTTCTTCAGCATGACAATGCCAAACCGCATACCGCAGAAGTCGTAAAAAGATATTTAGAGGGACAGGACTGGGAAGTGTTACCCCACCCGCCATATTCACCAGACATAGCTCCTTCGGATTACCACCTATTCCGGACGATGCAGACAGACCTTACTGGAGAAAAGTTTACTTCATGTGAAAGTATCAAAATTTGGATTGACAACTGGATAAGCTCAAAAGACCAGGACTTCTTCCAGCAAGGAATACGAAAACTACCTGAACGATGGGCGAAGGTTGTAGCTGCAGATGGAGCATACTTTCAATAATTTTTTTTTTAATTTTGTAAGCGAACAAATGTGTTTTATTTTGACAAAAAGGGGCGGAGTCATATTCACACACCTATTACAATAATTAATTAATTGATATTTTAATACGGATATAATACAATATATAAAAACAATTTTTGGGGGACCATCTTGCTTGCTCCTCCGGGTGGAAACACACATAGCTAGCCGTCTAAATAATGTTATACTAATCTTTTTAGTCGAGGATTAAAATGATCCGGCTCACAAACATAGTTATATAGTCACATCCATGATCCATACAACCATAGTTACCTACATAGCATCGTCAGAACTATGAAGATAAATTAATAACGTTCATTGTGGAGATGACATATCAATTATATAATATCATACGAAGGGATAAGATGAGTATGGGGTTACCACATCGTGCTGTGGCGATTTAGTGGCTTATAGGAAGATTGAGAGAGCGCCTCAACTTTGAAGACCACATTCCTCTGGCACAGTTAAAAAATAATCGCCAATCGCCCTCTTTAACCTTACGCAAATGTAGCCATCTTTATTGTGTCTACACTAATTGGAATAAGATCGCAGTATTTGAGGAGTGAAGGGTGAGGGTTCTTGACATTCGATCTAATCCAGCTGACGGTTTCATTCAAGTAGATGTATCTAAACCAATGATATTTACCGTTCGATATCACAAAAGTGTCGTGAGAGGATATCATAATTTTTTTTTTTTTAAGCGACAATTGTAAGTTATCCTGATTTTGAAAAGTTTCATTATTAAGTTTCGTTAATTTGTCATCGTCGTTAATCTACACAAATATATAAAGAGGCTATATTATTATAAATTAATTAATGAATAGGCTTCAAAACTACTGAATCGATTTGAAAAATTCGTTCACCATTAGAATCTTACATTATCTCTGATGAACGTAGGCGATAGAATATTTTCAAAAAAGTTAGGTATCCGTATAAAAACTTGGGTAATGTAACTCAAGACTTGAAAAAAATACAAAAAAAATCCTTATATCGCGTACGGTGCGGAAACTATTGATAATAGAGCAAAATGATGTAATACAGAGGTATAGATGACATCAATATCTAAAAAAACAATCGGCGATACCATATGTCTAACTACAATATTACAGTTAAGTCACAATAACTACTTTTTCATGTCAAAATATGCAATAGTAACAAAGGTACAAACTAAGCCATTTTTGTTAAATACCTATATTTACCGGTGCGAAGCCAGGGCGGGCCGCTACTATAACATAAATATAACTTTTTTTCCGTGATTCATAACTTTTGGATTGGCGAAGAAGCCTTAACAATAGTTCGAGGAACTTATCCATCACCTAAAGTTTACCAAAAAAAATTCATTAGTACAACCGTAGCGCCAAGAAGTGTAAATTCAAAGCCCGTGAAAAAAAACATTGCGAGATTTTCAAAGATGTGGCTAAGCATCAAACTTTATCGATTTACTCACAAGTGAGGGGCGCTCTTCATGTACTTTCATACCCTCGGTTGTTTTTACTAAAAATAGTAACAGATCCTATATCTAGAAAGCCAATAATAGCTAGAAGAACATTGAATTTGCCCGTTGTACACGCAAGGGACAAATTCAATATTCCTAATAGATTTTCCCCACCGTTGGCCGGGTATAGGTCAACTCTTGGGGAAGCATGCTACATATACCACATCGTTGGGAATACACATCATTTGATGTATTGTCAAACAAAACAGGAGACCGATTTGGAATAACTTTTACGACGTTCCTATGTTTTTACTAGACTGCAGCAAAAGCAAGCCGGAGCAAGACAGCCACATGTTGAGTCTATGCTCTAGAATATGCCTCTTGGGGATGAAACACGTGTCGATTCTATTTTTGAGTATCTAATCATTTGTTAGAAGTTTAGCGGAGATGTACTACAGATCATCTTAACATGGAATTCTGCAAAGTAACGCCTGATTCATCTACGTATATCTATATGATTAAATCTCATCAGCATCAAAATAACAGCAATTATAAGATATATTTTGTTTTTCTGTGTCTGTTTGTTCCGGTTAATCTCCGATTTTGACGAGAATTTAACTGGCAGATAGCTGATGTAATAAGGAGTAACATACGCTAGTTTTGGGTGGTGCAACTGGAGTAACCCAAAGTGGCAGTAAAAATTGTACCAGATTCATTTGGGGAATGACCACAACGGGTAATCCGCCCCCAAGCAGTGGCTCACTCGCGTTGCTATGTTCTAGTGGAAGGGTATGGACTAGTTTTAATTAAAAATTACAGATAAATGAGGCGTAACTACCCCCCGTCTCAGAGTGAAGGGCGCAACAACATGCCACTTGGGTTTCTAATACAGAGTCGTATTGGTATATTACCCAAATAGGGTATCAACCAAAAATATATGTAAAAAAAAATATGTATCTTAATTATATTATATAAGCGAAAGTTTGTTAGTATGCGTGTGAGTGTTTGTACACATGTTTGTACCAACTTCACGCGCAACTTATATCATGGATTAACTGGCTAATTTTGATCCCAGAAAAGATAACACCGCTAGTATAGAATAAATCTGTTATAGGATACATTGTCGAGTCGTATCTTAACACGACAATGTATCCTATCAATAAACAAAGCAAACAGTATATTAAGAGTTAATAAAATAACGTTGTGCTGTTGGAACCAATGAACATTATGTAGTCCACAACATATTAGAGAGCAAGCAGAAATAAGAGCAAGAACTCTAAAGTACAGCAGAGGGTCAGAGTTAAGGAGATTAGTATGCAGCGTTAGTGAAATTATATTTTCTTTGGTAACACGACGAGGTAAAATCTACGAACAACAAGAAAGAAAGAATAAGAAGATCAATAAAAAGGTACGAAATTAAAAATCGGCCGAATAGTCACGTCTTGCTTGTATTAATGCCGACTTTAATAAAATTCCTATAGACAGTTTAATAAAGGAATATCTTTGTTTACTTATTGCATGAAAAATGTAACAATGGTGTTATTATTTTCATGGGCAATCAAGAAGCCAAATATGATGTCGTAGTTTTCAAATATCACTTAACGGTCACCCGTCAAATTCGGGAGCCTATTTGGGTATATGTACTATCGTTTCGCGTGGAATGAGTTAGTTTCCATTTCAATTTTAAGCTTTTCATTAATAGCTAATGACGCGATGACAGGACTTAACAGCGTCCCGTTGTAGGATAATATTTATTTGCAGCAAGCATTTCTTTTGACATAAGAATTACTCTAGATTACTACAGTTGAATTTGACATTATTACTTGATAGAACATAAGTCATTGCCAATTTTTTATTTTTATTTTTAGCGAAGCAGTTAATTAACTTAGACGAGACGGCTCCAAAATGGAACCTATATTGAAACTTTTGTTTCATATGAATGTTTAAACACGATGTATAAACACGCTTTTATGTACGTTACGCGGCCGGCTTCCACTTCGACTTCGGGATATGGGAAAAAATAACCGATTAACAAGTGGATACATAAATTTTTACTTTTTTGCCGATGATATTAAGATACTCCTTCTGATGATTCATCGCGTCTACAAGAAGACCTCTCTAGATTCAGTGATTACTGTTAGCGCAATAAACTAAAACTAACTGTGAATAAATGCTTTGTGTTTTTTTTCAAAAAAACATCAACCATTACTAATGTTCCGGCGCGATTGAGTAACAGACATCCATCATTCCATCCAAACTTTCGCATTTACATTAGTAGTTAGCTTGCTTTGCAAAAGCTTGATAAATTGGCCAATATAAGTTCGCATATAAAAATACAATAAAGCAAACGATGACGATAAATCAATAATTATTGATTATAATCAGTTAAACAATATACAATGTTTTGCCACTTGAGATTCAAGTTGCAAAACATTGCAAACAATTGCAATGTTTAAACAAAAAAGCAAAACTGTAATTTCGACAAAATTTAATAGCAAATAGAATAGACAATGCAAGAATTGTTGGTAAGTACTATACTCAACTACGAAACTCAAGTTAATGTTTATATGTAAACAATTGATTTCAATTCAATGCATTAAATTTTTACACGTCATTAAATGAATTCATTAATTGCCATTTTTGAACTTACATGGTGTTCTTTCAAATGGGATTGTTTAACAAAATCGAGATAGGCGCAAGCGTTACGATAAAAAAAAAACAATATAAAAAGAATATCAAAACTGCCTCGTTATTGATCAATAGGTTTTTTCGCGTTTTGGGAAGGTACATGCATAAATACATTCCCAACACGAAAAAAACCGAACAAGGTTAAACGTTTGTTCAACAAGATTGTAATAGGTGCTATAAAACTTTTATAGCACCTTTATGGTTTGCTCCCAGGGAGTAGGTGTTCACTCGTAGGTCCCTTCTTCCGGATATTATCTAATTTCAAATTCAGAACCAGATATTTTTAAATTAATCTTATATTCTGTAAAGGTTGTCCTTCTCCGGTACTTTAAGGAGTTGGGTTGGATGAGGTAGGATTAGCTATTGGCGGACAATGCACAATACACTCTATGCGGGATGTAAGTGCAGGCCGTGTCACCTCTATCAAGAATAAGAATAAGAGTCCAAAAGACACCAAACGATATTTATCATACTACATTAATAGTTTCGTTAATATTACGAGCTAGTTGGGTCCAAGTGACGCAACTTTCAAGCCGCCCGAATGCTGTCAATATGGCTTATCGGTAAACACTCTTTTTTACAGGTAAACACTGTATGCGTTTTAGATTAATTAAAAATGAAAGAGTTACAACACGAATCTACAATAGATATCAGACAAAACAGAATCAGTTCGGTAAGTTCTCGACCAATTGTAGACGGAACTTATTTAGTCTAACTTCGAAAACATCTACACATAAGGTTATTGAACGCTCTATCTCTCTTAACTGTATTTACGCTGATACTCTCCTTTTCCTTTTAAAATATTGTAAATGTCTCGAATATAAGTTTTTAGTTGACAATAGAAGTATCAGAATAAAACACAGCAGCAAATCAATTTGACTAACAATTAGTGATTCGACGAAAGGGTACACTCAAATGCCCGCGGTTGGTACACTGGCTCCTGGGCTCTTAGCTCGTTCAATAAGGACTCACTTAACATTTCATCTGTATTTATCTTAGAGAATACCACTTCAATATTGATCTATTGTACTTCGCGAGTTCAGTTCAGTTCAGGGCAAACCAATAGTATTTAATTAAGGTTTCATATTAGTTACTCAATCATTTATCGCTTTCACATTATCATAATGTATCATATATGAACCCTAGAAGGGTATTGCAATATGTGGGCAGCAGACTGAGCCGTGGTTTCTAGTAGGTATTAGATAAAGGTATGTAGATCTAAGTGTTTCAATGTGCCATTTATTTGAATTTAAACCTTAAGAATATGTATGTGTACAAAGGGTACAAAGGGTAACTTGAATCAAGTGTTTTGGATTGAACGAAGCAAAATACATATTGTGTAGAAAAATCTTGGGTCGAACGGGGAAGCTCTCATATCATACAAGCTGCGGCCACGGTTTCAATCGCGTAGTTTCCGTTCCCGTGTAAATACTGAGATAAAATATAGCCTACGTTACTAGCGGATAATATAGCGTTATATTGGTGATTTTTTTTTATTCTATTGTTGAAGTTGTTTAGGCGTGAAAGTGTTACAAACAAACAAACGAAGAAACTTTAGCATTACGATTAGTAGTATGGAAGTAGAGATTCGATATTCGATGCATTAATTGTTATTATTTTATAGATACAAAAAAAAAACACAGTTCAATTCTGGTGTAGGTACATATAACATAAAAAAAATGTAAAAAAAACGACTTCAATACTATCATATTAGTGTGTGAATATGACTCCGCCCCTTTTTGTCAAAATAAAACACATTTGTTCGCTTACAAAATTAAAAAAAAAATTATTGAAAGTATGCTCCATCTGCAGCTACAACCTTCGCCCATCGTTCAGGTAGTTTTCGTATTCCTTGCTGGAAGAAGTCCTGGTCTTTTGAGCTTATCCAGTTGTCAATCCAAATTTTGATACTTTCACATGAAGTAAACTTTTCTCCAGTAAGGTCTGTCTGCATCGTCCGGAATAGGTGGTAATCCGAAGGAGCTATGTCTGGTGAATATGGCGGGTGGGGTAACACTTCCCAGTCCTGTACCTCTAAATATCTTTTTACGACTTCTGCGGTATGCGGTTTGGCATTGTCATGCTGAAGAACTAATTTGTTATGTCTATTCACCCATTCTGGTCGTTTTTCTTCTATGGCTCGCTTCAAACGCATTAGTTGTCGTCGGTAAACTTCTCCATTAATAGTTTCAGAGGGTTTGAGCAACTCATAATATACAATACCTTTCTGATCCCACCAAATACAGAGCATGACCTTGGCACAGTGAATATTTATTTTTGGCTGTGATGGGCCTGGTTCGCCTGGTTTCACCCAAGCTTTTTTGCGTTTAGGATTTTCGTAGTGTATCCATTTTTCGTCTCCTGTGACTATCCGATGCAAAAATCCTTTTCTTTGCTGTCTTTGAAGCAGCATTTCACAAATGGTTTTCCGACGTTCCATGTCTCTTTCTTTTAAATCATGTGGAACCCAGTCACCGGCTTTTTGAATCATTCCCATCATTTGTAAACGCTTTGCAACAGTTGAACGATCAACATTTAATGCTGCAGCTAATTCTGATTGAGTTTGGCAAGAATCTTCCGCCAATAATGCTTCCAATTCAGCATCTTCAAATTTTTTTGGTGGTTTTCCATGTTCTTTATCCTCAGTACTAAAATCGTTATTTTGAAATCGTCGAAACCATTCCTTGCAAGTTGTATTAGACGGAGCATGCTCACCATAAATCTCCACAAGCAAACGATAAGTTTCCGCTGCAGTTTTCTTCGCAATAAAATAATGTAATAACACTTCCCGCAAATGACGTTTATTTGGAATAAAAACCGACATTTTCGAAAAGGTGAAAACAATTGTTGCTTACACTTCAACCAAATATCATAAAATGCGTTAGATAGCTGACATTCAGTACTATCGAATACAAGTATGGTCATTTATTAGTACACGTAAACAATACTAAAAACGACATCATTTGAGAAAGGGCGGAGTCACACACCCAATACCTTATTTCTCACACTAAGGGTGTACAGGCTAACATATAAAAAATATTCAACGGTATGCAACGGGCGACTTATGATTACGATGACATATGTAATTATTTTAATCAGGATCATCAGGATTAAGGTAAACTTCGTGCGCTAATAGGTTCGTTACTACAAGTTTGTCGGCAATTTCATGTCGTTTACACGTCTCTAACATTAATTGATATTAGACGTTAAAAGATTCGTTGTCAATCAAGAGAGTGACTTGCGTTTATAATAAATTAAATTAGGTACCCTAATAAAAGCTCTGTCATCTGTCCATTAAGCTATTAATTTGGTAAACCCTAATGCGTCTCATAGGCTGTTTAATTATTACATGAAAATGTCACAATCTATTTTATTACACACGATACAGCGGGAAGTTAAGCACGAATATTGTTTGGTGGGAGTTAATAAACAATATTCGTGCCGAAATAAGCAAAGCGAAGGCTTAAACCGTCTACCTAACTCCTCCAACACCATTATCTAATTGAATTGATGATATATGTTATCAAGCTTTATATTTTGCTCTAAACGTTTCTGTCCTCGGCATAAAGCGCCACCACCGAAAGAATTCCAATTAAGGAGCCAATAGCCTTCGCCATCAACTCCTATTTCCCGCTGAGGTAGGAAATCAACATACCTCATCCATGGAATTACGCAACCGTCATCTTATACCTACGTCGTTGTAGTCATATAGAAATCGATTACCGTCATCGACATTTGAATTACGATTCCCTCATCACTTTGTGAGTTTAGCCCCCGACTAAAATGTAGGTTCCATAGACAGACAGGCTATGGAACTTGTCAATGCTACATATCTCGAAAAAATGTTCCTATTTTTATTTAGACTAGTATCCACACATCAACATATTACATCACCAAAATTCAGAAAAGAAATTTTGAAAAAATTCTTCTTTACTTTTTTCACGAGGCGGTTCTGAACTCAACCGTGTTGTTGTGTATGTATAAACACGCGCTAATTAATGCTAGTAATATAATTGTATATTACGTCAATGTTGCTGATAAATATCTTGTAATAGACAAGTATAACTGACTGACATCAAGACATACACCCATGACCGATCTTAGTATAATACATAATTTTGAGGATTGTGAAGTGTAAGCTCTCTTTAAAACCAAATACATAAAACAGAAATTCAAAAATATCATTTATACAAGTGGAATGTTAAAAACTACAACTATACGCGCCAACATAATACAGGTAGCCGAGTCAAAGAGGATAATGCTTATAAACATTTTTAAAGCTTGTCCGGGTAAATAAAAAGGGGCGGCTTCATTAGGTAATCAAAGAAATAATAAATTTGCGGTTAACAAATTTAGATCCCTTTCAACGTAACTTAAATAAATTAATATCACCGGATATTGAATATTAAATATTTTGAGGGATCAAAGGTCAGGATGGGGCCCTGAAATTGAAAACGTGGGTGTGGTTCAGTATAAAGTTTAACATTTAACCCCTAAATCTATACAAATTGGACAATCTATTCAACTAAACAAAGTGAAGGCTTGGAATCAAAAGAAGCCTAATATTTACAATAACAGGCAATAAAGCAAAAAAGCTCAAAACGCGCTTGTCCTTCCTGAAGAGAAAAATCAGTAACTTATGACTTTTATTATATCCAAACCTCAGCCGGTCCTATCGTATTTGCATACGGAATTCATTTAAGGGACGTGGCGTGAACATGTACAATACAATTGCATTTGACCGTGTCCGCCATCCTGTCAGTGTATTATATCGTTACATAATATGTAATCTCGTCTGTTTCCTAACGTGCTTGCGGTGTCCAACAAATATTATGAGTGGGGTGGGTGATTGTTAATTTTTCACAACACTACTCAACCGATTTACTTTTTCCAGCACAGGTACTACTTTTTAACCCTCGACTAAAATAAGGGATGTTATAAGTTTGACGGCTGAATTATCTGGTCTTGAGGCTATCTTCAAAAGGGAGTCTAGAGGATAGTCCGATCCCGAAGCTGTATTATTTTTTATATTGGAGTTTGTATGGGATTTACCCATATTTGGTGGAAATCGGTGGAGAGAATCTCTGAATACATTGTTCGAAGGGATTGGGTTGATTTTGTGATCTTAGCTTTTTCTTTTACCGAAAGCTAGTCTTACTTTTAAACATTACATTTTAATTATATTAAACTAGAAATCGTAACGCAATAATCGAGTTAGTATTATGAATATTTTGTAAAATTATTTCGATACACTAATACCACGCAAACGAAGCCACCCACAGCAACTGCTTCTCTATAAAAGTAAAGGTAGCACCAATTTAAACGGGAATCTATCAAACTAAGAGCTTCCTTGAAATTTGTAAGACTACTTTACAGCAGCCACAAAATGAATTTGTACTTTTCTTGGTAACATGCATAAAGTTCTGATGAGAGCGGTAGGTATTGGGGTGAGAGCGGGACTAGAACTTGAAAAGGATTTACGTTTAACTTACTTTGTCATGCCCGAGCTGAAAACAGGAGTGTTATAGGGTTTTTTGACGGGGTGTGTATGTGTGTACTGGTCAAAATATTTGCGCCACGTCCAAAAAAGATGCACTGATTCCAAAGCAAGGTTTGAATAGCCAAATTATAATTTTATCCTGTGCCGACTGTTTACGTCAGTAATCATAACATTACAAAAAGATAATACACAAAAACTTTTGTATCTTTGTTTTTTGCATACTCTTATTAACAAAATAGAAGAAAAATGTTTAGAGGTAAAGAATCAACAACAATCTCCAAAATGCCTTCAAAAAGGTATTTAGTGATGACAATGGGAAACAGCTCCGACGATTTCCACCTAACACGGAAGAAAGAGATGAAAGAACACGGGGGAGACCTTTGACAAGCAGTGGGACCAAAAAAAATAAGGAAAATGAGGGTATGAACAATCGTCAAACTAAGTAATAAAAGTGATATTCAATTATCTTTATAAAAATTCAGTCCCAAAAAAGGCATTTGACTCTTTTTTTGTATTGTCTTGTATTGTTTGAGAATGTGGTATTGTGCCCACCACATTATCAAACATCCAAGGAAATATACAATACTTCTTCCAAGAGACATACTCGTTCAATAATCATTTACACTCCGTGTCGGTTCTCCTGAGCTTACGCACATAGAAACCATGTCCACGTTTACCTATCTGTACACACAATTAAGACAAACCCGCCTTCGTGAGATAGAACAACTGTACGAGTATATTAGGTACATACCAACTTGTATTACATTTGAAAAGTGACCAGTGTAACAAAACGGCAATTTAATTCGTATATAAAGACCCCATATTTAAGATTTATGTATATACCCATTCGTAGATCCTTAGGGCACGCTGAACGAATTAAAAAATTATAATCTGTTTCCAGCACAGACGTAAAAAAAAATCAAAATATCACATTAATTTCATTGAAACTACACTTGCTGTTCACTGATACTTACATTAATATTTTGAACACAGACAAAACCAAGTTATACGGTATGAGACAGAAATATTTAAAAAGAAAAGCTGAAGAATAATTTCATATGTTTGCAATGTTTCCATATTTACATTGATGTCTTCACTAAACTGTCATTTTAATTTTATAAACCCCCCGATACTGAAACCTAGCTACGCCCTGGATCCCATAGATAAGTTTATGTTAAACCTATTATATTATTGCGCCTGCTCCCATCAACTCACGTTGCAAGTCGTCGTTGGTACCCATCTGCCAACAAACTCCAAGGCCGATGTAGGCTTCATTATTTTGCAAGTATACATTATATAGATTTTCGGTTAAGCAAAGAAAACTATTATTTATTATACTAACTGTACCCGCGACGGATCGCTAACGCAGTAACTATACTATGTAACTGAAATAACCTATTTTATATCAAACGAAAGTTTAATAATTTAATTAAAACATTCGATGATCTTTCAATACACACTCTGAACCAGCCTTCCTACCGCCACAGAGCGCATAGTATGACATTAAACTGTGTAACTTTTATTGGCATGTTTACTGTTGACGGCTCCGTGGCTTAGTTGGTAGTAACCTTGCCTTCGAAGCGAGGGGTCCCGGGTTCGATTCCCGGCCGGGGCAAACTTTGTATGGTGAGCACGAAGTTTGTTCTCGGGTCTTGGGTGTTTGTCTTGTGTTACTGCGTTTGTCTATGCCATCTGCGACACAGGGAATCCTAGTGCAGAGGTATGAGTGTATTAACGTTAACGTTGGTTGATAGTATGAAAAGTCTCTAAAAATTTATTCTACACCAACACAAAATGTTCGCAATATTATGCGATGTTCTGGGAAAACATCCACATCATGGATGTCATAATTCGGGGATTATTATACGTATGTAACAGGGAAGTATTAACTTAAGCTCGTAGGTGTCGCAGTCAAAGGGATAAACACATTCGTGTACATTCCGCTGGCTGTGTAGTGTGGCTGAACCCTTTGAAGCGGCGGAAATATCCAGCAACATTTCAGGATATATCAACGAACATGCAAATTAGTTTGCATAATTCAATTCCTTCCTACAATTGTATACTCCACACGTACATGTTTAAGTTTTTTGAAGCCGAATATGTCTTATTTTGTAGTTAAGTGATCGTATCGTCTATCAGCAGAAGTAGCAGTCTATTTTATCAGGTGAGCCTTCATCGTTTTTTACCTTTGGGAGTTTGCTGGCAAAATTTGTTGGCGTAACAAGCATCTATACTAATAAAATAAAGGCTGGAGAGTTTGTTTGATTGTTTGAACGCGCTAATCTCCGGAACTATCAGTCGGATTTGAATTATTTTTTTGTAAATGTTAGTCAAATTTATGAGGAAGAATTCTAGCATTACGCTAAATTTATTGAAGTCATATGCGGGTGATATCGCGGGGCACGGTTAGTTATTTATATTTTACCCGACGGTGTTTCCCTGTCTTGATTCACAATTTGCCAATCGGCTGTCAAACGGCAAGATGGTAAAAATTCCATAGAAAAATGCACAATAGTGCATTTTCGACTCTTCCCGTCAATTTTCCAAAGAAATTATATTATACAAACTTTGTCCGAATCATAACGAACGCAAAGATCATATAAATAAGCCAAATCGGTCGAGCCGTTTTAGAGTTTAAGCGAGACTTACGAACAACATTTTTTTTATTTAAAATAGAAGAAGATACTGAAGAAGAACTTAGATTATTTATATATTATGTAGAATTTACTTCAAAATATGTGCTATATTTTTAATACAATAAACGGAATAAAGTGAATGTAAGCCGGCGCAACGCTAATTATCCACCTTTCAGACTAGGGAGGTCAGGGTCACGCAGGGTCTAGTGCCGGCAATATAAAACGAGAGGACCTAGCTTATTAAGTTAGCAACCCGTGATATTCAATTACCTTTTAATCTAGTTTGTTCCAAGCGTAATTACGTTATTATTCCGTCCCGCTCACTACTAAAAAGAGGGTTATAAGTTTGTCTATCTGTCTCTGTGGTGTTGTGATTAATTCTTTTGAGGTAATATATCTTCAGAATATATTTAAAAGCTGTTTTTATTGAGACTTTTATTTATCTTTTTTTTTTTAAAACGGCCCAATACTTTAGTTAATATGGTTAAAACTGTTTTGTTACTTGCATTTTCTTTGAGTTTACACTAAGTACGAAAGGAAAAACAATAGGCGGGCTTTTTAATATTTATAAACTAAATGTTTATACATGTGCGATATTTATTCCGATAAATCAGAGACAGCTTAAATGGTAAATCTTAAGGTCCACCAAAGAACCTCGTCGCCTTAGAACTACATAGTTCTACAGTTGTAACCTTCAGACATATATGTATTGGTCTTAAATACTGTTTTGCGTAGATACCTGACCTTACGAACGAACCTCTCGTAAACTCTGATCAGACAAAGTAAGTTAAGAGTCACTGAAAGTGATATAGCCAACTACTTTACTCGTTTTACGCGTATGTGTCATTTTGATTAACGTGGATGTACCGTATTAATGTAATTATGAAGATCCCGTATAGCTAACCCTTATTTATTAGACTAGCTTGTCTGTCTTGGCAGGCTACTATATACAAAAACATAATCCTAAGTATTTTTGTGACAAACTCATCGATCTCATCTCAACATAATTGAATATACGACAAGATTACGATTAAGAGAACATTTACTAGTCATTAAAGTATCACGTGATTGATTTAAAACAATATTCATCTATTTGGATTCATAATCATAATCATAATTCTTAAATGTTTATCATAGGTGACATCTTAGGTTAAAAAATCTCACAGTCTACTTATTCGTGTTTACAATTTCTCGCCTTCAAGAATGGATTTTTTTCGAAGAAATATATATGGTGTCATGTTGGAGGTATAAAATAGAATAATATCTTTCACAATTGGCAAACATATCGCGTTACAAACATACAGACAAATTAATAACCTACTCCAAAAAATTTTGCCATAGATTATGTGCTACAAAATTTCACAAATCCTTGTGTAGTACCTTAGCACGTGTACAGCAATTAAATGAAAGTGATGCTGCGATTAGATAATAATGATAAATGATTTATCTAGGGACGGTATACCGCTTTTATTCCTTACTGTCCTGTGTCATGCAATTAATGGTGGTCCAGTGCAATGTACACAATGTTTAAGAATATTATATATTTTCTTTATGATACCTTTTCATTTATTTACATTTAACCTACGTGTAAGTTACAATCTCTTCTTCTGGGATAAACCTTTTTGGTAGCCGCAACATTAAATCTGTCTCTTCAGAATATTAGTTTTCAACTTTTTTTCGCATTCGTTTGCAATCATATAGTAAAACAGTTTGTGTGATGTGTGTACATTTCGGTAGTTAGTGCTGGGACCTTGGAAAGATATTTCTATCTCATCACAGTGAAGCAATTACAGCGAATATTTTAGACGATTGTTTGGAAATCTGCTTTGAGGTTATTTCAAGGTCGCCATGACTGTAAGAGAATTGAAATGACAGTCATACTCATTTTAAGGGTCAACTGTAGAGCTTCTATTGTCGCAGTTTCATACTAAAATTTGCAATGTTATAAAAAAATCTAGCTGTTCCGATCAACGAAAAAAAAAACATATCGAACATAACTATGAAAATATGTCATAGAAAAGTATGTTCTTTTCATATTATACTGTTATTATTTCAGAAGTATTAACAGTCCTGGCAATATCATCACATATCGTCTATATTACAATTATCGCAGCTGAGTTAATATTGAAGCTGTAGTATTAAATCAATAAGAAGATAGCGGTACTTTTCCACTTTTATCGCGTGACGTATATATGCATACGTTCATGTTAACTCACATTCGTAAATCCGTAAATATAGAAACTTTATCGCGTTGGCTTTTCTGTCAGCAGATTTCTAAGAGGTATTATTGTGGACAACTTCTATTGCACCTGTTTACTCGCCCTAATTATTTTTTAGTCATATTCAGAAATCTCTGGTGATAAAGTCGTGGTGATTCAGGAAACTAAAAATGATTCGCTTGGGCATTCAAAAACAGAGTGGTAAATTACGGTTCGATCTATGCTCGTTATATATGAGTGCAGGGTGGATGGATCTGTGGCCGCCGTTACAACAACTACTACCCTCGGTTTTATGCACTGGATTGGCAAGGCTCCGGCGCCCGCACTCTCGCGCCCCGAGTCTTCTAGTGGCCACCGTAAGCGACGTTCGTTTTGAACCCTCTGCTATACCGTGAATAGACAAGTGTGACCCAAAATCTAATTTCAACTGCCGTGCGGTATCCTTGAGACGTTCTCATGTTTTCCGTGACAATTATTGTGTGTGATAATTAGATAGATAGAATACGAGTAGTAGATCTACTCCATCATTAGCCCTTGGATCAAGGAAGCCGTGCTGACCTGGTCTACGCTGGAGACATGTGTAGATGTTCAAAGAATGGTGGTACATTTTCAATTACCCTGTGCTATCCCGAGCAAAGAACTACCACCCACAATAGCTTTACAATTTTAATAATTTATATATTTCTCAACGTAAGGTCCATCGGAAAATGTAATCTACCATATCAGCGCCTATTACTACTAAAAGATATTAAACCTCAGACTTGAAACATGGATGTTATAAGTTTCTCGGCTTAGTTTAAATGGTAAGATTGGATGCAACGTATGTCCGATAATGATGATGGTTCCATAACAAAGCAGTTTTCTTATGATATACTTGTTGCGATTGGCCATCCTACGGAAACCGTACATTTTCCGGGATAAAAAGTAGCCTTTGTGCGATCCTAAACTATAATCTATCTCTGTGCCATATTACATCCAGGTCCATTTAAGCGATTGTTTGAGTATCAAACATCAATCCATCCATCCATCCAAACTTTCGCATTTATAATAGTACTAGATGCACCCAGCGGTGTTTACCCCTGTTTTCCGGGATCAAAAGAAGCATATGTGTTAATGCAGGATATAAGCTATCCTGGTACCAAATTTTATACAAATCCGTTGAGATGTTTAAGCGTGAACGAGTATCAAACATACACACACACACACACACACAAACAGAGAGAGAGAGAGAGTAAAATAATTGTGCATACAATACCCCCTGTGTTTATTCATTTTACATACCTAATTACTAGTTGATGTTACGACCATTTTTCTAGTAATAGGTGTGTGAATATGACTCCGCCCCTTTTTGTCAAAATAAAACACATTTGTTCGCTTACAAAATTAAAAAAAAATTATTGAAAGTATGCTCCATCTGCAGCTACAACCTTCGCCCATCGTTCAGGTAGTTTTCGTATTCCTTGCTGGAAGAAGTCCTGGTCTTTTGAGCTTATCCAGTTGTCAATCCAAATTTTGATACTTTCACATGAAGTAAACTTTTCTCCAGTAAGGTCTGTCTGCATCGTCCGGAATAGGTGGTAATCCGAAGGAGCTATGTCTGGTGAATATGGCGGGTGGGGTAACACTTCCCAGTCCTGTCCCTCTAAATATCTTTTTACGACTTCTGCGGTATGCGGTTTGGCATTGTCATGCTGAAGAACTAATTTGTTATGTCTATTCACCCATTCTGGTCGTTTTTCTTCTATGGCTCGCTTCAAACGCATTAGTTGTCGTCGGTAAACTTCTCCATTAATAGTTTCAGAGGGTTTGAGCAACTCATAATATACAATACCTTTCTGATCCCACCAAATACAGAGCATGACCTTGGCACAGTGAATATTTATTTTTGGCTGTGATGGGCCTGGTTCGCCTGGTTTCACCCAAGCTTTTTTGCGTTTAGGATTTTCGTAGTGTATCCATTTTTCGTCTCCTGTGACTATCCGATGCAAAAATCCTTTTCTTTGCTGTCTTTGAAGCAGCATTTTACAAATGGTTTTCCGACGTTCCATGTCTCTTTCTTTTAAATCATGTGGAACCCAGTAACCGGCTTTTTGAATCATTCCCATCATTTGTAAACGCTTTGCAACAGTTGAACGATCAACATTTAATGCTGCAGCTAATTCTGATTGAGTTTGGCAAGAATCTTCCGCCAATAATGCTTCCAATTCAGCATCTTCAAATTTTTTTGGTGGTTTTCCATGTTCTTTATCCTCAGTACTAAAATCGTTATTTTGAAATCGTCGAAACCATCCCTTGCAAGTTGTATTAGACGGAGCATGCTCACCATAAATCTCCACAAGCAAACGATAAGTTTCCGCTGCAGTTTTCTTCGCAATAAAATAATGTAATAACACTTCCCGCAAATGACGTTTATTTGGAATAAAAACCGACATTTTCGAAAAGGTGAAAACAATTGTTGCTTACACTTCAACCAAATATCATAAAATGCGTTAGATAGCTGACATTCAGTACTATCGAATACAAGTATGGTCATTTATTAGTACACGTAAACAATACTAAAAACGACATCTGTTGAGAAAGGGCGGAGTCATATTCACACACCCAATACTTTTATGGTTCTCGATTAGATATGTCAATTATGAGGTACACTCCTTATTTTACTAAGTACCTGGGCGACCGAGCTTATGTTAAACGTTTCTTTGAAAGAAATAGCGGTTTTAAGTTAAGTTGACGGCTCCGTGGCTTAGTTGGTAGTAGCCCTGCCTTCGAAGCGAGGGGTCCCGGGTTCGATTCCCGGCTGGGGCAGACTTTGTGTGGTGAGCATGAAGTTTGTTCTCGGGTCTTGGGTGTTTGTCTTGTGTTTCTGTATTCGTCCATGCCATCTGCGACACAGGGAATCCTAGTGCAGAGGTATGAGTGTGTTAACGTTGTTTGTATACAATTACGAGGGTGTGTTTATAAGTTCACGGAATAGCGGGGTTGGAGTAAGGGTAGCAGGCCTGTTAAGGGCATAACGTGTTCAATGACTCATAATTAGAACTATCGAAGACTTAGCAACTTAATCGGGAAGTAAATTTGGAAAATGGAGAATATTGAGTATCACGCCGTTATAAAGTTCCTAAACAAGCAAGGAAAATGTGTTTAATCATACTGGAGATGTCATCGTTCTATGGGGACTATTGCCCTGGGTAAATGATGGTTTACAAGCGGCACAACCTTTTTAAGCAAGGCACGGCCACGGCCCACGGCCAGAACAGTCTGTTGAGGTAACCACTTCGAAAGTTGTTGAAAAATTAGTATTGGAAGATGCTCGGCTAAGGAAGACAAAGCTTACAGAAATAGATGGGAGTATTTGATGCAACCATTTTTTAAATTCAGCATGAACATCTTGGCATGCCTAAGGTCAGCGCGCGGTGGGTACCGAGAATGGTCAAGCCGCCGTAAAAACAACAGCGCGTTGAATGTTTCCGAGCAGTTTTGGACCTCTGCGGTGAAGACAAGGATGATGTATTGAACCGAATTGTTAGTGGTAATGAAACTTGGGTTCATCATTATGAACCTGGGTATAAGCAAGACTCCATACAGTGGCTTAAAAAGGCTGGAGCACCTCCCAAGAAATTAAAGGTGTCACAATCAGCCGAAAAACTCATGGATGCACCATTTTTGAAAAAAAAATTTTTGATCCTGGAGCGTTTAAAAGAGGCTATCAAAAGAAAAAGAGAAAAATTAAGAAGAGGTGCCCTGTTCTTGCACGACAATGCGCCACTAGCTGTCCTGCATAAGGTGGATCGATATTTTAATTCACCCACCCTAGTCCAGACTGTCTAAAACAGAAAAAATAGCTTCGTTGAAAGAAGTTGTCCACCGATGAGGAAGGTCCAAGGACGCAGTTCGTGTTTTTCCGACATGGACGAAACATTTTTCATGAGAGTATAAATAAATAGTTCTAAAGATCTCAAAAATGTATTCGTCTTCCAAATAACTGTAAAAAATAATTATGAACTTTTATTTTCCCTCCTTCCCCCATTCCGCGAATACAAGTAAACTTAAACAGCTAATCCGTATCTTAATACAAAATCTCATCCAAATCGTTGGAGTCGTTTCCGAGATACACGAAATAAATATAAAAATATTTATATATTGAATAATTGCTCGTTTAAAGTAGCGCAGTAACATCTAAACAACATCTGTTTGGACTAATAATGTAGCAAACAGAAGATTCGACATTTGATGCCATTTATTGTTTTGATAAACTTGTACAATAATATGTAGTTTTTTGTTCTACGTATAACATGGGATAACATTTGAGCAAAGAACCAATTCTATTTCAATAAATATGGTAAACGAGTAGCCCGAAATTGTCGCTCGTTATCGCGAAAAGCTCCGGAACTGTGTTGACCTTGAATATACGACTCGCCAACGTTTGACAAAAAGCACACGGAACTTTTATTGGAGACCTTTTTTATTTTTAAGTTCATTTAATTGTAGCATATTGTGTAATTTTTTGTTGATATTCATAAAACATTTGGAAGACGGGTTTTCAATATTGAATAGCGAACCATTGTGAACCATTGTGCCGTTGCAAATCAAGCAATTGAATACTGAGCTCAATGTTAGCGTGGCCGTGGACGGTCCTTGAGGGGATCCTTTCGAATATAAACATAACAATTAGTGCAACACATTCCGATGATAGTGTAACATGCGGGTGACAGACACAGGTGAAAATATATACGAATAATTGTGCCAATCCAAAAATTTACATAAAATGAATGTCAAGAAATTTCGTGCGCTTGTTTCACAAGTCTCAAGGTTATTCAAGGTACTATTCTTACAAACCCTTATTTGTTGATATATGGTAGATAACAAAGACACAATTTTTCGCAAGTAAATCCAATTTTATTCACATGACAACATATAAACTTACAATGCAAACAATAACATAACACACAACATCAAACAAACATTTGGAACACAATGAACGTTGACCTTTACAATGTTGCCGTCAATGATAACTTGGATCGTGATTCGTCTATGAAATTTGGTGAAAGTGATCGCGAAGTCGAGTGGACAGTATCATCGGTGCGACCGGTTCGTGTGCAAGTGAAGCGAGTGCAAGCGCGGGAGTGGGCGCCGGTGCGCCGATGCGGCGGTGCAACGCGCGGGGTGGGGCGGGCGGGGGTCTTAGCAAGGCGGCGCGAGCGTGAGTGCAGCCTGGGGGATGATCGTGCCCTCATCACCTGACGCTGGCGCTCGCGGCCC
This sequence comes from Aplocera efformata, assembly GCA_921293045.1. Classification (NCBI taxonomy): domain Eukaryota; kingdom Metazoa; phylum Arthropoda; class Insecta; order Lepidoptera; family Geometridae; genus Aplocera; species Aplocera efformata. Next base: position 16,265,305 of record OV121038.1, on the reverse strand, counting down.
CGCAGCAAGCGCGCGTGGAACGAGCTCGGCGTGTCGATGGTGTGCTGCCGGGAGAGTGTTGCGTGCGGAGCGCTCACGGAACTCTGACGGAACCATGGCAGTGAAATCTTGCGGCGGCTTTTGCTCTGTTTGGGGGTCCCGGAATCCATCGCGATTTCGGCGGCAGCGGCGGGCCGGGCCGCGGCGGGAGGGGTCGCGCCGTCCGTCGCGGCACGCGGCTCTTTGGCCACTGAATGCGTTCGGCTCCGCCCGCGGCTCGCGCTCCCGCTCCGAAGCACGCGGATCGCTCACTACGCAGCCTCCGTATCGAGCTACGGATGCCGAATTTGTTCTAGGAAGGTGGCCTCGGGTGGCCGCTAAGGACCCGTACTCGAGCGCGGCGACCGAGAGGCCGCGGGCGTCGATGCCGGCCGGCGCCACTCTGATATATCTCTCTACTACGACGCAGCGGGACGGATTTAAAAGAACCGCTTCACTCAATTTCTGTTTCTGAGAATTGCCGGTGCTTTACAAATTGTATCTTAATAATCAGAATTTATTTTAAGTAGTCGCTCTAAATGTCAGTAGAAAATATAATTAGCCCGCGCCATCCGTGAGAGTACTACATACAAATTTATTTCTTATCTAATACCTTTAAATGATTAATGTTTGTATATAAAACATATATTCACATTTATGTTTTTGATGGGAAATTGATTTAATGATTAATGATTTTTAAATAAGGTATTTAATCGTAATAAAATTAATAACACATGGTTTTTGTTAATCTACTGTGTTTTTCTAAGTTTACGGGTTTTGATTGTCTTTTTTGTATTATCTTCGGCGCTCGCGCTTATGAGCGCGGATGTCACTCACTCGCTTGGGCACGTTTTATCGTACCGCTCCCCTCCCCGCTGCTCCACGGCCGCCGCACCGTGCGCCATGAACCGAAATACCTATTATTTAATTTTTTATATGTAATGATCTTACACTGTTGATGGGCGCTAAATATTGAAAGAATAATTAATAATAAATCCCAGTTAAGAACATAATAAATATGAAAGTCGACTAACTTGACTTGACATGTCTCCAACGATTTGGAAATATTTTGTGTTTAGGTAGGGTTTTGTTATATATAAGTTTACCTGTTTAATTGTATTTATTGATTTATCAAGTGATACTCATCACTTGATAAATCAATATTTTTGGCAAGTAATCGAACAACAGCTACAGGCTAGCTTTGCTGGTTAGGCTTGCTTTTTGAACAGTTTCGATAATTACGAATTCCTAAATAATGGAATAAATAGAAATGATATGTAGTTGTAAGATTCAGTCGTGTTAAATTTAAGAACTTGTATATTACACGCTTCGTAATACAAAATGTCAAACTCACGCGTATCTATCTATGCACCAGTCCAATTTCATCATGTACTCTACACTTAATAAACTGCACACAACTTACGTGTACTTCTTAAATATATAGCCATAGCTTAGACTCGATGAAGAAACTCAAACGATCGATGCCCTTTAAATAACACTAGTTCGAATAATTTTATGTTATATATTATGTAAGTGTAACAGTCAGACTAGAATTGTATTATACATTAAACATCAAAGGAGCATTCAATACCGACTCAGGTAAACTAATGAATATAGCGTATTCGAGACAGACATCAATACGGCGACATACGGCGACAAGACGCTTTCAATCACTTACCGCTCTTCTCAGATAAACCTAGACTTGTATCACGAGTTTACTATGAACTCGTGATACACTATTGGCTCTAAATAGCACTAAATAGAACTAAATTGTCAACTTGCGTTAGAGATCTAATGAATATATAAGTAAATAAAATATAATGTTTTGCTATGATTCTATAATTGTCTAAACACGATTGGTAAAAAAGTCTCGATAAAGAAAACTAACGTAAATACGTTTTGAAAAAAATTATGGTCTGGATATCCGGACCCTCACGGAAAAGAAGAAAATGTTTAGTTCGTTATGTAGTTAACTATTGATATCTTGCCATAATCTATTTTTTTAATGATTATGTATTGTAGTTGTATTAAAAATAACAAAATTATTAGATTTGTGTTTTCGACGTTGTCTAATACTTCGCTCACTAGCGTTTCTCAACTCTTCGTCCCCATCACGCACACATGCTATCTCTGTCAACGACTTCGTGGGAAGAATAGTCCTGAAGCACCGGTATAAGCAATTACAAGAATATTAATGAATTCTTATATTTGCAAACGTAAACGTAGAGATTTAAAAAAAATATTTACTGATTAATTTTTCATTACCGTCACGGAGATGATGTTAAAATTCTGAAAATAACCAACTCACTATCTGCTCCGTCGATGAGGTTCATTTCCAATCCAACCCACTCATTTCCATGGTTGGTGGTTGGTATTTGAGCAAAATCACTAGCGTTCGGCCGCAGACAACAAAAAATGTTACTTACGTGAAGGAATTTGCAAATTGAAACATTTAGGTCGTCGTTGCCCCTGGTACGATGTACTCGTATTTCGGCCCTGGGACCCGAGATTTAATCAATCTGAGCGGATCCCATCGTGCAGTGGTATCCCAGTATGCTGGCGAAACACAACTTTGTAGGAAACTCGCCAAAATGAATGGATGTTTCGGTCAAAAGGATTTCACTTCTCAACTGCAACCGGTTAGTAATAGAATCAATTCAAATAAATTTAATTGGAGCGTGTCTTTGTAATGTCAATATAAAAGCTTTTGTATTTAAAAGTATATACGGTACTTATAACATTTTTTATTTTATTTTTGTATCTTCCCTTTTGTTCCGGCTAACCTAATTTAACGGAACATTCCTATGGCCTTTTAAGTTTATCATATTAATAATATGATAACATTATTATAAATATAAACGTATAACAAGCAAGATTTTTTAATCTACCGATTAAGGTTAAACAACTAAATTAAATAATATATAAGAACCCGATGCCTATTTCTGTGGGACGATCATACGAAAAACGAATTCAACGGGCTTTCATTCATTAAAACAAACACCCCAGACCCACCTCAGTTAGTTTATAAATACGAAATAATCCTTTACAAATATACTTTTCTGTAATAACAAAATCCTTTTAATTCTTATTTAACCATTTGCCTTCACGCGTTTGAGTAGGCGGGTATAAAATCCCATATATTTGAAAATTAATATTTTCCTGCGCCGCCCAGCAAAATTTGCAAATATTAATGAGACCCAACTTGAATAGAGTTTGAGATGTGAATGTGTGATACGACATGGCCGCGCCACTGGTTTATATTAATAATTCACTCCAGTCATAAAGGATACCTTCCCATCACCCCCGCCCAATTAAACCAAGTTGGCGAAAGTTTTTGATTGACTGATGCAGTGCAAGTATAGCAGATATTATAACATATGATATCTTTGCACCAACTGTTAGCTCGTTCATTCATAAGACAATTTCCTCTGCCGTGTGGAGCATCGCATTTTGAAGAGTCCAAACAATCTGTATCTGCCTCTAATATTCCCACTGTAGGGACACCAGCCTACTCGTTATTTGAGAGTGAAAACAATACTCAGATCGAAAGGATTAAATAAGTTTGGCTTTGCCGCCGAGTCATTTTTAAACTTTATGTTTAAAGTTCGGTAAATCTAGAGGGATGACAGATTAGATAATCTTAATGAAATTCAAAACATCGATATCGTGAGTCTAACGTTTGACCCGTCATCCTCCAAGGAGCGGTTTCGATTTATCTAAGACGTTGTATCCATGTCAACGGTCGTTTGGTTCCGATCGCGATTCGATTTTCAACCAAAAAGCTAAAGTTTATCGATGGTTAACTGTAGGTGAAACTTGTCCGGTAGCTGAATCGCTCGATCAGAATAAAAAAAACGCAATGAGCGTCCTTTTCAGCCGCGTTTCGTTAATAAGCGGTTGAAAAGATAGTAGAATTACGGAGCGGTCATTTTCGTGCTAGTGGAGTGTGATACAATACTTTTTACTCAAGTTTATATGGTGATTAGCACTTCTCACATAATACATTTAAGGAAACAGTGTATGACCTAAAAAATTTGCAGTTGGACAAAACAAATAAAATGTATAATTAGTTACTAATTTGGTATTCGTTGAAACACCTGTCACCTATCGCGCCAGGAATGTCAGCCTGTGTAATTTCCCTTCGCAATAGGGCCCCATCGGTCTCATCCTTAGTTTTGACGGAGGTCTAGCAATCTGCTGTTATTGGCAGATTTCCGCCTCGAACTTGTATAAAACTAGTGGTTCGCCCCAAACCGAGAACTTGCGACATATATTATTGAATATATTTTTAAATCTGCCGCAAGACAAATTGATGTTGTTATGCTTATTTTAATAAAAAAAAAATATATAGGTATGCAACGGAGTGTGACTTCGGTCTCATACTTCAGTCGGAAGGACCTAAGTCATATTATTTTTGTTATGACTGGAGGTTGCCACTTAACATCAGGTGGGCCTTCAGCTCGTTCCGTTCCTGGTACATAAGAAAATAAACCTAGCTTACATAAAGTTATCCAGCAAAATGTATACATTATGAGACGGAGGAAGAAAAGAACAAGAATAAAATTGTTCCCAGACTTATCATTATTAAACACAGTCCCAAATACCAAGCCAAATACCACCGTCTCAATAAATATATTGAATAATCTACCTATTGGGCTCACGATAGAAATATACACACATTTTCAGAAACAGATTAAAAAGTTTCTTGTTGAAAAAGAGTCTGTACCCTTTGGATGAACTTTGAACTTAATTGTTACATTTTAGCTGACATGAATGATTCAATTATGTACATTTATTATTACATTTTATATAATGCTTTGGATCTTGTGATAATGTACTTTATAAGATTTGAATATTATGATTTCGTTTATTTTTACGTTTTGTTTAGAACTAGGGACCCATAACAAAATTACAATAACTAAACCCTTATAGTTTCATCGAGAAAGGTGAAAGAAATTATATGGACTGAAAACCTTATAGTTTCGTCAAGAAAGGTGAAAGATATATATATGTACAACTGCTATATACATTCAGGCGTAAGGATTTTACAAAAGGTTACTCAGTGAGTTTTACGGATGGAATGGAATAAGGATGGAATGATAAAATACTAATTGTCTCCGCGACACCACGGCGAGGTGGGCACAACTCACCCCGCCGGCCGATTTCCCAGACCAACTTAATCCACTCCTTTTATCTAATGCAAAAGTCCAAATCAAAAACTCAAACTTTATGTCACGAATCTAACAATCACCAATCATTTTGTTTGATTCGGCGCTTTGACATGTAACACAGTAACATGTCAAAGCGCCGAATCAACAAAACACATGAAAAGTAATATATACTCATTTCGTTCATCAATTATTAAATCATATTGAAAACATATTCAATATTTTATTCTCACGTTGGTTTTACCCGAGTTCGAGGTAACTAATAATATCCTACTAATATTATAAACGCGAAAGTTTGTAAGATGGTGGATGATGGATGTTTGTTACTCAATCACGCCAGAACGGCTTAACGGAACTGGATGAAATTTGGTGCAGAGATAGATTATAGTCTGGAATACTTCTAATACCGGAAAAATTTACTCTTCCCGTAGGAAGTCAAATCTCGGGTAACATTGCGGAGCGCAGCTAGTAATTTAATAAAATTTGTATATATGTGTGTGTATGTTTGTTACTCCTTAACACTCAGACGGCTCAACGGATTTGGATGAAATTTAGTACCTACATACTTTTGATCCTGGAAAACCGCGAGTAACACCGCGGGTGCAGCTAGTATTATTATATTGTTTTTGCCTGTTATAGTAGGCTCAAAAATATTGATGAGGGTATTTGTAGACACTTAGTTGTTGTTTACTCGTATATAATCTTCCCTCAGTAGAGAAAGAATAACACGATTTATACAAGAGAGCAAGTTATTCAATTAAGCCTATTTCAATTTCGTACAATTGAAAGTGCCAGGCTTGTTCAAAATAAATAATTCTCGCTGAAGGAATTGCTTTGATTCCGATACCAGATAATTGATTTCAAACTATATTTCAACAATTGGCCCATAAATGACGGCTTTGAGGCCTATTTATGAGGTAGTAGCCCTACACTCCTGGATACGATTCCAGGCCGGGACACAGTTTGTGTGGTGAGCATGATGTTCTCGTTTTTTGGATGTTGTCTTGTGTTTCTGTGTTTGTCCATGGGCACAAGGAATGGCCCTGTACTATGCAGGGGTATAAGTGTGTAAACGATTACTTTTTTAATGTATATAATGAGTATTATGTAATTGGCAGGGCAGTGCTTCCATCGGACTATACTCGCGTCCTTAGTATCCTTTAAATTCCTATAGGTACCCCCTAAAGAAGCAACAAAAAGAAGCAGTAGAACTTGTGCGAAGTCCGGAGAAGTATTGCCACACACCTCAATCTGCCGGCAATCAGTGATACACTCGCTTTGCTATGTTTAGATGGGGGGGTTTGGGTGCTGGTGAAATCACTTGCGCATGAGACGTAACGTTACCGACTCAGGTGACGGGCGCAACTGGGTGCGTCTTCTCTTACTTCAGTCTTAGGTCTCCTGATGGCTTAGGTGTTAGGCAAAATATTGTCAAGTACTGTTTGGGCCTGTTAAAAATGGCTTGGATCAAATTTCACAGATTAGCTCGAATTGGATTGAATGTCAGGTGAGCGGTCAAAGCAACTGACTAATTATATTATAATAGGCATAAAAATTTCAGGCGACATACGACTAACGCAATTCTATAAAAAAAGTAAAATTATAAACAAATTCTAAAGGCACCTTTATATGCTAAAATGTTTCTTTATATTTTCAGAGATTATTTAATAATTATATTGCCATTTCAGATGGGATCAGCTGATCAGATTAGTAGGTAAAAGGACTTGAATTATTTAGCAAAGGGATTTTTCACTGGAGTTCTGACATTATGATAAAAGTAATTTAGTATAAAGTAATTTAAGGTCGACACTGTATATGATTACGTCCACTTTTAAAACTTTCAGACTAATAATCTGGTTACATGATCTATTTCTTCTCTGCGTAAATTAACTCGACGTAACGAATGTCAGATGATCTAGGCATGTTTCCTATGTATGGCTTATCTGTACTATGGTTTGACCGAAACAGCTGTGCCACGCCTATGTAAGTGCGGCGAGACAGGGGCAGATGTCAGATGCACATGAGATAAATATCCGGAGATGGGTCTTGCATTATCACGTGATATCAATCCCGTTATTTATAAAGTGGTCAAATAATATAAGTACAGAAAAGCAGACAAAGAAGGCTTTGAATATAAATCATTAATTGTAATAATATTGACGACCCCGTGGCTTAGTTGGTAGTAGCCCTGCCTTCGGAGCGAGGGATCCCGGGTTCGATTCCCGGCCGTGGCACACTTTGTGTGGTGAGCATGTAGTTTGTTCTCGGGTCTTGGGTGTTTGTTTTGTGGTTCTGTGTTTATCCATGCCATCTCTGACACAGGGAATCCTAGTGCAGAGGTATGAGTGTGTAAACGTTTTATTATTATTTATTATTATACTAAATAATATGAAAAAATCCTATTGAAATAAAAAGTTAAGTTTAATAAAAAGGTGCCCTAGTTACTTATTTAACTTTCCATTACAGTAGTATAATATTTCCTGATAAATATACGCTTTGAATATAAATGATTCATTATAATAATATGAAACGAAAAATATCGAATAAATATCGAATAAAACCGACTTCATTTCTTCATCCCTTATTTTTGCCCCTTAGGGGTATACTACCATTATAAAAAACAAACATCAAAATCGGTATACTACGTGTGAAGAAAAAAGACACACGAAAGCAAAATATACAATTTCGTTTACTTTTTCCAGTTATTTTGATTTTCAAAGTAAATTATTTAAGCCAATTTAATTATTTTTTTATGGGACCAATCAGAAGCATATCCTTTCAAATAGAAAATAAATTTCAAAATCGGTTCATAAATGGAGGAGATCTGAGGTGTTACCTCCGAATTGATAACCTCCTCCGAAGTCGATTGACAATTACGGTAGCTATTTTGATTGACTCGGGTGGGTTTGATTCCCAACCAGGACAATCATTTTTGGCAAACATAGATATTTGTTTTGTAACTGGGTATAAATATGTATGTTTTACAAAAAAGAGTAATCTGGTTCCCATAGTACAAGCTATGCTTATTTTGGGGCCAGATAGCGTTGTTAAATGACTGAAAACATTGTTATTTTACTTTATTTATTTTATAACTCATTTTGTATACATTTTTCACTACAAAATACTCAGCAGTTATTTACAAAATAAACAGTATAAAAACATTGAAGTAAAAAATATATAAAAACGGAGGATCACCGGTTGTATTATTTGATTATGATTGATGTTTTAAAACTCTAGTAAATTGGTCTAAAATTTAACACAGAACATAAAAACTGTGTTGTTTTTTTTTGTTTTTTTATTTTATTTATATATAGCCAAGCGTTTGGCCGCCATCTCACCTGATGGAATGGATGTTTAATGCATCTCTCATGGTAACTACTATACGCTTCGTATGGAAAACAAACTGCAAGGAGTGAACCCGAAACGTATTTACGTCGTGAAGCGTAAACAGAATGAATCAGGGCGAAATAATTTAATTGGATCGACTACCTTAAGTTATGAATTCTTATTTGTTAGCGTTGAAATTTGATTAGTAATGCTGATTTCGTGTTTTCATAATTGTTCTCGAGATACGAGCAACAGACTAGTACAATGAATAACGTTTGATTTCGTGGACGTTCACAATGAGACCTTAACAGCATCTATTGTTGCTACTGCAGGGGCACAGGTCTTCATAACAAGCGTTTCACTAAACAATACTAAATATTAATATTAGTATCTACATCTGTATTTAAAGTAAAGCTTAAAAAGTGTTTGATTGAAAACGTTTTTTGTTATTGTATTATATATTGACATATATTTTATAATTTATACTTAACTTGTTATGATTACCTAATAAATTATTAAATCGTATTGTATAAATAAGAAGTTTGCCAAATTTTTTTTAAAAATCTCATAAAGCAATCTAAAATGTCGCAATATGATTTTGATACAGTTGCCTGCCGTCGAAGTTTACCTGCCACTCGGATGATTCTAGAAAGTCAATGATATATATGAAAAATCTGTGTTATGTAACGTATCAATGGCTGTAGAAGTGATGGCTCTGCCCAGTTGCCTTTAACTTGGACTTCTCTTCTCTCTTGGTCCGCCTGCCATGACCTCGCACTCGCCACCAAACTCATCATGCCACGTCACCACCTATCTATCAACGCGCTGGCTGCCTCTAGAGCAGGTTCCCAATCCAAGCATTGCGAGTCAGTTTTCACCTACATACTCTCTAAACATCAGCTTACATGTAGTCAAACGTAACCCATGTAGAAAAAAAAATGAATGAGTACTAAAATTTTTTTTGCGAAAATTGCATTACACACCTTTTTTACGTTCTGAAATACAAATTAACACTAAAACACACTTACCTTATCTGAATCTGTGGTGTTCCCGCTACCGAAGGACGCAAGAGAATTCCTGTCGAGATTTTCTGTTGTCTCGTCTAGTATTGTGTCATCCAGGTCTCTGCAACAAAACTTTTATTTACACTTCTAACATTGACCAACTGATTTTGAGACGTAACATCACGGTCCCGGGTGGCGGCCGCATCGGGGCGCGACTTGAGTCTGTTCACACTTCGATCGGGGAGGACCTAAGTCGCATTGCTGTTGCTTGGCCGGAGGTCAACAGCAGGTGGGCCTTCAGCTCGTCCCGTCAAGTAAGAATAATAAAAAACAAAAATTTAACCGAGGTGTAGATAAAGAGTATTCATTCATTCATATCAACCGGATAAAAATAGGAAATTAATGTTCGCAATGCATCGTACTGGAGCATTTCAAGTGCCTCAAGCGCGTGACACTCGCACAGGCTCTCGTATACAAAGGGCCAGTGTTCATTGACATGACGTGTGCACGCAAACAATGCACACAACGGCGATCATCGTGTACAAGCGCTAAAAGACTACGTTAGTGTAAAATGACTGCTTCTCATGATATCATACTATCCAAATAACCATAGCGTGGGGCGTATCTATACAGTTTAATTAACGTGTTCAATCACGAGTTAGTAATTTAATGTGTATCGGTGTGTGTAACTGTGCGGTATGTGCAGTAGTACAGCTTGTGCCAAGTTCGACCGGAGAGGTACTGCCACCCACACCTGGAATCTGCCGCCAAGTAGTACTCGCATTACTGTGTTCCGGTGTAAGGGTGTGGGTGCCGGTGAAATCACAAGCGCATAAGAATACGACTCAGTGTAAATCTTATACTGAGTCGTATTACTGTGGTCATGGGCGAGGGTCGCCATTTACCACCAGGTGTAGCCTCAGCTAGTTAAGTCGCTTACTCACATAAAAAAAATATCTTCGTATAATTTAACTGTACTATATTTTCACTTACACTGCGACTTTTATAGGTAAGGTAGGGCGTATTGTTAACTCTACTAAGGCATCTTACATATCTTAGCAATACCACAAAAAGTTCTCTTAAAAATTCCCAACATAATCAAATGGATACATCAAAGCGTTACTAAGGGTTCAAATCCGTCGCATCGATCGCAGCCTCGATGTCGAGCTTTCATAAGCTACAGCGTTATGTATATATGTTAAATATATGTCAGTCAAGCTAGTAAACTACGTTAAAATGTAAAAAGTATACTTGATAAATGCGGCATAAGATAACGCCCATTTTTTGTGAGTAAGTGTTGGATCGAGCTGAAGACCTAGCTGGTGGTAAGTGCCCCCGCGCGTGATAACAGCATTACAACTCAGAAAAAGACTTGGATTATAGACCGTGTTGTATTAATCCTGCTGTGTCCATCACCCGAGACGGGGATGTAACGTCTTACGCGCCTGTGATATCACCAGCACCCACCCCATTCCACTCGAACGAGCAACAGTAAAGCGAGCATTACTGCTTCGCACTAAACAAGCAAGCGTAGACTCCAAGGGAACTCCTACAGACGGTCCTCCATTCATATTTTCCTCTTATGTTTGTCGTTTAGGGTTAGAACACGTGAACAACATTAACTTAACACCGACAAATAAATATATTTGACTTATCCCTGTGAATGTAAATTTTGTATGGCCTATAAAATGCGTGTCGATAAAAACCTCGCGCAATAAAATTGTTGAAGTTTAAACAAGAAAAGCGGTACTTTTATGTACCATTAAATCGCATATCCAACTACATTACTGAAGCGGATTTGAAACTTAACAGACAACATTAAATATTTCAGCTACACGGCATACGTAGATCGCAAATACTCTGTCATGTTTTGTATTTACTTATTAGCTTCGTCTAAAGGGGTGGCTTTAGTCCCCTCCGCTCAGGACTTTGAAACTTTTATCACTTTGCCTACCTTGCGGAACTAGTTAAATATTAATGTCATGTTATAGTCAGACTGTCGGGCAGAGTTTTGAATCAAAGGCACTGCAATATCTGCGGGCCTCAAAACTGTTGGAGCATGTTTGCTGAAGTTGATATTTACCGGCGACGTACTCCATCAAGCGCATTAAACTTGTATGTTAATATGTTTGCGCCCCGGGCACTAACTATAACCGTATGCTTGCATGTTACCAACTTTATTATGTCTCGGCGTGAGCCACGTTAAGGCTCTTACGGACGAGCGCAACTTTGTCAGAGGCAGCCGGACCGCGTGCCTCAATGTTCTACAGGAGCCGGTATTAAAATCATTTCAACATATAAGACGTTCATAATCTTATATGCTTAAAGGAGCAAATCTTTTATACATTTATTTCGCGTATTTCGCGAAAATAATGGGTTAATGACATATTTGATTCACGACATGTATACAAGCATACATTATTTTAGCCCAAGTTAACCAGGTAAGACTACAACCAAGATGTCAATCGGTCGAAAAACCGAAACTCCAGTCAACTAAGAGACACTCGAGTGTAGAGTGTACCCTTACAAGGTACCGGATATATGCAATTGAAATGTTAATCTGAACTTTATTATGGTGTGAGCCGAGCAAGAGTTGCAAGAGTTGTGAACTAAAAACAATAGAATAGTCACGTTACAGAGGTGGATACCGGTGCATGTTGGTTATGTAGCAGTCACGAACTCGCTCCTATTATTCTTATTTCCTGTATTTTTAACCCCAACTAACAAGAGGGGTATTATAAATAGTCGGCTGAGTTCCTCAGTTTGTCTGCACTGAATACTTTTTTAAAGGGATTATAATGATTGTTATAATGGTGACGCTTGCTGCTTGAAACTTTACTACAATAAGTCAAAAAATCTGTGATTATTATCCATTTCCAAAAGCTATTCGCAAAAGATTTCCAATTATATTTTACAAGCTGCTTTATAAATTTTAATCCATCTAGTTTTCGCAAAATATCCAGTTTACGTTATTTTTAGAACATACATTTTCGCAGCTTTCCATTGACAATTTGTTGTTTGCAGGGAGTGAAACACAATTAAATAATTATTATATCACTGCTGAAAATGGCTGACTAAAATTGCAAAAACTTGTTACGGCCGTAAATAGGAGATAGGTTGGCAACGGAGTTTATATTTGTAGTAAACCGCTTGTCGAAAAATAGTCTGGGGAAGTACGAAATAACGTAAGATAATTATTTACAAAAAAGAGATGGTCATCGGTCGCGTTACTCGAAAACATGTTTCGGTTAAACGATTCGGGAGCCGATTCCAAATGAGTATCGTGCAAACTTGTTTAATATTTGTTGCGGGATTGTTAATTTGTTGACAGCCACAGTATGTCCGGCCCATTAACTGGACCTTTGGTCTCACTAATTAAGTTGCGGCAGCAGCGTATTTGGCAGCGGTCAGATGCGTTATTTCCTAATAACCTAGGTTATTGTCGATAAAAATTTGTCGGTGTTGTTTGGAATTAAATGATGGTACATAAAATGAAACTATAAAACCGGGCTATGAGTGTGATATAATATTTTAAAGGAGACTAGCGGCTTAGTCTGCTTAGAATGAGCACTTCGAACAGGCTATTTTTTTCTTTATTTTTAGATTCAGCCGTAAACGAAGCGTCACGAAAAGTGACATTCGAAAGCGTGATCGGCTTGCCTCTTTACAACCGAATCGGCTAGTCGCCAGTCATAGTCGAAACATCTCTAGTATGGATGATTATATTATACGTTTCAAGCGGCACGAGGCAACTCTGACCCCCGCCTCCGTCACAAGAGATTTCCGCGGTCCCGTCCCTGGGCGAAAGTGATGCGTTATCAGTCTTTTTAAGACTGTCTTGTTATGTACAAGACCTATATTGTGTACTAGCTGTTACACAACAGGTATACAATATATTTTTACGCGGAACCCTAATTATTTTTCCTTTTTCTAGTAAGTATTTTAGTGAGTCTCGTCAAAATAGGTCCAGCTGTTTTGGAGATCAGCGGGAACTATCTGACAGACAGACAAACGGCCAGACAGACGGACAAACAAACATTTCAAGAACGTTATTTTTTTTTCTTTCGGTGCCCTATATATTTTCAAATACATTAAGTAAAAGATGTTATTTTGACACTATAAACAGGCACTTCAATTTTATTTATTTGTATAGATTTGTACGTGTCTGTGAATAATAAGTTTTCTTATGTTTATTGATGAATTGTACTAAATGTTTTTGCGCTGAAAGGTTCGATGAGTACACGGATAAAATGTCTATACCAGCGGCAAACTAACTGAGCATGGTAAATTTAACTTCTGAATAATTTATGAAATCTAAGACTTAAATATTTCCATTTGAGCCGACCATTAACTGAGATCATTGGAAATCATCCCACGTGGACCGACTAAGGCAGTTAATATATAATAATGTTGGATTAGGCCCGTCAACCTTCAATTGAATTTGACATGAAGTACAGTCACCTAGAAAAGTGCTTAGCATAGGTAAGAACTTTTTTATGATCCTCTTTCTGTGATAGATTGATTACTATACAATGGTTTAAAAAGTTACTTATTTACTATACGATTTCAAAATCGAGTAAACCCACTTCTATACCTTCCCTTAATAGCCTTTTTTTTTTTAGCCGTTTGGGATAAAATTTTGTCATAAAATTTCTATGGGATAAACTGGCAAAAAACATTTTTTTAAATCCGATTTAATAACCTCATCTTTTTTTGAAATCGGTGAATAAAAATCACAGCTGACTACTTTAAAAGGACGAGGTTTAATTTATATAGCCACATCCAGCGTAAAATTTCTCAATTAGCATGAAAATGTTTAAAAAATAATAAACGAACCCAAACTGAAAAGGTCCATCCTCCACAGTTATACAGAACATGTTTGCGTATTTTTTTTCTTTTCGTTCAAACCAGCCCACGCAGAATTTTTTGCAAATAAATTAGAAAGATTTTGTTCGCTCGTTTTATCACAATGACAGGGCATATGGTGTCAATAGTTTACCGGGATCAAAGTAGCATTAATGTCGGTTGGCACACTACCAAATGCTTGCCATGATGTGACCGAACACGCCACTCTAAAGGCTGCTGCTTAACCACGACAACGCATCTGCGAGCTCTGCCGTTCTCTCTGTCTTAAAACGTACGAGATCCTGGACACAACACGGCTTTTTTACTAATAAAAATGGTCTAAGAGATACGAAAATTCGGTGACCCAAAATAAGTCAGATGCCTACTACATAAAATAACAGACGGGCCGTAATGGAATTAAAGCTCTATTGTGACTTAAGAGTATTGAATACATAATTATTAGACATCACGAACAAAGGGATCAAAGCTAAAGTAAATTGGATAATTGGTTACCAGAATATCTGACAACAGAGTAATCGACAGGCCGTTGTCATGACTGAATAGCTAAGAGTTTTGACTTACCGACTAGATCGCTGCGAGCTAGTGGGACGCATCCGTACCGGACTGCGCGGGGGTCGCAGGGCTCCACTGAAGTATGTTTCCTGCCACAAAAATAAAATAGGTTTATTTTTATACAAATTGCTAGCATGTAATGTAATGTAATGTGTAATGAGACACGGGCATGTGTCACGCCCATTTCTCATTTAGGGAGTAACATTTTTTTTATTTCGGAATGGAATACGTTAAAATTGTAGATTGAATGTTGAAATATATGAATATAGTATACCACAATATCAATTTAAAAAGTCAATCTATTGATACCTTGCTCTTATATATGCACTGAATTTGTTTTCGTTTTTCTGTTACATGTCGGGAGTGCAGATTGTAAATTACAAAAATAATATATCATAATATGAAATTCATCAGGCCTGGGCGAGCGTGCGTGTGCGCTTGAGTGGGCGTGTGCGTATGTAATATATGTAAGCGCGTGAACGGGCCTGTGCGCGCTTGCGTGCGTATGTATATGTTTGTGTGTGCGTGCGCGCTAGCGCTTTTGCGTGTGTGTACTTTTTTATGTGACAATTGAAATTTGACAAACACACTGGTATCCAAAACTTGCACTACATTTTTGCGCTCCAACCATAGGACTTGTTTTATAATGTAATCAATTAGTCTGTGAAATCTCACCTCGTTATAACCAGATTTCAAATCGGTCAATAAATTTGTATTTCACGATTCGGATAGACTTACGCCGCTTTCGGTAGAAAGTGAATAAATTGATGTCGGAACAAGTTACTGAATTGCCTTTCAAATATTGGGGATAAAACAATTATCATTATCGGCTAAGATTTTGCGTAACCAAAACACTGACTAATAAATACAGCATATTAAGAACCACCTTCGTTTTTGGAAAAAGATTTATAACTAGGTCGAGGAGACCTGTGATTCACACAACATGTCATTTAGTTTTGATAAAGCACCTTTGACCACACTGGAAACGTGGTTTCAAGAAACTAATGTAATAAGAACGGAGAACTACGGAGATCGATTTGTCTTCAAATAAACACGTAGAGCTATTTCTTTTGTCATGAATTGCTGATACATGTTAGCATATTGGTTACATTATTCAAGCCGTCAAGCATAAGTCCACTTCAAAGTACGGTTTTTTGTTTAACAGGCATAGTTTATAGTTTTTTATGATTAACCTTAGGAACAAAATGAGTACTTGGTAACGTCATACATGCTAACGGTAACAAATAACAATAAAGGAAAGTAAACAAATTCTGTAGCAGCGACAAACAGACACGGAAACAAAATGCCCTTATATAGTTAATCTTAGAGTGGCTAAATCGTTTTCGAGTTCAAGTCACGACACAAAACAGTTAGTGATTCAAAAATTACGTCATTCACAATGGCCATGTACGCAATGTAAGGTTACAATGGGTTCCTATACTAATTATTCTTGGCTGTATAAAAGACTAAACGATAATGTGCTAGTAATTACTGATCTCATTACTTGGCTAATCGAAAAATGATAAAACATTGTACGGACAAGGGTCACAGAGCCAAGTCAGTTTTAAAAAAATTAAAATTCGCAACTTTGTTGCGATATCTGTGGGAAAAAAATCAAATGATGTATATGATGGTATTTACTTTTTTTAATACCACAATATGCAATGTACTTCAATGAGGATCAAAACTAATTCCAGATTAATAAATATGTGTAAACTTTTTTTATCAGTAATATTTTGGTCATTTAGTAATTAAATATCTTCTTATCACAACTCACCACAGTAAAATATATAAATATCGATAAAAACCACACTATCAACATAATTATTTCAGATTGAAATTTTAGAAGACAGATCCTGAATGGCTTTAGCTAAGAGAGAACTATGTAAACAAAAAGAACTTGAAAAAACGAAACAAAAGACAATAAAACAATAAGCATTACCTCAAAGCAGAATTCGAATGCTGGTTTCTCGTAATGTTTCTATAGGGGATGTCATTGAGTACACAGAAATTTAACAAAGATATATTACCTGTATGACCTCCCGTAGCCGACGGACCCAGGTCTGCTTGACTTCGAGCGAGGGAGCCTTCAGCACGATGCGACAGTCACTGGCCATGGGCTCGCGGCCAGTCCACACCGAGAACTTGCACTCGTCGCCTTCTATGTGCTCTGTGACGCCCAGTTCCGATGTCTGCACAAATTACAGCTTATCATAACGGGAGATACGCCTAGGAGTTTGCCTTGCCTAATCATTCGTGACAGATCGATTAGCTTATGTAATATTCACAACAAAGTGATAATAGTTTTGATTTGTTTTGCATGATGACTATATATAAAAAATAATTGCCTTTAAAAAAGTTTCATCGGCTATTAAATCTTTAATTATTTACAGATTATTTTAGGTACTTTATAACTTGTAAATTAATCAATAAGTCAAGTCTTACGCACGTAAGACGCTACATAAGAATTGAACACAAAAAAATGTAGATGTATATCATCAACTTCAAACCATCCTTCCATTTCTTCAATCTACTGTATGACAAAACAGTGTAATTATCTTCAAACGTTACAGTTTTTATCACTCTCATTAGTCCCCACCAATTCTAATTACGTACCTAATATCTAAATCAACAATAGGATGTGGTCATGCGATAACGTTACAAAACTTACCATGAATTTCGTTTTGTAGATGTATTTGGCTTTCCCGTGTGAATCTTTGACCTCCTTCGCTAGGAGAAGGTGAAGGTCGAAGAGGAATACTCTCCTCTCGCGGCCCTTCTTGATAATCTGCCGGAGATCCCACACGTGGAACGAGTCCTGGAGTACCACTTCGCCCAGGCTGTCAGTGGGCACGTCACAGCCTTCGAGCAGGGACAGGTGCATGGCGTCGTTCGCTTTCTTTGGCACTGACAGCATTACTTCTAACCCGTCCTGTGTGGAAGAATCACTAGTGTAAATAAGTACTTGACGAATGTGATATGCAGTTGGCTCACAATTCTACTTGGTGCATTTTTAAGGATCGCGAAGTTAACTGTTTAAAATACCACCATGTTGGTTTCTATTCAGCTGTATATTTTATTTGAATGTTTTTGCCATTTCCCAATTGTGAACCGATTGACAATTATTGTTCAATAGGTTACACCATACCTCAATGATCTACATATTTATATATGATCAGCACCAGAACTGCTTGATGTGGAAAGCTACCATTACACTCTTTTATTTGCTTCACTTGACGCTCGTAACCAAATAACTAATACAATACAAACTTAAGAAATTTCTTGAGCTGAAATTGAACAGGAGTCTTATTTATTAATACTTTAGCCTTGAAAATTAACAATTAAGCTATCATCGAGCGTTGACGTCTATAAACCCTATTGATTATGATGAGTTTCAGTACATACATCCTAGACCTCTGATCAAACTCGAGCTGAGCATCAAGATCATAACACAAATGATTACCCTCGCTTCGAAGGCGTTACTATCAACTTAGCTACGGAACCACCTAGGATATTAGGGTCAGTTAGGCATCAGAATCTTGTTATCTTATAGTTCGTCGTTCGTGGAAAAGGATCGGTAATTTGCTGGTCTATGGAGCTGATAATTTGCAGTGCAGTTTCCGGCAACATAAAATAAAGACGTTAATTTTGTTTATGTAAGTATTTAGTTACTCCCCTTGAACAGTAATTACAAATTGGCTATCGGCTATTTAAGCTTGAGTGGTATTGTTAGTTTCATCTTATCTCTACATAACTTATGACTGGATATATCAAAATTATTTAAATTAGAATGGCTGATTTCTGTTGCCATTTTATAATGTCTTTTGTCTTGTTTGTGCCAACGGTTCTATTTATACAATGTTATCATAAAATGCATTCAGAGCTTCTTTTTTGTGTAAATGATCCTTTTGTATAATGTTATCGTAAAATGTCGTTAGTTCAACT
The DNA here is from genome assembly GCA_921293045.1 of Aplocera efformata. Lineage (NCBI taxonomy): Eukaryota > Metazoa > Arthropoda > Insecta > Lepidoptera > Geometridae > Aplocera > Aplocera efformata. The sequence goes on along the minus strand of OV121038.1, from coordinate 16,246,425 downwards.
GCGTTCCCGTAGCTCTCATCATGCCTTGTGCATGTTACAGTACATAAGCCAGATCTGGGTATCCCGAGCAGATGGCAAACTTAATAAAACGACTTCGATAATAAAGAAACGGCCACATTTATACATAGACAAACCAAGTAGACACAAATAGAGGATTGTTTTTTGTATAAATCTTTTATTCAAATTATTCAAACCCCATATAGGCAAATACTGTAGTTTGATCTATACGTTTGGATTTAACACTAAAGGCAGCAACAATTATGAAAATGTCATCAAAACTTATTCAGAACTGATGACCCTGATGAGCTGATGGAAATAACTCAATTTTGAATTTTGAACAAATGTTAATATATACTCTGGAAATAGGGGCAGTTTACTAATTAACCAAATAATTGCGGAAGATGTGAACTTTGAAAACAGATATGCCCGCCCCTCGAATTTCATTGCCCCGGCACAACACCTTCCTCCTGGTAACGAAATACAGTGGCCAACCTAGAAGTCGCTTAATAGACTGTGGACTCAAGTTGGCCGCTGTAGAACTAACCTAGCCAAATGGGTTTATGTCGATCCAATGTTCAGTGTGAGCGTGGAGCGCCCTACCATCGTGTCTCTCCTGCTCATCGTGTCTTACAACCTGCACACAAAGGAGCACAATAGAGCGACCGATACTGATGACCGATAGCCATAAAGGCGGCTGAATATTAGACAAAAGTAATCAAGACTGATTAGTTAGTGACTCGAAAGAAGAAGAAGCGGTAATTTCGACGCAATACGAAAATAGTAAGGCCTAAACTAATAGTAGACTAAAACCTAAATGTAATTTTTAATAGACTATGCGTTCGCTGTTTGTAATTCAGTCAGTCAGAATGTAATCTTCTTATATCAATCGCAGATTCCAATGCAAAACATTAAACCGATATAGCTATTATAAATATTAGTACTGGATTGCATACGCACGGGTCACCAATGTAAGAGATTTCCGGCGCATTATTAACAATATGAAAACTATATTACACAGGAAATACATGTTTACTGGTTTTCGAAAAACAACGCCCCGTCATGATAGTGAAACATACGGTTTTACTTATTATTATGAGTCAACAGGGGACTGCAAAGCAATACACAAACATACTTTAACCGCTTTCATGACATTCAATTGTTTGATAAGCTGAACCGTCGATAACGATAACCATCAAAAACAATAATTTGGCGTTTATTCTGCATCGACGTATGCTTAAAATGTATCATTGACACTCGCTGTAAAAGTTCCTATGGACTCGTATAAGTTTGCAAAAACTGAAGGCACAAAATAAGTAAACAAAGTTGCATAAATACTAAATAAGTACGTACATTGTCGAACTCCTCGAAAGACAGAGGTTCTATCCGATTAACTTTAAAGAAGAACTTCAGCATGATGGACGTTATCACTTCAATATTCCACGAATACATCACTTTTACAATTCATATTAGGACAAAATACAGCGAAAACAGAGCGTCGCGGCGCGTAGCGGGCCCGACTGCCGCGGTGCTGTACTGGTGCCGTGACTCACAAGGAAAATATTGTACTAAATCCATTGTTAATTACCTCAAACTGGAGTACTTGTTTAATCTCCAACTGATCCAGCAGTCCAAATACCATAATGCGTTTACTAGTTGGGTAATTACCGAAGCATCGTTAAGCGGCCAAGATAAAAACCCGCGTACTATGTTATCTACTGACAAGTTTTGTTACACTTATTTGGACTACGACCAACAGATACCAACAACTAAATATTCGCTATTTGACATGGGTTTCGTTATTATTTTCAATAATAATATGTAGTCATACTTTATTGAAATAAGAGTAAAATAAAATATTCTTTGCATTTATCATCACACAACCCTCGATGTACCACCCCGTACTGTGTGATTTGAGCTCTATAATTATAACCGTGTATAGCAGTTTAGGGTTGGATCAGCCACTTGTTAGTGAATATATTATCGCGACCTAAGCTGCTAGTAGCAGGGAAAATGAAAAATCCTTTGACCTTGAAACTGGTCGTCAACAACAGTGACGTACAATTGCTATGCAAATCTTGTTTACGTCGAATTATACAAACAAATATTTCGGGACATTCGTTCATTTCCATCATGCACAGATAAAATAAATTCAATTGAATATGAATATCGAACTATTGTTTGTAACACCTGAGTATTGTCCTATTTAGTCCAGTGAGCCTCCGTGGATTACGTACGTCGCAACATTTGAAGATGTTCAAATAAAAAGCAATAAAATAGTTTCTCCGTCCGACAATAATAAATACTGCCAATATCCTCGAATCCGTCTTATATTTGGACATTCAGGTAGATTACTGCTCGAACGGGAAACAATGCTGTTTGATGTATAGGGGATTATGCAAGTATTGTTGTTTGCCTACGTCGTAATAGTACGGTTCGCATCCAAGACCGCTTCCACGTTACGTATTAGAACTACTAGACATGAACCATTATGCTGAAAAATCGTTTGTAAGCGCGTTAAGAATCGATCGTGTAAGGATTACGAGGGTATAAACCTAAACAATCACTCTCAGAATCCTTACACGGTTCCCGCAGGTGGTGCGAAAGGACCAACCCAAAGTAGCTGTAGAACTTGTACTAAGTTCGTCCGGATTGACACTACCGGTGGTCGGGGAAGACTTAGTGGTATTAGTGGTATTGCTGTTGTTATGGAGCGGAGGTAACCACTTAATATCATATACTCCTTCAAAAGGTTGATTCATTTCAGTCGCATAAAAACAAAACAAAGTACTCACGTAATGTATGAGAATATAATGCGCAACGTCGAGCTGATTTGAAGATTATTTACAAGATGTCAAGTGCAAATCCCTAATGATTGAGTAGGAGATATATTGGTTTACGGTTCATTAGAATTGTTATGGTCTCTAATCTAGTTAAAGATGATTTAGTCTTTAGTTGGTAAACATAGTTCGAGCACTTTGATACAGTATATTTTTAAGATTTCATGTTGTAAAATCTTTAAAATTTTCATTAGTCAATTTTCATTAATCAGGAAGGTATTAAATCTTCATGATTTTATGAGTTATAAAGTCTGATCTCCGCAAACATTAAAATATTTATCTAAATAACTCAAAAGTACATATTTACGAAAATGTAAGTGTAAAAAAAAAACTGTATACTGCTGCTACAAATTCATTTACGTAAATATATGAACCCCCGACATCAAACGCCTGATCTTCATAAATAATATTATAGCTAAGAACCATCTCGAACACGTCAGCTTTCAAACAGAAAACACCGCATCAAAATCGGTTCACTCGTTTGGGAGCTCCGATGCCACAGACAGACACACAGATACACATATACACCGATACACACTACAAACTAATAACGCCCCTTTTTTCGTCGGGAGTTATAAACCGCAGTTAACGCTAACGACAAAATAAAATGGCAAAAAGACTGGTATAGTACGCAAAAGTGAATGTTTAGGAGGTTACTTTCATAGCTATTTGTTTCCAAAAATATTCTAACATTCCGGATCTACGACACATTCAAGACGAATTGTACTTTTCGTCCAACAAACTCACTTTGTTAACCCTTTTATAAATAACTTGCTTGAACTATTTTCACATCACCTGATTAGATTCAACTTTAGTTATGTAACATGAGCGGACTCTCTGCCAATGTTGGGCACAGTGTCTTTATCTTATCTCGAGCGGATAATCTCGAATGCTACAAGTCTGTTCCGATAAAATTACGTGTCGTACACAACAAACAAAGTGCGTATAACTTTGTTCATATCAGTACTTGATCTATATTCTCACAACGTCCCGTTTTCAATATCGAGAACTACTCGAAAGTTGGATATTTTAGTTTCGTAATATAATATAATCCGGATAATATGTCTCATTTTCAATATTATTATTAAATAATCCGGATTTGTTTTATTTTATTGTTTTATGTATGTTAATCATAGAAGATGGAGCGCCACTTGTTTTGATGTGCTGTTATGCAGCACAATGTCCATGTGAGTCAATAATCTCAATCACCATCGAACCACCAAGCTACATGAGTGGATATTAACTAATACAGTTTTATTATAAAATTTCCGAGAATAATCGCAAATTATTTTTAGAGCCGACACATCCTTGCGGGATAATCCAACTGAATATATTATACTCTAATGTCTATTATGTTATAAACAGGAAAAAATAATGCGACGAGTTCTTAGAGGAATTAAAACAATTAGTTTAGTAATAATAATATGAGCTAGTGTTCAAATCTCATTTTATTTCAATCCAACATCGTTTTATGATCTATAAAATTGATTTTGGAACGTTCGATACACAATTCATTATAAAGCTACTTCAGCCCGCTGCTGGCCTCAGGCCTCTCCCAGTAAGCGCCACTGAGGATAATTTTCGGTTCTTTGAATACACTTACTTTCGCAAGTCATCAGTCCGCGTGAAAGCGAGGGGGGGAAAGACGTGTGACATAGGGACATCAGACGTTAGAGGTGGTTGCGACATGCCATGTATCTCATGTAACCATTTTCTTTCCTTGACAGAGCGGTATGCGAGTTCAATTCTCCATGTAAATACAAAAGAGGACGCCAAATTCTTCGTTTAATTAATTGTGGACACTACTAAACAACTCGTATATCTCAGCAGTTGTTGGTTCTTCAGCATATGTGGCCAGCCCGAACTAAGCCCCTCCAGTGGACAATGTCTGCGTATTTGAGGGTTTTTGGGGTCCCCAAAAGGAACATCACCAGTGACCCTTTTTCACGATGCTGTGAGATATACCGAATTTCTGTTCAGTTGGCTAATTATGTGAGCCATGTCACATAATATAGAGCACGATTCGGCGGTCATCAACAGTGACAACCGCTTAATCCCGCTCCGTAGGTCGCTGAGCGACTTTTGAGCTAGACTAAGCACACTTCGATAGATTAGTCCACGTATCAGCACCGTAGTTCATAACAGGTAGGAAGCCGATCGTTATCTTCATAGTTTTTAAGTTATTTCAGAAACATTTCATCGACGCTATAATAGTTTTTAGTATTTAATTTGTATAGGTGCGCTTTGGAATCACGATAATAGGGTTCAGGACGAAATGCATAAAAATCGTAGACCCAACCGTATAAATCTACAAAGTTGCAGCTTTGGATAAGATAGTACTTTTATTAGATGTTTTAATCCTAGTTCGGTGGTTTCGGCTGAGCGTCTGGCTGAATATTTTCGACCCTCGATATTGCCCTCGTCTTTTCAATACAGACGTGCGGAGAATGATTTGTTTCTTTTCATAGATTTGTACATACTTTTATAGCGGTTAATAATATTTCTAATTATTTACAGATAGACAGGACTTAACTTTGTGGATTCCGTTTCTACTATTTGGCTAGGGATCCTAAAATCTAAAAAATAATAGCTTTTCACTTTAAAAACTGGAGATAACACCAGTAGATAAATGATTCCACTTGTAACGCCATCTGCATTATTCCGTAGCTGATGCAGCAGAATGTTTGATATAAAATTGTTTAAGCATTTCTACCTGGACTATATTTTCAAGATATTTTATATGGACTGAAAATTATACAACTTTGACTAAGATCTACAAAGTAAAAGTTGGAGGACATAATATTTTTACTTTTTATAATTTTACTGAAATACTTCCATAACAAGAACTCTTACCTTGATTTCACCCTGGCCTTCAGCGCAGCAAGTTTGTAGGTCCTTGAGAAGAAGTTGGTATTTCGTTATCCTCTGCACGGGTTTAATGAGGTATGCGGCCAGCGGGTGTTCTAGCTTTTTCTTCCTCTGCACTCTGTTGACAACAAGTGCTAAACTTAGTATTAAGAAAAAATTTTGTTGGAGGTATTCAAAAAGTGTCGTTCTAAATATTTATAAAAAAACGAAAGTATAACAGGAGGCGCGGGCAAATAACGAACGTATTGAGGTATAGAGTAGATAATACCTCTCGAAGTAATCGCCGGCGTGTTGCACCACAGCCGCGTTGCTGTCCGGCTTGTTGCGGCAGTACGCGACGTACATATCGAAATCACGCGCCCACGTCACGAAGCAATGGCCGACGTCTTCGGGCATCGTTTCGTACTTGTCCAATTCGCGAAGAAACACCCGCTCGTGGAAGCGATGGATCGCTTCGATGTTGCCGAATATTATGTCCTCCTGTTTGTAAAGCAAAAAGTGTTTTAGTCTGAAGATATACCATGATTAGATAAAACGTAGCCCAGTACATATATAATTTTTGACGCACTTGTAAAAAATCAAGAGCTTCTCAATTCAGGTATTTTATGTTGCTTTTGTATATATTTTTTTAATATAGCTTCCATCTCCAAGTTCTGATTGATCAATGGCACTTCACTCTTGCAATGTAACTTTTGCATTATCAAAGGTATATTTTTTTCTGCCAGTATGTTTGGGATATTTCGCTACCGTATTTGAGAGACAATTAAACTATAATAGCAACATATACGGACTCAGTGGGATATCTAAAGGTTGATGGACAGCGAGTCTCTGTCTCTTACTCTCTGTTATATAACTACGTTATATTTTATGAAAGTGTGTTGTAAGGATGTATGCGTGTGAGTGACATTACCTTGCCCTGAAGCGCGGTGGGCACCGCCACTGGGTCAGTCCTCATCTCCCGAAGATAACACGTGATGCAGGTTTCTAGGTCTTTGACGTATGCTCGCTCGGTTTGCAAGAGCTCAGCCATGATGAACCTGAAGGAAACAATTATAAAATAGTACCGTCTGACCGCGGATCTAAGAGCATATATACATTTTTTTACGTAACAAGTGATGCGACGGACTGAAGGCCCACCTGATGTTAAGTGATAACCTCCACCCATAACAACAGTAATACGACTTAGGTCCTCTCCAGCCGAAGTATGAGAAGACCCAAATCGCACCCCGTTGCGAGCGTCACCCAAGACGGGGATGTTACGTCTCATGCTCAAGTGATTCCACCGCCACCCATTCCCTTCCACAGGAACAAAGCAATACGATTTCACCACTGCTTGGCGACAAATCACCAGGTATGGAGGCAGTACTTCTCCGGGCGAATTTTGCACAAGTTATATTATTAATTTAAAAAAAAAAAAATATCTTTCCCAAGAAATATTCTATTATATCAGGTAAAACCAAATTGTTGCCTCATTTGCGAGCCAATAATATTCTTATCAAGAAGTTACATATTTGCAAAGGCACTTCCTGGTGTCATAGTTAATCACAATCCCGTCAGAAGCAATAAATAAATACTATATATAAATACTCACTCTTTCCTCCGCGCTGACCTCCGCTTGTCGTCTCCTGCGGCGGGCGGCGGCGGCTCGATGCGGTCGGTGTCGGCTTGCGACGACGCGAGCGACGGCGCAACGCCAGAGTCGCTTTCCGGTTCGCTCTCGCCGCCTTCCATCGAACCACTGAACTCTGCATATCTGTGGAGGCAAAAAAATATGATCTACCGCCAGCAAAAAGCCAGTTTCATAGTGAAGTATGTGCAGTTTGAAAGCTTATTACATGCCACTCGAGTTATTTCGTGCCGATCGAAGAGACTTCATCATATTATTTATGCCCAAATGCTGCAACGAAAAGTTCGCAACTGGTGCATTGCATCAGTAGCGCAAAATTTTAGGCAGGATTGGCCTTTCGACAAGTGCGTCATAGGAATGCCATCGCACCTCACACCTAGCGTGTGAAAATGCAGTCACCAGGTAGTTTGAGTACACACCTGGCGTCGACTGCCGCCACCCACTCCTTGATCTGGACGGCGTGCGGGTGTCCCTTCTCGACGAGTCCGTCGGCCAGCTGGGCGAGGAGGCGAACCCTCTCGCGGCTCTCCCGGGCGACGCCGGCCGCCGCCGCTGCTGCGGCAGCGCCGCACCGCTCCTGCGTCTCGCGGATCCACTCGACGGCGGCGCGCGCCGACCGCTCGAACAGAGCGAACTGCTGGCACTGCTCGAGGCGCTTCTTGCGCACCGTCCAGTGCTCCAGTACCTGATGAGATTTTAGATTTCAGTTCAATTTGTATGACTGTTTGAATGTACCGACGATGAAGTGTTGGCGTGTCTTTTAAAAGTACCAAACCATAAAAGTCAGATTTAAAAAAAAGTGTCGTTTATTTTCCTATGATTTGATACGAATTATCCACAGCCCGAATTGGGACACAGCTATCTGTATACCTCCCTTAGCATGTGAATCTTTCGGACTTCAGCGACATAAGGTCTCAGTATTATTTATATCAATTGATTACGATAATGATCTCATCTCACTGCTTTGTCGACGCTTATATCTGTCTACTCCTCGGCACTGTAACGTTAACACACTCAATTCACTTCACCACGATTCCTAAGTATCACACGCGATATACCACATAGAACCATTCAAGGCTCACAAACATGTTTGCCTTGTTTGAACCGAATTTCTACGGTGCCGGTGTAAACTAAATATTTATGGAAAACCATCACCAACCGGTTGCACGAGGACCACGAAAAGACCCTTGAGCATGGCCGCACAGTGCGATGTAGAGTATAACTCATAGTACCGGCAGGGCCACGACAACGCAGATACCATCGCCTCCACAATTGTCCCCATTGTCATTCGGCACTGACACTGGCCATGAGAAACAACCGACTATTACCTCAAACCACAAGCTACTACCCCAGGCTATACCTGACATCATAATATAATCACCACAAACGTTGCATTACGCCGCAGTGTGTACTAACGGCACAATGAAAACAATATAAATTCGATACCATCTCCATTCAGAGCTATTTCAGTACATCCTGTGAAAACAATTAGCCGTTTTTGTTGTTGTTTTACTAGATAATGAGCGTGATACTAATTTTAACTCTATTATGACATCAATGTTGATTGGAACTCATTAGCTTTGTGGAATTAACATTGCTAATTTTGGGGTGAACAAAAACTATTTACAGATACTACTGAAAATAAGCCTGACTTATATTTGCTTGCATGGCAAATATCGACAATTGTTTGATTTTAAATTTACATTCATTTTCTTATATTATTAATTTTGAGAAATCAATATGAAAATTTGACACGATTTAGGCAACGAATATTACTTTTAAGGTTTTTAAATATTTTAATGTTAACAACTGCGGGATGTTAGGTCCTGTGATGTTCTATGAACTTCGTATTTAAGTTATCGATTATATTAAAAACTAGCTGCGCCCCGCGGTTTCAGCCGCATAGATCCCGTTCCCGTGGGAATAGGGGGATAAATTTACTTTAATTTTTCGTAACATTTTTTAATAGTCATTCTGCTATTTGAGACGGAGACAAATATAACAAATAAAAAAACCATGAATATCGGTCCAACCGTTCTCGAGTTATAAGTATTCGAACAAACCCGACTTTGTTTTATATTTTAAAGATAAAAATACCTTCATATTGAAGGAAATGTAATTTTAAAGAATGGCCACTAAACAATTTATTGTACGAGTTCGATAGGAAAGAATATTCAACTGATGTGAGCTACATATTTATATACTTAAATTATTCGTATATTGGAAGTTGTGCGCACCGCTCACCGTTATAATATCTGCCTCGCTAGATGGCGTGAGTATTCTTAACATTGATATTAAAAGCTGATTACTTAATGTATTTTATTACATTTTGAAAACATACCAAATGATTTTAATAACAAAAATTGACTTGGAAAATTGTAGCCTGTGAGATGTCCCTTATAGTGTTATAAATTTGTCATGTCCCTATTTAAAGGATAATAGGGACATGACAAAATTTAGATTAATTATAGTAGATTAATTTAATTTAGTATAGATACTATTTCCTTTTTATTTCTGGGATCAGCAGTGGGGCGCGGCAAGTTACCTTGATCCTCCTCTTCCTCGCGTCCGTAGGTGTGTACCCTTTGATTCCCTACAAATTAAAAAAACCCCTGACTAGGGACAAGGCCTTCAAAGAGTTGATGCCTAGCTTGTTCCCAAGGCGGGGCCCCGAACCAACGCGGACAAGGACAAGGACGTTAACGGGGCAGCGGAGAATGTTCACAACGGTCCCGTAGCTCTGTGCTATTCAAACGCTTGAGCAATGGAATGAGTGGAATTTTAGTCGGTAGAGGCATAATAGCCATCACCATCAGCTGAGCCCGACATACCCCGCCACGCCCCCTGGTGAGGCAGGGCTACGTAAAGAATTTCTCAACCGCAACAAAATAAAATACCTTGTTCTCTTGAGCGAGCAACGTGTCCAGTATGGCTCTAGTCTGCTCGTGGTGCTGCTTGCTAGCGGCGGCGGTCTGCCCGTGGACCTGCGCAGACCGCGCGGCGTACTTCAGGAACGTCTCGGCAGTACGTCGCGCGAGCGTGCAAGCCTTTAAGAACGCCTCCTTTTGCTCCCCGTGCTTCACTATCAGCGCAGCCACCTGGAACGGCAAAGAAACTTGAACTTACATCTTATTCTAGATGCATTGTCTAATAGCTAACTCTACCCCATCTAGCCCGACCCTTTATACCGGAGAAGGATTCTGGGTTGTTCGTATGGTACCGATATTGGTAATTTTTTTTTACGTTCGTAACAGTAGCCGGTTGCTTAAGGGAGGAACAGTTTGGAAAGTCAGAAAGTGTTTTTTTTTTCTATGGGATGTTTCAAATTTTTGTGCAAATGTTATTTGACTGAATAGAATAGAAAACTTTTTATTTGGCACTCAAATTTACGTAAAACTTATAGTGTATTTCAAATAATAAATTAAGACTGAAAAACGTCTGTTGGGTCGGCTACAGTTTATACAAATTTGTGTTAGAAGTGGGATAGAAGGATCCATAAGAAGAAATAACAGAAGTCTCCACATAGCAGAGTGGGTTTAAAAGTGAAAGGGCCTCCTAGTAATCGAGCACGGACCACTCATTTTAATTCCATTAAAATGAGTGGTTAAAATTTATACGCGTACTTATAACAACTGTGCGGGTTTGTCGATGTCGATACAACTGTGCTGTGTAATTTCGTTTTCCTGAGCTATCATAAATCCACACTATCCTCTGTCTCTCTTAGACACTCCCCAGAAGACCGAGCACAGAGCATTTAATGTAGCCTTCACTTGTGTGTAGTTAGGGTCTTCCTGATGTTGATAGCGCTAAGCTAACTTATTTCGTGTCCCGGGACGGTTGCAGGTCCGCTCCGATTCTCGCCTTTTAGGAAACTGAGCACCAATCACATTGTTTTAGGTTCAATTTTCATGTATTTGGAGCCTACCTGAGCGGCCTTGTCGATAGCGCTGAGCTGTGTAATTTCATCTCCCGGGGCAGTAGCAGATCCGCACCAATCCTCATCTCTCCTGTACTCCCGCTCCAAAGAATCGAGCACAGAACACACTTGTTCTGCCGTCTTGTAGAAGTTCAAGGATGCGGTGACAAGTTTGTGGCGCTCTTCTGCGCATGTCACCAGTCTCTGCCAGCGTTCCGTCACCTCTTCTGATATCTCTCTGGAATAATATGGACAATGTTATAATTCCTTAACTATTCAACTAATGGACAACGACTGCGTGGACCCAGACACAGATGGCGAAATGAGCTCGACTCCTTTTCAAAAGATTGGTACTAATAGCTAAAAATAGGGATGCTTGGAGAGAGAGGGAAGGAAAGCCTTTGCCACGCCGGGGGAAATATCAGGCCTTTAGTAATATAATTCGTTACTCGTAATGTTAATTTCGATAGAAACAATGGTAAAAAAATTAGCTTGTCAATGTCATTGACGTTTGTGTGTCATTGGATTATTACCTGATAGTGTGCGGATCGTAATGATTAGCGGCCCGCAGCGCGTCCGCCCGATACTTGACTTGAACAGCGCTGGCGTGGGTCTTCTCCACTGCCACTTGGAATTGGTCATGTTCCCTCTTCAACTGCTCCGCTTCGCTAAGAGTGCCGGGAATTGAGAAAGAAGCTGCTAACATTGCTTCGCCGTTACGAATCCAGCTCACGACCTGAGCTGCGTCCTTTTGGAATTGACCTAGAAAAATAAAAAAAGATTATGAAGGAAACATTCACTTGGTTGTATTACCGGAAGGCCAGCGTTGGTTGTTGGTACACACAACCAGCACCAGTTTCTACCAATTTGTAACTATTTGTGGTAAATATATATTTTGTTTCTTTCTAATATTAGTCCATATATTATACCTAATGCTACAATTAGATATAGTAGTGAATGTACTCACCGAGCTGGACGCATTGCTCGAAGCGTGCCCGTCTTTCTTCAGCCAGCTCTTCAAGATCAAGCTGCCTGTCATGAAGGAACTCCAGGAGTAGCTGAACGCGACCCTGAGCGTCAAGGGGTGTCGCCTCTGACTCGGAACCGCTGGATGCCATTACATCTGACGCTTCAGCGATAGCCGCAGCCAACTCTTGACCTTGTTGTACAACCTGGACGACAACAATAATTATTTGAGTGGATTTATGTTGCGTTAGTTTAAATACGCAAACAGACTGCATGAGAATGTAAACATCTATAAAATTTAATTATCTATAAGTCCTAGAACCTAATTGCGGCGGGGTCAAAGAAAAAATATATTTCCACTAAGCGGCAACGGAGGGCACCGTGTCTCTCCGCATAATCGCTGTCTCCCCGTGGCAGGGCAGTATGAGTGTATTTACCCACGAAAAAAAAATAGGGGCTTACCTGATAAGTAGCATGTTGCATGCGCGCTACGCTCTCAGTATGCGCGGCGAGGGCCTGCTCCGCTTGTTGAGGGTCTCTCGGGGGGTCTGTCCTTTGTAACTCGTCCCCCCACAGCTCAAGCCGAGACGACACCTGGAACAGAACACGAGCGGTCATACTACGCGTTTTGAACATCTTTCGTCAAATTATTGGCTACATAGCACAAGTATTCAATGGAAATGGATGAGGGCACTTCACTTGGGAACGGCAAATCTCCACGCCATTATACTTCCGTAATTTATCCATACCACCGAAAATTGAATGTAATTTGAAATATCTTTGTGCATGTAATGTGCCTAAGGTGCATGTTAACCACGACATGGAAAATAACTTGTAATATCAATTCAATATTCAAAGATTTATAAGTACGTAGATATACAAAACATATTATACATATACATAACATATATTGTTCGTGAACAGGATCATGCACGCAGTTAAAAAGTTATCCTTCCATGAGGTGTTTCTTGCTTCTTCTTCCCGTGGAGGGTCCGGATAGGGTTTGAACAAGTGCTAAAGTTAGTATGAAGAACGCATGTCTTTGTAGGTACACATATTTATTTTAAAAAAGTGACGTTTAACGTATTTGACTTAGACTTTATGCGCGTTAGATTTCACTACTAAACCGATACTAGAAATTGTTTGAAATAAAAAAAAAATGTTTTGAATCCGTCAACGTAAAGGCTGTAAATGTTACAAAACATCCGAGGTTTGGCTGTAAATAATTTATTTCAATATGAAATAGTATCCCTCACATATTATCAAATCCATTGTTATCTGAGAAATTCAGTTCCGGTCGAAATGTGGGAAATCTAGATAATTTATTTATCAGAGAACTGTTCAATATGAAAATGAGGCATTCGATTGTACGTGGCCTTTGAAGCGTGATGTGTAATGAATCGGAGTAGTTTTGTCGGACTGTTGCCAGCGAAAGTACAATATTGTTTCGAACTAAGTCAGGATCGACATCCAATAGTATTATTTCAGTGATTTTACATTACTGAGCTATGCTGTCTTTGAGTTAATCTCCGAAGGTAGATATTAGAAAAACATATGTAATATTACGAGCTAATTGCAAGGTACTATCAAGCATAAGCGGTTCTAGATGAATAAGTGGTTCCTATGATAAATGTGTCAAATTGGCGTGATACACATTCACATTATATATAAAGTACTTTGTGCGTTCTCATAGATGCCTATGACGTTAATTACTGGTAAATAATGCTAACATGGGAAATCAAATGATTCCAGTGGTGTCCTAAGACACATCCAACTGTACTGAGCACCTATAATTTGATCAGCAAACATGTTAATTTGGTTGAGCAACATGTAAAGTTGCTCGCGTCCGCAAGTCCGTAGCTCCGTAGGTAATATCAAAAGAGCAACTAAAGTAGCAGTAGAACTTGTTCCAAGTTCGTCCGGAGTAGTACTGCCTCCACACCTGAATTGGTGCCAGTGAAATCACAGGTGCCAGACTCATAACATCCCTATCTCGGGTGATGGGCGCAACGGGATACGACTAATGTCTTTGTATAGTTCGGTCTAAAACCTAATTTGTATTGCCGTTGTTAGGGGCGAAGGTAACTACTCGCATCAGTCTCAATCAGTCTCAGTCAGATCTTTAAGCTCAAAATAAATAAAATATTTAAAGAAATGGTATGGGCTGCTTCGGGTGCCGGGATTTATGGTACTCACTTCGAGTGCGTCTCTCTCGAAGTGCCTGAGCTGGAGGGTGAGCTCGAGCCGGCGCTCGCGGTCCGACCACAGCTCTTCCAAGGCGCCGCGCGTGCCTCGCAGCCGCTCGAGAGTCGTCTCCACAGCGGCCGTGCTCGCCGCGTCCGAGTCGCCAGACGATCTGCAACACGCGATTCAATCAACATAATATTCTAGCAGCAGTAATAGGCAAGAGCTACATAACTAGACATAGAATAATGGTCCGAGGACACCTTTTGTCAGAGAATATTCAATAAATAAGTTTAGGGAAGAAATAGACAGATCGTCAACAAAATTCAAATTGTTGTTTATGAATGAAATCTGAAGGACGCAAACAAAAATGGCTCTCAATCGTCGCCTCTCCACGATACATGTCTACCTACGCATAAATAGGATTACCATAAATTATATTTTCATTTTCACGTGTTCTCCTTGTTATTTACGCACCAGTTAATTTCAATAGGGACTTGTTCGTAAATGAAGCCGTGATATAAAGGGGGTTTTGTGTTTTAAGGTTCAAAACAAAACAACCAAACAGATTTTAACAAAATTCGAATTTAGAATTGAAAACCACGTTGTCACATAAAATATCAGGCTATCCAACATACCTACAGCATCACAAGGGTAGTTAGTAAAGGAGCGTACTATAAAATCGACTGTTAATAAAAAAGCCTGCCTCTCTAAATTAGCGTTAGTAAGAGCTAAACAACTAATTAAATTCTGGAACAAGACAATGCACTTCTGTATCGTTGCAGCTGGACCATTATCACGGACGATGCCTCATGTCAACTTTTAGCAATTTCCGTTACTATGTCTAATTATTTTATTCTTTCTGCTTTTAAGTGTTTGAAATAATGTGGTTCAATCTCATAAACAGAATAGCAGGAACATTCACCGAAATTAAAATTTCATGTAAAGTGGGTATTTGTGGAAACTATACGGCTTAAAAGTGATTGATTAAAAAAAAAAACTAAAATATCCGACGAATGCGAATGCGAATCACAAAACCCTTCCGGCCTTAAACCCTTAATGACGAACGAATAAAAAACTCACAGGAAGCAAAATACCCAAGTTCATTTACTTTGATGACATATATATATATATATATATATATATATATATATATTTTCAGTTATTGTGATTTAGCAATAGTTATTTTGATCTTTGAAGAATCGATTTTTCATAAAAACTTTGAAGTAAAAAAAAATCGATATCGGTTGATAAATGACGAAGTTCTGACGTAACAAACATAAAAGGAAATACAACCGAATTGATAACCTCTTCCGTTAGAAGTTTGTTTGAAAAGTAACGTAGCAGCTTTGAAAATATTAATATTAGTACCTACATTATACCGCAAGAAAATGGCAAAAAATTACAGATGCTCTTTAAAGTGTAAGAGAGATACGAGAGTAAGGAGACCTTAAGAAACCAATGTGATAACGAAATATTAGTAGTGCCAGTGACAGAAAGCTAAGAAGTAAGGAATCAAAGCATGTAACTAGGAAAACATTAAGATATAGAACCCTTCCATTCCAGAAGCCAAAGAAGAGATGGATGATTTATAAAAGGACATAGGCAAAACAAGAGTAAGTACTGAAATGAAAGATGACTTATATAAGAGAATATTTATACAAAAAAGAAAACGACTTGTGCCCACCCTACTTGTTAACATAGGCGCTATGTTGTTGGGTTATATTTGGATTAACAAGTATAGATTTTTGAAAACTAAATGTTTCATACGCTTTAGATATGTATCAAACGCTTAGAAAAGCCATTGTTTTTTCACGCGAATTTTTAACATACCTTTTTATAACTTGAGGTCAAAAACGAGGGCCAAAAACTGACAAGAATGATGACGTGAATCCACATCGATTTCAATGCATTAGATTATAGATCTAATGCATTGAAATCGATGTGGATTCACGTCATCATTCTTGTCAGTGAAGTTTTCTCTAATAACGGAACCACACTGGTTGATTTAGCCGGCCTAGGAGGCTTCCAATGTGGTTCTGTTCTGAAGTAGATATATTACCATAGAAGAGAAATGAGATTAGCTATTGAGAGGATTTAGACTGCAGAAGTACGTACCTCCATCGCAAGCACTGGACTGGAGACTTATGCCTGTGGGAACGCCGATGATATTTGAGCATTTTTCACCAAAATGCTCATTTCACCGGTTCTATCGGAAGTGGTAACAGGCAACGGGTCGGTAATCGTTACTACCACTGCGAATACTAAGCAGTCATCGGACTGTTATACGACGAGCACGTAATAAGGTTAGGGAATTATTTAATGGTCTCATTAAAAGCCTACGGTAGTTTAATGCATCTTACGATTAGTATGCACAAGGTGCATAATAATGCATGGTACTTTAATAATTAAATTCATAGAAACGGATTAGTTGACTCGTTATGGATTGATGGATGATGCATTCAGCAAGGATTCCACTTCCATGCTTCGGAAGTCTGGTAGTATTTTCAGCTTTATATCGAACGCCTATAATGCTGTCTGTGGCCACGGACTCCTTCGTGTTTCAGTGCTATAGAATCTCGCAGGCAACTCAAGCGTGACAAGTTTTTTAACCGAGATTATATACTGTTGGTTTCGTGTTGTCGCTGATATGCCAATAACTCGTGAACACAATAAACTAGGCTTGTTGAAACCGATGATACTTTAGAAAAAAAAAATAAATTGAATATTAATATTCTTTCGGCAAACAAGTGATTCTATACGCACAATGAATTTGAAGTTCTGTAAACCGATTCAAGAAAAACACGCCAGCTAATTGCCAACCTATATATTTCAGGCGTTTGAAAGTAAATTAACACAGTGGCATATTACACTCTCATCAAGTACCCCTAGCTACTTTACGCAATTATTTTTTGATTTCATTTCACTAATAAGGATAATGTTTTTATTCTAATAAATAAGCTTAACCAGATGGCTGATGTCCAAGGTGTATCCTCGTATTACCTTTAATTGAACTAACGTCACAATTATTAGATATTTAGATACTTAGATCGGGCTCAGTGGCGCTTACTAGGAGAGGCCTATGTCCAGCAGTGGAAATAATGAGTTTAAAATAATAAAGGAATAAATGAGTTTAAGTTTCAACAATAATCATAACGATGTTTAATTTCGGAAGTCCTTGAGATTGACGTATCATACCCATGGTTATTCATAAGTGGGTTTTACCCATTAATTAATTATTGATTAGCTTACTTGCAAGGTTAGGTACGTGCTACTATTCCCAATTAAAACATTTGGTTAAATTGACAACATATAAGCGGCAAATTAGCTTATCTATAACGACAGCAACCAACGAGCCTCGATTCTCGTACTCATTAGACAGGTAGATTGATATAGGACTGCATCGATACGTCATTTTGGATTGACTGGTAGGTTTCAGATTACATTTCAATGTGCCTTAAACATAAAATTTCTATATAAAACTAACTTTATGTGGATATTTAATTTTTTTTTTTTTGTTAAAAATGTTTGCTACTTTAATAGAATACCATTTGTGATGCTAATGCGATTGACAGAAGGCAGCAACTATCTTTTAAATGTTTTTAAAATAGCTGAATTCGGAGGTTCATATGGAAAACAGAAAAAACGGGAACTCATCAAGTACTCAGAAGAGAAAAATGTTTTTGTCGCTTTTTTTATTGTACTGTAGGTGTTTGTTGGATATTCTTAAAACCATCAAGTAACACTGAACAGTCAGCAGTGTAGACGAATTTTGATGTATCGATAATGAATTAAGCAGTTATATGTATCAGTCATAACCACTATGTAGCCTAACTTTTGTGTTACATTTTATGTTTCCTGATTTGGTCAGTGTATTGCCGTTTGTCATCGGTCATGAACCTATTTGACAATGGCTCGTATCATGTCTCGCGGACACACGAGTGTAATCGGGCAACAATAAAGCAACACACCAATATCCCGAACAATCTAAAGCCCACTTATTTTCCAAATTGTATTCACGAACGAAACCTTTGAAAAAAGTCCCAACGACTCCTATATTTTGGACGGAAAATTACTCGAACTCGTAAAAATTTTGACTAATACTACGAAAATGATTACTTGATGCGGACGTGTGACAGCTCTTTTCTTCTTTTGTTGCAAATAGACAATTGTTCTTAACGCGAACAATTTGTGTATTCGCAACAACGCTACATGAACATAGCCAAATTACGCAACGCAACGACATCTACACTTAGTTTCCAATGGTTACGGTATTCAGAAGTCGTAGAGTTGCTTGCGTCATGGGCATTGGAAAAGTGGAGGATGCTCGTAATACAGCACTTAACTATTGTTACAAAGTAAGGATGCAATAAAAACGACATCTCTGGGAAGTATGCGTGGTGCAGCCTTGAGGGAGCGGATAACTCGATGAGGGTTGGTAACAAATACCTATGGGGAATAAGGCTCGTATAATGTGGCTCGTATAGTAAGTAGGTGTTTATTGTTACAATGTTGTCTGGGAAAACTAGAAAATAGCGTAGCTAATTTATAGCGCGATTAAACGATGGACAAGAAGATGCGAGCATTCCAGCGTCAAGACCGTTGCCGGTGTCGCCGAAGCGAGGCGCATTCCTCACGCGTCGGCGCCCAGTCGGAACCGAGAGATATCGTCAACATCTTATGCACTTTTCATAAACTAAAAGTGCGAACAACACGTTACGGTAGCGCATGAATACCTGAACCTAAAGACGGCGTCACGGTCACGGTAGGTATACTACTCAGGTATAGGATAAAGCGGATTTATTAATGCAGAAACGAAACAAAATATGAATGAGGGATAAAATGCTTCAAATAAGTTGCTTACAAATATATTTGCATGTGTACAATCCACCGTGATTGGCATATGTTTCAAACTTATTGTGCACGTACAAATATGTCAGAAAAGAAACATCGTCAAATAATAGATGGCTATTTTTTTAATTGAAATAAGATCCTATTTTGTTATCGTTGGCTCGCGCTTGCCGAGTAATAACAGCTTTGCCGCTATTGAACGGAAAATTTAATTTTACTGTGGACCGAAATGCGCTCCACAGATAATATCTGCAAGAACGAAGGATCTCTTCAGAAACTACTTATGTTAAAGCTGATGCTATAAAATTACTCGACTCTGGATCTTAATTATAAATTCAAGACTTAGGTACAGATACTCCATCATCAGCAAAAAAAGTGATAATCAATAGCACTCAAGTGAGCAATGAACCTTGAACTAACGGAAGTATGAAAGTTTCTGTGCATTATGAGAAGGCGATTGCTTTTCTTAGTCCCTAACCATTTGCAGTTTAAATAAGAGCGCGAGTTGCATGCGACATAACTTCCACCACCTGCAGCGAGTACATTAAGCCTAATTGAATTTCCGATTCGTAGATGCAAGTAATTTACTTGTCGGGTATAGCTATACCTACATATTCTTAATAGTGGCCAAAAGCAATCAATTCACTAAAGGAAGACATAAACAAAACGCTCGATAATGGCTAACCGACCGGCGATAACTGTTTAATATACAAGTTGTTAACTAAAACCTATGCGTGTGATGCCGAGCTGCAGCAAAGTGCGCTCAGCAGTATTTCATTTTATTACTATTTTGCTCGTAAAAAAACGTTCTCATGATGAGAACAGAAACCCTCAAGAAAGGGAGCTTCGGTCGCCGGACAATTAGGCCTCAGTAGTAGTTTATGGGCAGTTAAGAGGCATCCATCGGCGGACATTTAATATCCGGTTTTATTAGTGCGGTCAGAGATGACGGGATGAAAAAGAACCGGGCACAGACTTCCTTCGCTGCACAGCACAATGCCCCGCAACGCATCGATAACGACGACAGCCAACGGTATCCGTATCGACATCTTACAAAAGGGAATATAGCAAACTCACGAAGGACTGCAATGTGGAATAATCGATTGCGGCTTGACCACATGGCGTCAAGATAAATAATATAAGAATTGTGGTTACGCATCCACGTAGTGCGTAATACGCATTGTCCTGTTTAGTGTTAAAATAAATCAATGTTTTTGAAACAATATCGTAATGGAGTGACAGCCGCGGCCATTGTCTTACGATCGCTACGACTTTTTTGATAAACACATTCCACAATGCATGCCTGCATTCATTGCGTCAGCTCGTCAAGGACATCTGATAATGTACGTGTGATGTACGAAAACGGGCAGAGCCTGGCTCATAGATATTCAATACTTGACTTATGCTTCTATTGTTCAGGTATGGGAAGCGATTATGAGGCACAGGCCCATGTTCGAACAGCGTAATTTACTTACGAATTTTACTCAATGAATACGAATTCAAAATGTTCCGAGGGTAAGATCAATCCAACAAACTCTCGTACATATTGTAGCCCTACTAAAAGATTATACACATGCATATTTAATAAACATAGAGTAAATTAATTTAGGGTATGTGACGGAGCACTTAAGTAATTAGCTCCCAGCTGCCATGTGAACCTACCTAAGACATCACTTTAGTTCAGGTTTGCTTCTTGACTAAGAGACATTCTGTCCAGGTAAATTTGAACATAATACTTAATGATTGTAGCCACCGCTTGACAAGTTGAAACTAACTATATTTCTATTTGCAAGAAGAGACTATTGACATGAAGACATGTTCTATTGTATGTCGATGGTCACAAATCTTAATTTGATGCATTGATGCACCATGAGTGCACATCTACTTTCTATATGCGCCAGCGGTTGCGTGACTGGCGCCGACCGCTACCCGACATACCCGCCTAAGCATAAGGACGGACAGACGCGCATACAAACCACGCGCGTGCCACTCGTAAACACATCAATAAACAAATACGGAACGGGATTCAACGCGCAAAACATTCATATCGCATACTCAATTAGCAAATAACAGAGAAATAATGTCAATTATACCGGAAAATAGACAGTAAAAAGCCAATCAGACATCTATACTAACTAACAGAATCAACTCTCAGTAAAACGTTTAAGTAAATATTCCAATTAAACCCAGTTTTGTTGAACAAAACGGAATTCAAAGGATTAACGGAATTCTTGCGCAGGCCTAATCAGCTTTCTAGAGAACTCTATGTGGCAATTGCAACGGATACAATTTGCCACCACTCTATGAATACTCGTACTCATGTGAAACATCGTTTTTTGCTTAAAGAGTTTCGATTCACATATTTCAATTACAATTGTTATAAGCTTTCTCTATACCTAAGAACCGGTAAATGGGATAATTACAGCGAGACAATGTTCCGCATCGTATTTTGAAGAATTATCATCGCGCATCTTTTATAATGTCATCTCTATAAACATTGTGTGAATTTAAATGTAGCTATTTATACTAAAACATAAGCAGATATTAACAATCGCTTACCCGATGACTACGCATGTGACCACTACATTACAGTAGTACAATCGATTTTCGGAAAATTATGATTAGAATATATACCTAACAAAAACGTTATTGAAATATATGGTTGTAGTGAAAGTGCGGCGGCGGTAGTTTCTAGTTAAAACTGACAGACGAGCATAAATTCCTCTTGACAATACTTGAACATGTAATATACTAGTTCACTATTTAACTTAAAACAGATCGTGTGATCCCACAATGGGATGACTGTTAGACATGTTTGTAGCTTCAATAAAAATGTCGTAAACGCTTAGATAAGATGTCAAGCACCCGCTGCGCCGGTGCATCTGAGCTGTACATCAGATGTAATCACAGAGAAAATACCACAAAAAAACTGATAGCCGTATGAACTGAAAATGCATAAAAGTAAAAATAATTACAGCTAGCATTATACTAAGAGTCTTAT
The DNA here is from genome assembly GCA_921293045.1 of Aplocera efformata. Classification (NCBI taxonomy): domain Eukaryota; kingdom Metazoa; phylum Arthropoda; class Insecta; order Lepidoptera; family Geometridae; genus Aplocera; species Aplocera efformata. The sequence continues at coordinate 16,224,175 of OV121038.1, read as the reverse complement.
AGACAAGAAGGGACAGAAGATGGATGTTTAATAATCAAAGATGTCGTCGAGAGTTCCCATGTTGTAATACAACTGAATCGACAGACCCACGATGGAAAATAAATAACAATCTCAGGCGACTGGGAGTCTCAGGACGTAACAATCGTGAGTAACTTGTAAAGAGGTTATATAGGTATTAGATGGGACAATTGTGTTGCGTGTCAGCAGCAGGGACTGGCGTGAGGTCGCGTCGCCCCCTCCGTAATCCTTACTCGCCAGGCCGGAAGAGCCGATTGCGAGACAATTCAGACAATTCGAATCACTGAGACCCATCAAGCATTGTTGACCACATCCCGACAAACAGAATGTGTGGGCGAAAAATACATGAAAAGTGCCCACAACGAAGCAATGCAAAAAAACCATACCAAAGTTTGGCATACCAGATGAGTTTGTTCTTGCCAGTTTTTTCGCTAATAAACGTTGACCAGTTGACAAGTTCAAAAACTTTACAAAAAAAGTATTGCGTAAAAATTTCACAATAGTGTAAAAGATCTTTTCGATGTTTAGACACGGGGCCAGTCAAGAAAAGGTTACGTCTGCAAACGACACAACGCAATGATGCATTCGACCGATCAAGCAATGACTACCGGCTTTTGTATTTTCACAAGGGGAGGCTAGAGTAACAAGCGAGCTGTAGTCCGTGCAAATATTGTCCAAGAGCTACCAAGATGCTTATTAGAAGGGACATCGAGGACTTTGTGGGAGCAGCCGCAAACAAAGCGGCGTCTGTCCAATATTCTGCATCGGCGAATGGGTGATTGCATCCGTCATATTTCATGCACATAAGTGGTTAAATTTGTGGAATAAGAATTGTATTTTTACAGGACAGCAACATTGGTTTGGTCTAAATTTAAAAACATTTAAAGTGGCGATACAGACTTAATTCATGAATTCTTTGTAGGTAGTTGAGTACTTGACAATCAATCATGCTAAGTGTTATCAACATTGAATAACACGACATACTTATTCTGAAAAATTCCGTTATGGTTTAAAACCACGCCTGTAGAGTAGGGTTCGCTTTACCCTCTGGGTATGGAATCCTAAAGCAACGGATTTAAAAACTAACTAGCTACCAATTAATTTTAAGCCTCAAGAGATATTTAATGAAGTTTAATATCAATTTTCTATCGAGTCTACTTAGTTATCCTATTAGAAGCTTCATCAGAAAAATAATCTTTCAGGCTTAATCCAAAGCTTTGTCTAGACGATGTCGAATAAGGCTTATTAATAGACCAGTGACTCTGAATAATTGCTATTTATATTTGCAATAAAATTGACCAATACCGGTGATCGACACAATGGGTGAAAACATAAAGGGATTTCGTCTATTCATTGTTTCCCGTTGCAGTTTGAATGGCGAAGAATATCGGCCAAACCCATTGAAACGCACAATATACTTCCAGAGCTCTCAGGACGAATGAAGTACTATTGCACTTTGTTCTATTCAAGATGTTTTTAATATAAATTAATAGCTTAAAATTAGCCGAACGAAGTTGAGAATAATGTGAATAAAAAAATCATGAAATCTAATGGAATTATGTTGTATAATTTGGATACATAATAAACTAAGAAACTTAATGAAATGCTTGCGCGTCTCTTGTAAAGTGTACTCATGAATAGAGTTTAGGACTTGGAAAGTCTGGTTTAAAGATTTTCTCGGAAATTTGCGTAAGTTTAATTTCCAAAACAGTTGCGTCTTGCCAAGTAATCCAACTTAACAGGAACAGATTGGCACTTACATATGTCTATTTGCATTGAACAAATTATGATAAAGAAACCCTCTCATACCTATAATACTATATCACTTAATTGTTGTTTTGTCAACAATACAATGCTAGTCAACGGAACCTATATCAAAGAGACCTTTTAATTTTGTACATTGATGAAGATCTTTTTGATTCGCTCCCCTATCAGAGGGGGAGTTTGCGAATGATGGACATTTGGTTTAATAAAATAAATCGGTGTATAGTAGTACCTTTAAGTATATTAATAATAATAGAAACCAGGTGTCTGTCTGCTACAGAAAATAGGTAGCTGAGAGTTTGGTTTCTTACCGTGCTTGCCATTCATTTCAAGTATTACCCACGGCATTAACTAAATGGTTATTTCAGCAAAAATTTGATTGTGACTATGACAGACAAATTGTTGTGGTAGCTATATAATAAAGGAACGCTTTGAAGAATCGGAGGGCACATTAAATTGTTAGATGCGGTTTTACCAGCTAAGATAAGGGCACGTGAGAATCTTTCCGAGCTGTACTTGTTTGAATTATTAAACGCTTTTCTAGAAGAAGCCTTCCTCAGTACTTTTGAAGATTCATTTACGCAACCGAGAAGCCGGTAGAGTTCCCTTTGCCAGGTTGGGCAGTTTTTAATTTACTGGTTAATAAAATACACAATAGAAATACAAACAAGTATTTGGTATTCCCATTTCAATTACATTTACGTTAAAATGTAATTTGTAATTGGTATTTCAAATATAAGGCTTAAAAATACATTTTAGCGATCTTATTAATGTGTGCGTTCTGCAGAAAATAGCACTCGATAGTTATCGTAAGCAAAATGGCGACCGCTAAATATATCCAGAAATTGATACCACGTTCTTAAAACGGCGAAAGAAAGCATTATGAAGGCAACCGGCATGTCCTAGAACCTAAAATTCGAAGACATATCTACGAATACGGATTGAGTTACCGTGGTAGATCAAAGTCTTTTCTCCAACTCTTCTTGAGAGCAGCCGATGGGAACATTATAGGCTGTTTAAGAGATGCTGATGAGGCTGATGTGTTGGATTAATTCTCTATTTACTGTAAAATGTATTTTAAATCTCAAATACAAGGCTCGAAAACATTTTGAATACATGCGAGATAGTATTTAGTAATTTGTATTTTAATTAAAGCAAAGCCCATGTCTGCCCTTTGCCGACCGCATTAAAAATGATTTCGCGTAGCGATGTTTGAGTTAGCTATTAACTCAAATAAAGCTACGCTGAACAGTTTTTAACTTCGAATTGAAGAGGGTTTCGTGAGACGAAATATTCTGTTACAAATCGAATAATTAATTATTCAATTACTACCTAAATAATGTAGATTTTAGAGTTCTGATTTCAGGCTTTATTCGAAATACACCGGATTAACTTTATTTGATTTAAAAAGATAGGATAATGAAACGTATATCACAAAAAAAGTCAGTATTCAGTTTTTCCTATTGTTTGTATTGTAAAATGAAAGCAATACATATATTGTATAATACCAAATTTCTACATTGTCAATTGGAAGTACCCTACATATTTTTGATAATTATTAAAAATCTTTGTTTTTTTTCTAAAAATTGTAAAAAACGATTTTATTCCCTCAATTCCTAACCAATTCAGATCAAATACTATAAGATGTGAAATTCGCAATCAGCAACCATCTCCTAATTTTAAAGAAGTTCCCCTTCTTATGGTCTGGTTTGATCATACAAATCGAATTCCTCCTTCAATACCAATACCTCCAATACCAATTCATCCCAAAAGATATACAAGAATTTCGCTCGCTACCCTCACTCGTTCCATAACTACCAAATCTACGTGAAAACTACATTTTTTTACATAGTGAAAAATAGTAGTAGTCTTAGTAAAAACACATGGAATCTAAAACAATACTATAAACAATAAACACCGAAAAGAAACGTGCAGTATCAAAATTAATCTACTAAAATCCTATTATCTTCCACCCCGAAACATAACGCATCGGTGTAGATTGATCATTATAAAAGGGCTATAAGCCCTCGTCTAATTATGTTCACTACGCGATAATTAAGTCTACACATCCTTCTACAGCATCCAAGCAAATAAAATAAAACATGCTGACCACATATAAAAATGCTATTAGAACTGCGATGCCTACAATAATTTTTAAATTATTTATATGTACGACCTTCTAAATCCACAACATTTATATTATTACGTACTCGTCGTATAACATAAGTTAACCAACAATAAGGTACACGAGCAACTTAAAAAGAATCTAAAACACTAATTAAGCACATCCACGGAGATATACACTTGTAAGCAGGTTGTAAACGTGTAGCATCAAAATTAAGAAAAAAATCATACATTCGTAATTGGAAATAGTTAGTAGGGCGCGAAACCGCGATGGGTCGGGAGCGACGAGCGCACGTCGCTCAGCGAACTTTTCCAAGCGGATACTGACTGGCTGAGTGCGATGCTTAGCACGCTACTCGCCGCGCCGTGTGTCGCCGGCAATCATACGCGAAAAAAAATTGCCAAGTCTATTCCGTGGTCACAGATCGGGAGGGCCAATTTCGTATAGCCCTTGTCATTAGCTGAGAATACCTTTTATTAACCTGTGATGTCCCACTGCTCTACAAAGTTCCCTCCCATACTCTTCCAAGTGTTGCGGTCTTGGGCTAAATCTAGCCAATCCTGTTTGCTTGTTATCCATGTCATCACACAACATAAGCATAACACAAGTTTACGTATTTGTTTGTTCTATCATTTCGATTTACTGAATTGTACTTACGCATACATTTAGTATGCTGTATGAAGTACTTAGCAAAATTAGCAATAATAATTATGATTAGATCTAGTGAGACTGAATCGAATCATGCAAAATAGTAACTATAATTGTATGCTGTTATAAGAAAAATTGTTGGATATGGTAATTATCTAATATTAAAGTTTCTTTAACAACCGGTCAGAATGTTGCGGTACTTTACAAACGCTTAAAAAGTGCTTAGAATTGACGAACGAGGAGGGATGGAGGGATGGCTTTGTGTGTGAACTGAACCGACCCCGGCTAGTGTATACTCCAACTTATGACAATCAAGAAATACTCGCTTAATAGAAGCCATATGTTGGCAACAAAAAAATAAGAAAAGAAGTCTCCGTAGCTTAGCGGGCCTTGCCTTCGAAACGAGGGGTTCGTTTCCCGGCTGGGGCAGACTTTGTGTGATGAGTCACGGGTCTTGAATATTGGTCTTGTGCTTCTGTGTTTGTCCATGCCACCTGCGACACAGGGAATCCTACTCCAGGGGTACGAGTATTTAAGTTTTTTTTTTATCAGCTACATAATCGAGCTAAGTATGTACGCGGAATAGTACGTCCAAAACTACTATACCGTTATATGATTTGTACTCTACTATGATTTTGTAACATAAGGTAGGTAAGGACCTACCTACCTTATGTTACAAAATTATTCCTAATCTTACCTAAAACTATCTAATGAAAAAACTCATGAAATTATTTTTTTTGCCACATTAGTAATTAAACGTCAATTACTCGCAAGTGTTGGTGGTCTAATTGCTTTGACTAGATAGTAATCCAATAACAATATAATTAATATTTAATCTGTATTTATGTAACTAGTTGTTTCCCGCGACTTTGTCCGCGTGGATTCAACAATTTTTGCGCGGTACCATAATTTATATTTATCTTTCTAAAACGTAAGTAGCCTAAGTTACTCCTTATAATATCGGCTATCTGCCAGTGAAAGTCCCATCAAAATCTTTAAAGAAACAAACGGAGAGATAGAAATCATATTTTATATTTATAAATATATATTATATTTATAATCCTCTATCTAGGGCACGCGTGATCGTATAAGTTTATTTATTTAAAAATAGACGTTTTATAACTTAAATTACTGATAAAAAGTTGATAAATGTATGAAACAGAGAAGCTCGCGGAAGAATTTAAGTTATTTATAGGTAGGAAAGGTAGCTATGTGATGACGCGTACGGGACCAAAATGGCATCGTTATTACGAAGAAAAATAGCAAACAGTTCTTGCACTTCCAATAAAAACATTGCATCATATAAACAGGACAAATATATAATATTACACCCTAATCGGAACATAATGTTTCGTTCTATGCGTAAGCGGCACTTTTTTTCTCGTAATATGTGATCTTTCGCCCGGTTTTCAACTGTGACTACTGGCGACTTTCCTGTTACGGCAACTGGCTAGCGAGTTAGACAAGGGCTGATTCACTGTATACCACGAACCAATCAGCGGTAATCATACTTAAATTATAAATGCGAAATTCTGTCTGTATGTTTGTTTAATTACATTCTACTATAAAAATTCTAAAATAAAAATTCTACTGACTAATAAATGTTATTATTCTTTATAATAAATGAATTTATGACAGATAAAAACTTGTTAAATTGATAGTACCTTTTTTTTTTTCGTGGATAAATACTTTATCTACCTTAATTTTAATTCAACGATTATTTTTTTTTAACTTTTTGACATGTATAATGAATTATGGTGACAGTTTTTTTTTTTTTTTTTGTTTTAAATATCTTTAAATTTATATTAAATAATAGTTTTCAATGATTGTGACACATATTATAATATTGCATGCCGAAAGGTAGAATACATTGATACTAATAATAATATTGACACCTTCTATACCTACATGTATTTCAAGCAATAAAGTATACTTTGACTTTATTACACCTTCAAGCCTCAACGGTTGAATGGATTTGGATGATGTTACGAATAGAGATGGATTAACAAATAGGCTACTTTTGTTAATAAAAGAATAACACTACTTCTATCAGTCTTTTTTCCATGGTCTCATGATGAATTCTGAATTTGATTTTACTTTTCATGTCACACTTTATTTAAAAGATATAAAGAGAAAAACTGCTTTGGTGTTTAGAATAGAAAGTTATTTTTTCAATAACCAAAAAAAATCTTATCTTATTTAGTATATAACCTTGCAAAACAAAAATAAAAGTACCAAGTTATAAGTATTTCGCAAAATTACTGCTTACAATCAATTAGTAATGCCTCTTCGAATCAAGCATTTCTCACAGAAACCATGGCCATTGCGTCAATAGGTAACTCACGTCGATTTTTCAACTGAGAGACAACCATGTGTTTGTAAGCATGCAATTCAGTATTGCAAACTGGCTTTAATGATCGAAATTGCAAGTTTTTCACGCGTTGAGTAAGAGGCTGAGCGCGACGGAAACTCGCCAAGTTCTCCGGAACCTTTTATGGAATCCCGCGGTATTTATAGACTCCTCTTCTAAAACACGTCAATAAATTAATAAACGGGTAGAACGAACCTCTGCCGTTCCCGTGATGGAGCCCATTATATCCAGTTTCTTGATACATTACCGCCAAATATATAGATACTAGCTGCGCCCCGCGGTTTCACCCGCATAGTTCCCGTTCCCGTGGAGAATACGGGGATAAATTGATTTTATTTTTTCGTTAATTTTCCAATGTTTTTAATAGTTATTCTGCTATTCGGGACGGAAACAAATCCAACAAATCAAAAACCATGGCAATCGGTCCAGCCTTTCTCGAGTTATAAGTGTTGTAACTAACACGACTTTCTTTTATATACAATATATAGATAGAAATAGTTTTATTATTGATTTCTTACAAATATCAAATAGTCATCCATACGTCATTACATAGCTGTCATTATACGTCAATTTTGTTATTCCAAGTCTGATTCTTTTTTGTTATACCACGTTTTATAGTGACTGACGTTACATGTCAAGTCACACGGGAATGATGTCGAACGGGATATCCTATGTCCTTCTCCTGGCTCTAAACTACCTCCCTGCCAATTTTCAGCTAAATCGGTTCAGCCGTTCTTGAGTTATAAGTGAAGTAACTAACACGACTTTCTTTTATATATATAGATTGTTCCATATGATTGTACGCTTCATCGTTGTTTACTTATTGCGATTTCTGGATCGTGCAATTGTTACACATAATACCATGCTTCCATGGGTTCCATGGGAAATTTATTGATTACACGCTACCGGAACTCAATGTTATATCTATTCTATCATATCCGGCTCCACGGATAGCCATAACATGATATAGTCCTAAACACTAAACTATTGTTTACTTAGGTGAAGCACCGCAGCATCTGTGTTTCATCTCTTCGTAAAATGTATATATATATAAATATATATATATATGTTAATCAAAATAAAGTAGTCAAAACAGTGTAGATAGACATCCGTTAAATAATAGATGATCATAAATATCCCGGGTGTAAACTTTATTTATTTATTCTGTAGTTACTCACTCGATATTTAGTTCACGTGTAACGAGTGAAACGTCTGCTAAGTTGCTAAAACGTGAATTTAATATAAGTTCGTACTCCCGAGACTTATGTTTTAAAACACTATTTTAGCCCTGGTAGTTAAATATATCAAACCTACGAACTTTCCAGTAATATAAAATAACAGTGAAGGAATCTGCATTGATCATTGGTTTCCACAAGTAATTTTACGAACATAAAAAATTACCTGGATGTCTGATAGCAACTATGTCTTATTGAAACTAAAGTTTAAAGCATCTACAATCATCAAATCTACCCTAGCTATTCACTTCAAATACCTATAGACCCTGGAATTGAGTTCAACGATTTCCACCGTACATGGCTCAGAAGCATCTTCCATTTAACATTACTAAAGAATTCTTTGTAATCGCAGATACTTTGTCTCCGAGGAATTGACCACAAGCTCCTCGACAACGCGCAAGACGAAACTTATAACCTTTGAAGATGTTTAACTCTAATTGAACAATAACTTATTGAGAAGAAAAACAAAAATCCCAACTGCGTGAAAAATTACTAATGACATTTAAACATATTAGTTGTATATCCTACTAATACGAATTATAAATGCGAAAGTTTGTAAGTATGTATGGATGTTTGTAACAGAACGGCATAACGGATCTGGATGAAATTTGACGCAGAGATAGATTATAGTCTGGAATAGCACATAGGCTACTTTTTATCCCGGAAAAATGTACGGTTCACGGAGGAAGTCCAACCGCGGGTAACACCCCGGGCGCAGCTAGTATTTATATAAAACCCTATACTTTGAAACCACACTCGATAGATTTTATGTAAAACATATTTTTGGAAGACAAATATGTTGCTCAAATAAGGCACAATTAAGTTAATAATTAACTCTCACAATTAAGACGGTTCTAACGACTTCACTCAAGCTAAAATCCATCAAGCCGTTTAGATTACAGAGCATGCCTAAGATATAGGTATATGAGTACATAATTATATACACCCGAAAAACAACCCTTTTTATGGATATGGAAATCTTATTATGGATCTTAATATATTAATGGATCTTATTATCAACATATCTTATACTAATAACTGATTTTAAAAAGTATAAATATTTATTCAATAGCAAAGTTATTCGTAAAGTAGCAAATAAACGAAACGGACAATGAAACGTGGCATCCTACGAAAGTTCAACTCCCAGGGTCAAGTGCGCATGACCATCTTGAGGAATATCTCATTGAGAAAGTTTTCGGTTCCTCCAGATTCAATATCGGACTCAAAGTAGTTCAACAGCCTACTTATATCTTAGATATTTCACTCAGCAACATAGGTAAAGTAGACGAGGTCGTGTCTACAAATAAGGTTACGCACTATCCATTAAAATGTATAGTAAAACAAGACTTTTATCATACAAGACATTGACGAAGACATTGTTCATCTAGGCTGCCTAGAGCCAAATGTAACTGTATGTAAAATAAACCGCAATGTTTCGGGATTTTTAATAAATTACATTTGTCTGTAACTAACGGAATACACACTTATTTTTTTCGTGTTATTATTATTGTATTGTAGTACTGAATTAATTTTCATCTATGCCTAACTTGTTCTTTTTTATCCCTTGTAGGCCATCGTTTGACCGCTATCTCACCTGATGGTAAGTGATGATGCGGTAGAAGATGTAACACGATGGCCTAGAAAATACCTATTCACTCTTTTCTTTTACGTTCCTTAAAACGCATTTGGAACAAAATAATCTATTTCTTTCCTATTTTCATAAGAGAAGCAACGAAGGACTTCGGTTGTCATTCAGAGTACAGTTATAAACGAACAAAGAAAAACCCCCTTGCACGAGGATTCCCTGTGTTGTTAGCGGCATGGAAACCCGAGAACAAACTTCATTTCAACCACACAAAGTTTCCCCCTGCCGGGGATAGAGCCCAGGACGCCTTTCTGAGAGCAAGGTCAACTTAGCTACGGAGCTGTGATATAAAATACGCATACAAATTTTCATTTACAATTTTCTACACCCTTTACTCATCGATTGCGTCACACACACGCCATGTCGCAGTTAATACCTCCTAATTAGGCGCCTTATCAGGTAACACCTGACACAAATTAATAAATAACACATACTTGTTCGATATTGGAGAATGGTATAAACAATACGACTAACCTTACGCAATGGTATTTTAATATCATCATAAAATTCTCGTAATACGAGGGGAATATGCTGGAGGCATCAGGATAGAGCGTCACGGCGCGATGTTGTCAACACCCACGCTACAAGACTAATTGAAAAACAAAAATGACTTACAACATACATGACTTACTCATTTTACATTTGGCTTTTCGACTTAAACAATATGCGAGTCTCAGTTCGGTTATTTCGGCTCTGCCAAAAAGATTTGGTAGAATTTGCTGCCTCATTATTTGCTACGGTTACAGCACAATAAGTAATTTAAAACGGTACAATTATTTTGCGCCTTATTATTATTTCGTAAAAGCTACGAATCCATATACAGGTTGTAACGGCCTAGAAAAACAATGCTGTGAAAGTATTTTTACTTTATGTTTTGAAAAACATTTTCCTAACTGTTTAAAACATAAAAATTCGGAGGATAGATTTAAAAATTACTTTTCCGATTAGATAAATAAGAGACAAAAAAGTTTTGCTTGTGTCCTAAAATGTTTTATAACAAAATAATAGTTCAGATGACAATATCAACATCAATATTCCCCATTAAAATGTTTTGAAAATTTTATACAGTGTTGATAACTATATTTTTAAGGTGGCGATAGCGTCTCAACTATTCTGCGAGAATTAGACCACGTTGCAAACCTCCAGCGTGTAGCAGACTATTCCTCATTGGACTCAACTGTCCATTAAACAACGACGCTCGAACGTACACAACTTATATGTATACTATTGCTTAGACGAATAATTTAAATTGTATGTCCTTGGCGGCCTACCCCGAGAGTTTCATTATAATGCAGCGCCATTTGTAGTGATAATAACACGATAATTGTCCGGTCCCGTGTCGTTTTACTAGTAGTAGGCAACGCTGACTATAGACCAAGATCAAGCTGCAAGATCGGGTATTTAATCGGAATCTATTTTTTATATACTGCGAACCGCAGTGTTACATGCGGTTTTCCTGAGAGTTTTCTGCGCAATTTCTTATTTTTTTATTTCATAAGAACCTTCTCCTGACAATAACAAACACAACAGAAAAGAATTAGCAAAATTGGTCAAGCTGTTCACGCGTGATTCATTATTAAATATGTAGATTAAGTTTATGAATGGGGGAACATATTTTTGTCAAAAAGTGGCCACTAGTATTTTTAATGAAAATAATATTACTTGATGATACCGAACAAAAAAAATCCCTTGGATTTTCAATATCATATTGAAAGTTGCAATTTATCCTCATAAACTACACACAAATTCAATTTAAATTGTAATTCTATCGTGTCCAAAAAATAAAATGTATAGTTGTTCGCTCACGCCGCGTTGGATTGAGAAATTTCAACAAAATGCGGTTTTTATTACTTAACTATACCTAACAGTTAAGTCACAATAACCGTGACATATAGAAATAGCCAATAACATAGCCTCGCAAACTTTGTCTGGGCAATGATGAGTACTTTAAATATGTACTACATTATTTTACGGATCGTTAAAAGTTTACGCAGCGCATGTCAAATTATTGCAATTTCAGTAGGGATTACTAATTTTATTAAAAATATAATAGTCTTACTTGCTCATAATGTAGCTATCTATAGGCGAGTTAATTTTTAAATTATGTTCAAGTAGTTTTTGAGTTTATCCATTACAAACAATTGCAAATCAAATTGACTTTATAATATTCTTAGTAGTATAGAAGTAGAGATTCGATATTCGAGAATGCATTCATTGTTGTCATTTTATAGATACCGAACACATTTTAATTCCGGTGTAGGCACGTATTAGGTTCAAACGGGCGAAGAAAGGTCACAGGAAAGTAAAATACGCAATTTTATTCACTTAGATGACATATTTTTTTTCAGATATTGAGATTTAACAACCAAACTCTTGATTCGATTAAAACCTTATGGAAAGCATATCATTTCTAATTAAAAATAATTTTCCATTTCGGTTATTAAATGATGTACAAAATACAACCGAATGGATAACATCTTCGGAAGTCGTTTGATAATAGACGTCTGAAGATAAGAAATGGCTCCAAAATCAAACAAGTTCAATGAGGATAGATAGGTCGCCAGTCCTCAGTTCCAATCTGACCACAATTACTAAATGTTATATAGTCGCGGAATATTCGGTGATGAAGTGTTCCACTTGCAACTGCGCTTTCGCGTGAACACAATGAATGCCACTCCGCGGATGAGACTGTCGATTCCGCCGTCGACGCGTGCTGACAGCTGTCAGATAGCGCTCACACACCAGTATTGAGTACACTTCTGTCCTGTCCCTATTCTTATTAAATGGGTCGCGTACCGTTGTACCGTTTTCCCGAGCACCGTATAAAGGCGGATGCTATTGTTACACGAATTCAAAATGTACAAATCCAGGTCCACGGGTAGTTTACATCAAAATGCAGTACAAAAACAATAGATATTAACCTCGGTTAGACTTGTGAACATTTTACGGTGTTATTATGCGCATCATTTAGGTTAACTAGGTACTGAGAATCTACGACAACTTTTGTGTGATTCAAGCGTATGAAATCATATGCAAAAGCAAGTTTTTAACTATAACTTGATTTTCACGGCTATGATTAGTGGAAATTACATGGTGTACCAGTCAAAACAACTTTAGAACTTCTAGTTATTTTGGCCGTGTGTCAGGACAGGAAACGCAACCGGTTATAATGGTTATATGGGGTTATATGCCGATGCCGATGTAATTATTATACACCTAAAATATTATAGTAAAACGGATTTATGTTTATAAGACATGGAGCAAATAGTAGCTACCCTCAAACTGTTAAATGGTTTACCCATGAAATTGTCGCCTTTTTGAACTGGTCATTTTAAAATATAAAATTGTTGACAACGAACATAAGACGATAGTGAAAATGGAACCATCTCTAACCAAAGCTGAGAAAATGAATGAATAATTTATTATTGTTTGGACTGCATGTTTCCACGTCTAAAACAAAAGATATTTGTATAATAATATCGCTATAGATTCGTATTTGTTCAATTTTACAATTACTGATTGCAAGACAAATCTTCGTCTACCTGTTGTTTTATAATTCAAGTACTCTATGTTATTAGAGGAGACGTGGAGATCGACCTTCTGATAAACTATTTGAATCAGAAGATAAATGAGACCAATTTTTTTTATTGTATAAAATTTAATTGATTTATAAACCCGCCTAATATTTCTGGTATAACGTGAAATGTCCACGGCCATTTTTAATTAAATTAATCTTTATCAACAGTAAGCCGGTGTCCCTGCAGTGGGAACATTAGAGGCTGATATGGAAACAGGTAATTCAATATATATATGACTAGCAGCCCGTCCCGGCTTCGCACGGGGTAGTGACATAACTACAATAGTTAAACATATGCTACCGCGGAGTTTTTTGTAGACATTATGATGTTCTTCAATATTGTTGTACATTATTTTGTTCTATCGCTAATAGTTTCGGCAGCGCATTCGACGAAAGACATTTTAAGACTCATTGTTCTACACCTTCGGTTACATTGTTCAAATTTTACCAAGGATCCCTAATTCTTTTCAAAATGAAATGTAGCCTATGTCAAATTGGAAGAATGTAGCATTCTATTGGTGAAAGAATTTTTTAAAACGGCCCAGTACTTTTTGAGCCTATTCATTACAAACATACAAACATAGGTACAAATCTTTCCTCTTTATAATATTAGTGTAGATAGTATTTAATTATTAATTTCAATTTGATACGCGTGGAGGACGCGTTCCCGAGAAGAAGGGTCTTGAGAGACAGACAGAAGGACCAAGAAGTGATCCAATAACGGTTCCGTTACTTTTTGAGGTACGAAACTCTAACAACCGTTGAACCCTGTATACTTAATTTTAAAGTTTTAATATGCATCTTCTAGAATTGCGTTGGAGTTACGGAACAAACTAATCAGTGATAACAATTTCATATTCATAATATACCCCATAAATCGATTGTTCGTATTCATAAACGCAACGCAAAATCACTATTAACCTATTTTGTTCTCTGCGGCATTCTTGCGCATAAAAATAGTGAAACCTACATGAAGATCGTACTATATGAGAATGTACAATGTTCAAAGTTCTGAACATAACTAAAATATAGGTAAGCGCGATCGCGACCAACTTCTTATCATGAAAGTATGCACCGGCCAGTTGCAGTGCGAACAAAGCAGTTGGCGCACGTGCCGTGTTCACAAGGAATTGCAAAGTTTCACATCAAAGTGCCCGCAAAGTTTCGAGTGGAAATCTTATGATTTTCAACACTTCATAATGTACTCTACTCACTCACGTCTAGTTTGAATCGAATCATTTCGCACTACACTTTTACCTGCGATAAATGTGTTTATCGCAATTTTAATCATAATATTCTATAATCACTATTTTAACTACCTCTTAGCAAGGTCGTGCTATATCATCAGAATAACCCAAATAATATACAATATGTAGAATAAATAATAGCATAAGGTACAGAAGGATAACTCAGTGAACTCAGCTTTACTGATTTATTGAGATGGATGATTTTATAAATTATCGTTACTGATTTCGATACAAGAATTTGTGTCAATATACACTTATTCTATCTTGTACACGCAGTTAATAATAGGTTAAAATTATCCGACGAAAATTATGTACAAGTATATTTTCCCACACTAGAACGCGCAACAAGAGCACAGCTGCAAATCTATACTAATATCATAAAGCTGCAGAGTTTGTTTGTTTGTTTGAACGCGCTAATCTCTGGAACTACTGGTCCGATTTGAATGATTCTTTCAGTGTTGGGTAGTCCATTTATCGAGGAAGGCTATAGGCTACGTTTTTTCTTTTCAAAATTAGGGATCCGTAATAAAATTGCTATTTTGTAACACAAGGTGTAAAATCGAAAACCTATTTTTGGGTGCGCTGCAAAAACTATTGACAATAGAACAAAATGATGTACTACGGGTTTGTAGATCCCATTAAGACCTACAAAAAAGTCCGCGAGAACATATATCTAGCTATCATGGTTTAATCACAATAACCGATTTTGTGTATCAAATTTGTACACCATGTGCAGTTTGATCCAACTTGAAAGATAGGATAGCTCACATCTCAATTTATGATCGCAATATTATTTTATTGCAAATTATAATATCGTATGACAAAAACGTTAGCCACAGCAACGCGTGGCCCGGTCAGCTAGTGTACCTATATGCGGCGGACGAAACCGTTCATTGTTAAATTGTTAAGGCATTCATCAAACCAATGAGTTGGATTTCTTTTATATCAGAAGAATAACATCACGCGGTTCAGTATCACGAGATAATTGGGACAATCTGACCTCTTATTGAGTTTGCTAGTTACAAATTTGGGGGGTCCAGTTGCTCGCGTCCGTAGGTGTGTACCCTTTGATTCCCTACACGTACCCCCTGGGTGGAGCTAAAGGAGCAACCAAAAGTAGCAGTAGAACTTGTGCCAAGTTCGTCCGGAGAGGTACTGCCAACACATCTGGAATCTGCCGCCAAGCAGTAGTGGTTGCATTACTGTGTTCCGGTGGAAGGGTGTGGCTGCTGGTGAAATCGCATGCGCATGAGACATATCAATCCGAATCCCTACATTCATATTGAGAAATATAAAAATTCAGTCGGATTTTTTATATTTCTCAATATTTTTTGTTTGTTTAAGATATTTGACAATTATTTAATGATTTTTATATAATTTCTATCATGTTATGTTAATACGCCACTTTACAGCGAAAAATTTTCAATGTTAATCATTGTTTAATTTTTTTTTAACGCTATGTACGTTATAAATGATGAAAAATTGATAGCAGTCGACTTTGCTAATGAAGCAAATATTTAGCAAACATTATATTGAATACAGTTTTTAATTTAATTCGCTCCATAATTAACAAAAAAACATTAAGATTAAAATAAGATTTATTTTTATGAATCGTCATCTTAATATTTTCCATAAAAAAACCTAACTTTAGTCTTGTCATACTTCGGTCGGGGAGGACCTAAGTCCGTATTTTGTTGATAAGGGCGGAGGTCAGTGGCGGTCTTAGGGGGGGGGGCAAGTAGGGCAAACGCCCGGGGCGTTTCTGTAGGGCCTCGCAATCTCGCAGAACAAACCGTTTTTTTGTTTTGGTGTACTGCAGCTGTCTTTAACAGGATGCTGACTGATTACCAGTAGCCCTGTTTACTTCCAACTCACCTAAATTCCTCATACGCCAAGTGCCTCACAAACATCTATCGCCCGGAGCCTCGCAGTATCTAAGGCCGCCCATGACGGAGGTAACCACTCAACATCAGGTGTGGCTTCAGACCATCCCGTCACTTATGATGTTATGTTATTTACATACAAAAATTACCCCCGTTATTACAAATAATTTCCGTGAAAATTGCAGCCAATACAGCTCATAGCTCCAGGTTGCAACACAGACACATAAGTTCTAGGCATAATCCTAGGATTCCTATTTTTGGGGCACGGATCGACATAAAAGGCTTTTTTATGGAATAGAAATGACGGGACGTGCCGGCGGCCTACCTGATGATAAGTGGTCACCACTACCCATAGACAACAGCAATACGACTCGAGTCCTCTATTGCAGAAGTATGAGCAGATCCAAGTCATATTGCGTTACTCTGAGACGGGGATGTATCGCCTCATTTGCGTGTAATATCACGAACACCCACACCCTTCGACCGGAACGAGTGCAGAAATGACAGTCTCAAAAAGTCTCTTTTTCTAAACAAGTAGTTGATCAATAGTTACTTCTGTGAATATATTTTGAGAAGTCACTTCATTATAAAATGTAAAAAGTCTAGCCAATAAAAAGTGATAACCTAGAGTTGACTTGTAACTTGTAGATTGGATAGTGATGTGACTGACTTGTTACGCTTAACGAAGACCAGGAATTAACTAATTTCCGGTACCAACCTGAGCTCCTGAAGTAGCGCCTCGCCGTGCGCCCGCGTGGCGGCGCAGGCGTCGAGGCTGGCGGCGCGGTGCTGCGCGCACTGCTCGAGCGCGCGCCGTGCCGCCTCGGGCGTCTCGTCGCTTGCGCACGCGCCGCCGCCGCCGCGCAATGTCTCCAACCATTGGAGCAACTGCGCAAGACATCCACCGTCATTTTCATAATCATAATCCTTGTAAGAGGGTACGTGAAGGGAATCAAAGGGTACTCTACAACTTTCCTTTTGATTTGATACTACTGATATGACTGGACGAGCTGAAGGCCCACCTGATGTTTAATGGTAACCTCCGCCCATATCAACAGCAATAAGACCTAGGTCTTCCACTACCGAAGCATGAAAAGCATGAATTTGCTACGGACGCGAGCATTTGGACCCTCGAAATGTGCATTGCGGTTATGGTATGCCACCATCCGGGGAGGAAAACCGCCAAATGAGGTTGTAGCTCCCAACGCTTTAAAACAAGTGTAGTTTACCTCCTTCTCGTGCGTGTAGAGCAACACGGCCAGGTCGAGCCGGCGCCGGCGGCGGTCCACTCGCGCCGCGAACGCCGCCACGTGAGCTTCCAGTTCGCGGGCGACGCCCAAAACCTCTTCTGGGTCGCACTCGCCCGACCGCGCCAGCTCCTCCGCAGCCCCGAGGAGCTTCTCCGCGTTTGTGTATGTGTTCTGCGAATGAAAGGTGACACTGAATAAGGTTTGAACAGACGAAAATCTAACTACATAATAAGATTAGCTAAAACATAACTGACTGTAATTTGACTTATGTGTGCATGTGATGTGCCTAAGGAGCATATGCATAAGAAGTTATTTTATAAGAAGTTACGCTCACAAATATGTTTACTTGTGTGTGTAACATTTGAAGTGTCCAAACCATGCTTGAGATCTAAAGGAATAAATGAGTTTGTAGAATAATTGACATCAGACGGAACAAATCTCTTGACATTAACGATAGAAATTGATGATAAGCTACTTACTTGAGCAACATTTTCGAAATGTTCATGAGATTTCTGATAAACTCTAGCTTTATGGAGATTCCTTCCTATTCCAGTGTTTTTCTGCAGAAACACTTCACCATGATTCGCCAGCCAGTCTAAAACCTGTTAAAAAAACACATATTTAGGTTATCTATTTTTTATTTCGATGCCTAGGATGGGTCAAAAGATGTGCGATGTTTTCTGTGATTTGGTAAAGGCTTTTAAAAACCCGGGTCCTTCTGTCCGCCTGTCCTTTACCACTTTGGTAAAGGACAGGCGATAAAAAAAACCGTTAAAAAAATGTTAAGTCTTTTGAAGATTGCTTACACTATAAGACACTATCAGGAATCTCCACCATTATGGTATGGACAATGCTCTAGATCTCACTCTAGTAGGTTGCTAGTTTGCGCATAAAAATGTACATTATTAGCCGGAACAAACAAACAAACAGACAAAAAAAAAGACAGACTGAATACTTTCAAAAACATTTAGTAAAAAGCGGTTATTTTGACATTACAAACAGACACTACAATTTTGATTTTGTATATGTGTACGTAGGTATAGTTGCTCATTGCTCATTAGCGATCGAGCCGTGTTTAATAAACCAGTGCATATTATATACCTTCTTTGGACTCAAACCTATGTGCAGTCTCCCTATCTATCTATATATAAATAAAAATCAAGTACCAAATGTATGTACGCGCATCAATTCCGAACGACTGCACCTAATTTGTTTTTGCAATTGACAAGACAAGGTTTGTAAAAAAACAAAACTTTTGGGAAATTCTCGTGGAAAGTCGGATATAGTGAGAACACCAAAACCACATTTTTCTATGGGACTTTTACTACTAATTTGACAAGTAATTGCCAGACTATTAATCAACACAGGACATCTGCTAGTCAACAGCTTGTAAATGACCACTGACCTGGCGGCAGTCTTCCTTGTAGAGCAGCAGTGCGAGCCGCTGATGCAGCTTGAGCCGCGCCTGGTGGTACCTCGCCTCCAAGGCCCGGTGGTGGCCCAGTATCTGGTGGATCACAGCGAGCACGTGGTTGGCGCCAGAGCTGTAGTCCGCGGCGGGGTCGCCGCCGCTACTTCCGGCGCTGCTGACCGTGCCTTCACTCTGTCGAATCACCATCACATTTATAACTCATAATATTTACAATATTCGAACTTTAGGCACAAGGAACTCTTAGTGTGCCATCAGTAGTAGGTTGGGGTCAGATTTGGCTGGCCTCAGCTCAGTTGGTAGTAGCTTTATCTTTTGCGCTGTAGGTCGTGGGTTCGATTCCCACATAGGACATGCATTTGTGTGACGAACATGTTTTTTCTGTGTCTGGGTGTTAACATGGATAATAAGTATTTACAAAAAAAGCTTAGTTTCCATATTACATACTTGTAATATGTAAGTACAATACGAGTGTTCAATAGACTAGTAGTTTGAGGCTATATAGCACTGTGTGAAATTTTCATAAATTTGATTATTTTTATATGTGAATAGTGACGGAAGGATCTAAGGGCCAACCTAGTGGTAAGTGGCAACCCCCGCCCATGACAACAGTAATGCGACTTAGTATAAGATTTGGATCTTACACTGAGTTACACTCATCCTGCTGCGTCCATCATCCGAGACGAGTTAATAATTAATTTATTAAATATATATTTATTCTAACAAGAAGAGGCAACAACAATAGAAAAATAATATTCTCACCATGTCGGCTGGGTCCGTTTGATGGCACACTTGGACTAAGTGATCTAGTTGGTAAAGCAACTTTTTACTAGTAGAGTGGACCTGCAAATAAAAAACCCAAGTAAATTATTTATGAATCATAAAACATAGACCCTTTAAGACTTTAGTGCCCATTGGCTGGTGCAAAAGGAGTAACATAAAGTAATTGTTGAGCTCGAGCCAAGTTCGTCCGGACATACTGTTTCCATAGCTGGTAACCCGCCACCAAGCAGTGGTGCATTTGTGGATGCTATTCTATTAGAAAGGTGAAATTACATGCGCACGAGACGTAACATCCCCGTCTAGGGTGACGGGCGCCACGGGGTGCGACTTGTGTCTTTTCATACTTTGGTATGACCACCACTATACATCAAGGCCTTCAGCTTGTCCTGTAACTTAAAAACGGTAGACTCTCCGATAGTGTACCTCTGTGTACGCCTGGCACATGTGCTCGTACAGCTGGCGGTGGCGCTGCGCGTGCTGCTCGAGCTGGCGCGGCTCGCCGCACGCCGCGCCGCCCTGCCCCGTCGCCAGCTGCAGCGCGAGTGCGCACTGCGCGCCCCACCCCCCCACTGCCGACGCGTACGCTTCCGCCTTGTGGTGGAACACCACCGATAGGGACAGCACCGCCGACCGCTCCTCCAGACCTGGACAGGGACGTAGCCAAATTAAGCTTTAATATTGTTTTTGTGTAACTTACTAATAAATAATAAAAATTCATGGACACTATAACGCAGCGCCATCTAGGCTAAAACTAAACATAGCTTGCACTAGATAGCTGATACAATATTTATACAGTATTTTGTGTGTAAATACATACATATAATACACATTAACACTGAGACAGAAAAGACATTTATGGTCATCACACAAATGCTTGCCCTGAGTGGGAATCGAACCCACTACCTACAGCGCGGAAGGCAGAGCTACTACAGACAAAACTAGTGATAAGAGACGAATCCACCTAATGATAAGTGTTATTTCTGGCTCATCGAGCAAGCATTCTACAATGTAGAAGACTTTTATCATTGTAATGCGTAATGCCTAATAGTGATTCTAATTCTAATTCTATGTGGGGGTGACTAGCCCTGCACTGACGTCCCACATCAGGGTGTTTTGTACATTGTCCCCCGTCGTTAACCAAAACCCCTACCCCAGCCAGCCCAACTCCTTAAAATACCAGAGAAGGACTCTGGGTTGTTAGCAGCACTGTTCCGGCGATTGCTGTAGTGTTTAAACTTAGTTTTGTTAATATCACGTGCACCTGTGATTTTACCGACGTGCACACCCTTCCGACGGAATATAGCAATGAGACCCATGCTCGGTGGCAGATAACCAGGTGTACCAGGCAGTACTTCTGCGGACGAGCTTAGAGCAAGTTCTTGTTCTACTTTAGGTTGACCCTTTAGCTCCCCTGGCGGGTACATACCGGCAGCGAGCTGCTTGTAAGCGCGCTCCAGCCGCATCGCCAGCGAACTGATCTGCGCCTCGGCGTAGTGCCGCTTGTCCGACAAGCGACGCGCGGCCGCCGTGACGCGCGCTACACTCGGCCGCCCACCGCCCGTGCACGCCGCTGCAAACCTAAAATAAAGTGCTCCTTTAAATCCTAATATTCTACTATGTTATCCTGCTTACATTATAAAAACATAAACTTTTGTCAGAATGTATGGATGTTTGTTACTCTTTCACGCAAAAACTACTGTATGGATTTTAATGAAACTTTAAAATATTTTGTAAATTGGCCTGAATATAACGATAAGTGTTAAGTAACTCAGAAAAAATCTGTCATCTGCGAGCTATTTTGAAGTACGGTACAAAAACTGTAAGATGAGGTACGGTACAAAAACTGTAATGGTAACACGAGTATAATGTATCTACAAAAAAGTCCGCGACTTTATATCTAGCTTTGATCACGGAAATCATCCATAAAGAGGATGATGGATATTTTTTTAATTTAATCGCGAACCTAATCTTTTATAGAGAAAGTCAATTTCTATCTGAAAGTAATATTAACTCTACCCAAACTTAACGGCTCCGATGTCCGCAGAACGTCGTTGTCCCTTTATACTTCTGCGACAGTTTTTATTGCAGCTATATTCTGATTCACTTACTTTTCGACAATGATTTTGTCAAGAAAGAAGTACTGGGTATGGCTAGTTTCTCGCTTCACAATATTACGGGCCGATTCGGCAGATATTTATAGAATTGGATAAAGATTGCTTTACCGTACGCTAGACATGGTATTCTTATCATAACTATGGTGCACATAAAATTATTCATGGTATTGTATCCTATACATTAGTATGTCAGCCTCAGCTTGTCAAAATTATACTAACTTATAAATCTATGGCACCCCTATAAAATTGATATTTTAAAGATTTTAAAACAATTTTTTTTCTTTACCGTTTACGCTATAAATATTTAGATATATTTACAGATCTTAATCATTATATCTTTGAAGTGACATTCTAATTACCTAAATTGTCATACTTACTTTTGAGAAGATGTTGATTTTAGTATTTAACTTTACTTGATTAATAAGATAACTTGTGATATTTCATCCTAATAAATTATCCTGTTACGTGGCGTTGGTTTACAATATCTTGAGAACAACAAGTGAACAAAATAAAACCAGGTGGGCCATCATCTCGTCTATCACATTAATCGCATATAAGTGAAGTTGAACTGTTGAACAAGTTATGATAATCCTACATTTTTATGTCTATGCGTTGTCTTCTTGTGAATTACAAGAATTCTAATTTCCTTTCCGTCCTTTGACGTCCGCTTAAAAACCCGCTCATCCGGGCAGTGCCGGGCAGCGCGAGCGGCAGCGGCAGGTGTATAACAGGTATCGTGTTTCCATACTCGTCCTGCCCACTTAGGCTGCGTGTAAAAGTGGCCTAAGCCACAACAGTAAGTATGTTGTTGGCCGATTTTCCTAGATTCAGATTCAGATTAGATTCAGATTATTTTATTCATAACATTTTGTTACATGTCAATACCGATAATATCGTGTAGTGAGAAACCGCCGAATTCTGTCTAAACATCCGAAAATGTCCGTTTGGGGCTTTATTTGGAATATATTTATTTAAATTTGCAAACAAGTCATTCGCTGTTGGGCATAATATCCTATACAAATAACGAATTACAGAAACGTACTCGAGAATCTTTAAAGGTACTAAATTAACTCACCTTGCGTGTTCTTCTTGCAACCGCTTCGCCGCAGCACAAGACCGTCCTATTTCCACATAAGTAGCCAGAAATGCCGTGCGGTGATTCACAATCCATTCCAGCATCTGAAAAGTGAAAATAAACATTTAACAAAAAATAAACTCTACTCGAGAACCAGTACAGTCAAGTGGCCAAGTTCATTAGAGTAGAACTACAGGATCTTCTAAGCATGTTTACCTTCTCGCAGTCCTGCTCGAACAGGCGCAGCTGGAAACACTGGTCGAGCTGCATTTTCTTATGCTGCCACAGTTTGTGCGCGTGCGCATGCGCGGACCGCACGGCCGACAGCTGCGCGCGCACGGTCACCGGCGACCCGCAGTGGAACGTCGGAGACTCCCCTCCGCCGCCGCCGCTCGCTTCCGAACACGCCGCCTCGGCCGCTTCCAAACGTTGGAGTACTCGCTCTCCTAAAAGACACAATTTATTATAGCTTAAAGTTAGAAACGTATTTATTTGATTATACGATAGGTTCAGATAAGTCAGTCCTCTGTCCTCCTAAATCGTAGAGGGCGGTAGGTAGGCGTAGGTATGCGGGACGGAGGCGTTTGCCACCCGCTACCTTCGCTTTGTTGTGCCCGTTTCAGTTAAACGGTACGGCATGTGTATGTACTTGGTTAATAAAATGCTTCGGTGGAATGTTACACGATACTCATGAAAAATCACACTAATCACTACAATTCAGGGCTAAGTGAACCTGTCACGCACTTCACTTTCGATAGATATCTATTTCATCAGTAAAATCACTTTTACCGGTTTCGTCGGAATACCACAAGCAATCGAAACACATAATGGTTGATTGTAAAATAGGTCGTTTATTCAACGGCTTAGTGCATTTTGTAAGACTAGCGAAGTGTTAGTCGACCAGCACTGCATACACACACAAGAATGCTACACCTCGTTTCGTTGTATAATCTTTCGAGCAGTGCAGCGCCTGCGCCGGTTACACGGTATTCGACCGTGGCTGGATACTCCGACACTCTATTAACTTTTAAATACTTAATATTTTTCCGGCTATTAGAGTTTTCTACATCATAAGAACGTGGTGGCCCAGGGGCACAGACGCCGACTTTCAATCTGAAGGTCGCTGGTTCAAACCCACACAAGCACCAATGAGTTCTTTTCAGTTGAAAAAATTATGTGTACAATACCGCGTTTTCGAAAAGGTGACGCAAAACATCGTGGGGAAACCGGCATGTCTTAGAACCAAAAATTCGAAGACATGTGACATCTACCAATCCGGATTGGGCTCCTGTGCTAGATCAGAGCCCATTCACTCTCAATTATCGAGAGTAGGCCGCTGTCGCAGGGACAGTGGGAACATTAGAGGCTGGTACGGACATGATTTAATTTACAGCGGAATCTAACTACCAATTATGCACCTCGTATGAAATAAAGCATATTACTAAATTATGACATGTTTGTATAGGCAATTACGTAGGCTGAATAAAAAAACTGACAATTACGTCTGACGTTTTAGATTGCTAATGAAGCTAATCGTTGTACTGGCCGACACGAAAATGTACAAGTGATTAACATGAAACATACCTAACAACAGCGCGTCTGTTTGCATGATGGAACGTATATTATAGACAAAACTAGTAATTACGCCAGTGTGGTTGTCGGGTCGTAATACGGCTGGCAAAACACCAGTATAATTTGTATAATGCTCAGTTTCAAATTAAACGTTCAATATAGAAACTGAGCAATATCCGTCTGTATGTAATTTGTCCAAGGTGATATTTGTATATCTTACAGAATTAAAATATATGGAGTTTGAACCAATGTTTAATCCTATGCAATAGCCAGGTGGTCTGTTTATCTTAAGGACACGTCTAGCATACTATGTATATTAACATATAACGACAGTCTTTCAAACCGTTATTATGACATGAATGTAAACAGTCAGCGCTAGCGATAGGTTAAAATTATTAGACGACAGATAGGATATTGATGTTATCTTCTTTCAACAAGAACACTCAAATATACTTGTAGTACTTTGAAGAAACACGATTCTATTAAGTTTAGTGAATTATGTCAGATGGCTCCGTGCCTTAGTTGGTAGTAGCCCTGCCTTCGAAGCGATGGGTCCCAGCTTCAATTCTCGGCCGGGACACACAGTTTGATGAACATGAAATTTGTTCTCGGGTCTTGGGTTTTTTCCCATGCAATTTGCAACACAGGGAATCCTAGTGCAGTGTGTAAGCATTGTAATTTTTTATTTTATTTATGTTTTTGTGTGGGTGGGTCGAAATAAATAAATATCAATTGAATATTTATGATTTATGACGGAAAATGTTATAAGAAAATTTGTATGTTAGGATTTTAGTTAGTTTAAGTTATCAACATTTGAAAACCTGTTTCGTGAAGTAGTTGTACTGATTGATTTCATCGCTCAGTGACTACCTTTGGTTTCAATTCAGACTGGCAGCTTCACTTATACTTAGCACTTACAGACCGCAGCGCGTAACACCACTCGTATAGATAAGGATATTTCGGGTACATCATTATATAGTTCACTTACCTTGCGCTTCCAATTCGTCCACGGGAACTTTAGCAAGCCGCTTGTTGATGTCTGCGTGAGCGTCGATGGCTCGCCGCGCTCCCGTGACGTCATCGGCAAAATCTGCGCGGGCGACGTCTTCTTGCAAGTCATCGAGCCGGTCCAGTAGCTCACCCGCTTGCCACATCAGATCTTCCAAAGCCTAAAACGTGTTGTTCGTACACGTAACGCAAATACTCCAATGATTGCATTGACAAAGGTATGTGGCTCGGGTTCGCAGCTGAGTACCCTCAGAATCCCTGCACATGTCCTCCGGGTGGTGCAAAAAGAGGGACACAAAGTACGACTAGAATTTGTGTCAAGTTCATCCCGAGAAGTACTGCCGCCACAGCTGGCAATCCATTCAGGCTGTGTCCCGGTGGAAAGGTGACACTTAAATCCCTGTCTCAGAGTGACAGGTATACCGCGATGCGACTTGGGTCTTCGGTATAGGAGGACCTTAGACTTTTTGCTGTTGTTTATGGGTCCTAGTAGCCACTTACCAGCGGGAGGGCTGTCAGCTCGCCTCGTCACTTTAGTGAGAAAAAAGCATATAAACCACATGTCTTAAACTTGTATTTCTACGTTTATGCATAATAGTCCTGACTATTCTACCATTCAGACTGTTGTTAGACTATAATTGGAAAGATTATGTACTCACCAATCTCAGATCTATCCATTGTGCGTGATCATAAGGTAAACTACCATCTACATCTTGAGTTAGTTGACTGCTATCAATTACTTTAGGTAATGCTTCTAAACTAATCACAGTTGTCTGAAAGGAAGAAGAAAATATTGGTGAGTCCAAGTATTGATTCATAAAGATTCAAAATAAACTCTTACATTGCAGACCGCTTGCGCAACGTTGCGTTGCATCACAAAACACAAATAGTTAATATGTAACAGTACAGTAGACGACGATACTACTATATCAAACAGGACATGTTACAAATTTGTTTTGTCTAATATTGGTGCTACGTATTTTGTATCATATATTAGCACTGTCGGAGCTGGCCACTCAAACGAAAGAGAGTAGTTATTTCTTTGTGACTAAGAAAGTTATGACTATGGTATGCCAAAGTGTGTGCTCAGCAGCAACACTTGAAAGTCTTCCGCACAATATGTAAACATGCACAAAAACGTCACGAGTGTGGATGTGATGCCACGCAAGCGGTACGACCGAGTAGTTAATATCAGTACGTACCTCAAACTTGTACTTATGTGCTCCTATAGTAGTGCGCTGCTTTTGCCAAAAATTGTCAGGTTTAACTACCAAAGCTTGGTGGACGGACGACGGAAAGTGTTCCTGTAGAACTTTCAAGATTGGCTTAATGGCAGCCCAAGAGGAGCCTCGCATATCAATTAGAATAGTAAAGCCATGAGATCTCACTGATTCGCTGTAACAAACAATTCAATACTTAATTAATCAGATAAATGCTTTAACGAGGCTGATGGGGTCTGCAAAGCACAGGCACCGGACTTGACACTTTCTCCTATGGTACTGTACGTGTTTAGCGCAATTCTAAAATGTAAAGCTAGCGGCTTTTTTAAAAGTCACAAACCCAAAACAAACCGAGCAAATATCACTACAGTTGCAAAAGTAATCAATATCATCAGGCCAACTACGGCGCATAACTTTTGTTACAGATAAAATAGGTATGTTAGATTTTATTAAGACTGTATTATATTTGTTACAATTGGAGCAGAAATGAGAATACAATTAGTAACAAAAAATATGATTAAAATAAATTGATTACAAAACCCATATAAAAGTATAATAATAAGTTCTGACATTCAACATAATACCATAACTATACCAAAGAGTATTATTGTAGCCCTTGAACGACCATTTCATAAGAATATCCATCAAAACACAATACAGTTGCCTATCAATACAGGCCATAGTTGACATCAGGTGGGGTACCCATTGTCTACTTTGTGTAGACATAGAAACACCTATTAATTACTCCTTCATAATACATGTTGTTACTTTGCCAAGAAACCTGAGAAGGCTCTGTCTGCGCCCTGTGGTTGTGGAAAATTGATGCGTCAATTATACCGCATCAATATATAGTGACATCCAAGAGTCGTGAATATTATGAATACATTAGTATGCTGATGCAGTGCACACTGTCGATGTTAGATGTATCAAATATGAATTAAAGAATAATGACACAGTATCTCTACAAATAACAAATATATCTATCACAGTTACCTGATTACATTCTTAATAAATTTAGTTGCCTATTCGGAAATACATTCAAAGCTACCAAGCTACCCATATATATATGGCTATGTAGCTTTGGGTTCAGTCTTCAGCCACGGTTTATATAATTAGTGTAAAATTGTATCCTCGGGCTTGGAGTTATTATTGTATGTGTGTGTGTGTGTTTGTGTCCATGCTACCACAGGCAATGAATCCTAGTGCAGGAGCATAAGTATAAATTATATCTGATGTTATTTATAGATAGTGATACTTACGTAGGTATAGTTAAGAGATAGTGCAGTAAGCGCCTATAGTCATCTAGCGCGAGCCGGTCCCTGCGAGGGTTAGCCGGGAACCAAATGATGGGGCCGCCGCGTCGGTCTCGGCCGCCCGTGAGCGCCGCCACCCGCTCCTGTAGGAGCGGGAGCACGTCCAGCGCGCGCGCGCCCGCCTCCATCGCCGGGCCCTACACCAACGAACCGCTGAACATGCCTGTCAAAACATTTATTTCGTTTAAGGCAGAAGCTCAGAAACTTATTAAAATTTGTTCTAGATAATATTTAAAATTAATTTGTCTGTCTATATTATTACTTATTATTACCGTCAATATATGTATTGTTAGTAACTAATTACTAATTCAAGCACGTTGTAATCGTTTATAAGTGGCAAGTCCTTTGAAGAAAAAACCATTGTACCAGTTAAGTTTAGTGAATTATGTATTTTTTATAGGTGTGTCGAAATAAATAAATAAAATAAGTTATTTGGTGCCCAAGACAGTGAACATACCAGTGTTCAAGATGCACAAACTGTGGCTGCTGCCGTTGATAATGCGCCGCAACAAATGAGCGTATCTAGCGGCGTATGCGCAAGATGCCCTCGCAAATACGCGTAGTGAGGCCGCGCAATATAATTTCTTCTCAATTAGCACATAGTATAAATGTAACATGATACAAAATTCGATGCGCAAGATACATAAGGTTAGATACATTAATTTAGTTTTTAGTTAGTTTTGACTAGAGTTTCATGTTTTTTCTAGCCGGTTGTGCTGTAATCCCTGCATCATCATCGTCTTAACTAGCCTCGATTTTAGTAGTGGCCGATACAACTTATCTTTTGAATTATAAGGCCCCTGTCATATCTTATTGATTAGTATAGCTGGGACCGACATCTTAACGTGCCCTCCGAAGCACAGAAGCTTTAAGTACTTTTCACCAACAATAAAATCAGCTCCAATCTTTGGAAATAAAAAGCAGCAAGAAACTACAAAGATACACTTGTTTCCATATCAGGAAGTGGTGACAAATTCCTTACAATGAATTACTGTATTTATAAATACCAAACTGCTTGCAACTGGTATTCTTATCATATTCAACAAAAATGTTATAGTTGATTTGGCCTATATTGAACAGTGTTGCAGTAGCTTTGTTTGGGCCTCCTATATAATTTATCAAATAGGTAGGTAGGTATGAACAAGCAAAGTTTACAAACAATAATTTGACAAACTGCCTCATAAATTGTGGGCTTGTTTATAAAATTTTCCTAATAAGGATTGCACTGCTAAACAAATTTTGATGGGAATTTCTGTATGTATTTGATTGATATTATGGGGGATCAAGTTGCCCATAGGAATCCATATGAAAGTACCTTTAGAATCCCTTAAGACACTTAAGACTATCTATACTTATGAAAAAAACTGTAATGGATCTGATTCTATGCATAGAAGATATTTAAAAAAAAAAATTTTTCTTTAAATATCTTCTATAGATCTATCGATCTATAATTTTCGATCATAATTAATATAGATCTAGAATTTTCGATTCTAAAGCCAAAACTGCGATTTTTGTTTTCATTTTTGTCTGTCTGTCTGTATCCTGGCCGCGCATCACGCCGAAACTATTGAATGGATTCAAATGAAACTTGGCATGATTTGAGGTGACATAGAATACTTTTTATCCTGAAATTCAGTACCATTCCCTCAAGAAAGGGGTTAAAGTCTCCAAAACAGCTGAATCAGTTTTGAAAGAAGTTTCACTGGCAGACAGGTGATGTTATAAGGAGTAAATTGGGACATTTAGGGTTCTTCGCAAAAATAATGAAATATCCATGCAGACGAAGGCGCGGGGATATTCTAATATAGTTATCCTATCAGCATGAGAAAGTGCCATTGATGCCATTTGAATACCATTGGTGATTGGCTAACAACATAAAAATATTTTTTTTATTACTATTAGTATAAGTATTAGTATTGACGGCTCCGTGGCTTAGTTGGTAGTAGCCCTGCCTTCAAAGCGAGGGGTCCCGGGTTCGATCCCCGGCCGGGGCAATCTTTGTGTGGTGAGCATGAAGTTTGTTCTCGGGTCTTGGGTGTTTGTCTTGTGTTTCTGTGTTTGTCCATGCCATCTGCGATACAGGGAATCCTAGTGCAGAGGTATGAGTGTGTAAACGTTTAAAAAAAGAAAAGCTTCAGCCATTTTACTGAAATAACAAATACAAACATCTTGGGCATTTTTTCTTTTAATTTTTTTCTTTTCGCTCTGAACAAAATTAATGACTATACCATAAAAACATAGAATTAGAGCAATCAACAAGTTTATATGTTTATGATTGGTGACCAGTTAAGAGGCAATTAAAGTAAGCGCTGATCATAATACCATTTTATCTCAACTATGATAAGTATTAGGAAAATAATAATAAAACAAAAACTCACAGCAAAGGCCTTATGAACTGGAAACAAGCATATTTTCGAAAGTTGAACTTATATCTACATCCAAAAACTGTTTAATTGTACTTTATTTTATCTACATTTTGTTGCTGTAATTTCAGTTTTAACTAGCTGTTCCCCGCAACTTCGTCCAAGTTGAATTGAATTTATTTTAGTGTAGAACCCTAATAATAATTTTTTTTCTTAAATAAAATTAGCCTGATTGACTCCTTACAACATCAGCTACCAGCCTGTGAAAGTCCCACCAAAATCTGTCCAGCCACTTCAGAGATTAATGGAACAAACAATATTTTTATTGGTATTTTAATATATGTACAAACATACTTTCAAATGCGTTAAGTGGAATGCTGTTATTTTTGACAATACAAGCAGACACTCAATTTTATTTTATTTGTATAGATGTTTAGAACAATTATAAAATAAAATAATAAGACTGTAGTCCATAATGGGATTGAATGAGTCACTTTGTATTCAAGTATTAAAATAAAATCCCCTAAATATTACACAAATTACAAATGACTACAAATGAATAGTGTCCACAGATTAATATCATAATACCTTTTAATTTTTTTCTTTAAAAAATAGTTTTTCATTTGAATACTTAATTCTCTAACCTAAAAATTGTCACAGATTTGCTTGTATATAAAATGTTTTCAATTAGCACCGTGGTCACATTTCTTGTGTACAACACAAAGTACTAGTAAAAGTTTATGAAAAAGCTCCTCATAATATTCAGTATTCACACTACAATGAACACAATTATCACTGCACAAGTTTTTTTTTTTGTTTGTTTGGTACTTGTATACATATACGGCGTTCAAAAGGATTGTATGAGACATCACATCATTCTTTGTAGAGTTAACGACCAACGCCATGGACGGTCAGGCAAGTTGTAGGTATTGTTACAAACTAAATGAACGAGCATCGCACGCGACACATTTCTCTCAAGTCAGCACCTCTAAACGAAACCCTTGAATGTAAAAACTACTTATCCTATTTAATTAGAAAAGCTAATGGCAAATCACAATTATTTTAAAATACCTGTGTCACAACAAATAACCTCAGACAACGAACTAACCGTGGTGGAGATTCAGATATACCAGTCAGGTATATGTGGTTCGGCACGCATTATTATCACTGTTTTTTATTTGAAACAGCTTATTGTGGCACAATTTCATTCCTGGCCTAAAATAAAACTTGTTGAAAACACAAAAACTGAATAAAAATGACAAACTGTGAACCCGACCGCCACAATGGCGCGCTAGTGTTGTAATTGTTGTATTCGATTGTACATTGTAATATTTGTAATTTGGAGTTGGCCGCGATTATAAGTTATAACCATTCGATTATTAATATGTTTCGATTGTATCGATTAGTATAACTTGTACTAAATTATGATTTCGTTAGTTACCAGCGTTGCCAGTCGAGTAAGAAAACTACGATCTAAGTAGTATTCGTTATTTTGGGTCATATTTGTACCATATTCTAGCAGGAAGAAATGTCTTATAGCAAAACTAATTTCTGTAGAAAAAGTTTAGTATTTTTAAGTTTGTCAAGAGTTGGGCAAAAACCCAACTATCGAGAATAAATATAATATTATTTAATTTTTGGTCCTGTGTCAATCATGATTATTCCGATTAATTAACCCGGAGCGTCATCACTTCACATCGGATCACAAATATGATAGAAAGAAAATATTGTTTTGCTGAATCCAATGAAAAATGCGGATGGTTATGTTATGAAATTAATGATAACATCACCAAACTGTATCCAATACGGAGCTATTGAAGATGTTATTAGAATGTGGATTGTTATTGTGGGGATCGAATCATTGAGATCCATTTATGCCTCCATAAATCGATTATAATCGGCATCATTACTATCACCATGCCCATGTACATAGTACATGCATTTATTATTAGGTTTCAATAATAATGTGTTTTAGTAGTAAAAATGATTTGGGTCTCGTTACGAGTATTTACCTCATATTAATATCTGACAATGCTGCTCACACCATCTGGCAACCACACCCCAGAGCTGAAATGGTGCTCCCCGCACTTTGATTGATGACCATGGAGATTGTTCTCGGCTCATGCCATCTGGGACACAGAGAATCGTAGTTCAAAGAGTCAAGCGCAAATCTATTGGTCATTAATATATGATAATTGCTTATGTTTTCATATATCTTTTTCATACTACATTTTATTTCATTTTACTAAGTTCACGGTATGATGGCAGCCCGCTTGATGTTAAGATTTTACTACCGTCCATAAACATGAGCAATCCGATTTCTGTTCTTCCTTATCGAAGAAGTATGACACCCGACTTGGGTCGCGTGCACCCACTCATCACTTTGATATGAAGATGTAACGTCTCATACATTAGAGATTTCGCCTGTAACGCGACCTTTCTACTGGAATATTGCATTGGGAGTGCATTATTACTTGGCGGCGGATTACCAGGTTTAGTGGCACTATTGAACTTGGCATAATTTCTATTGCTACTTTGGACTACCCAGGGGACATGTTTTGTGACTCTGAGGATACCTACCTACGGACGCAAGCAACATGGGCACCAAAAACACTACAATGCGAACTAACGACCTTGGGATTATAAGTTGGGAAAAGTACTACTCGGCCAACATGTTCTCAAAAAAAACGACAATCATGACGTAATTTTTCAAATTTTGCCCAGTTGAATTCTCCTCGAAGTTACACCTACCTAAATACACTACGATCCTGTACGATGGCCTTTGTTGATGTCATCTAGCGTCAACAGTTTCAGGGATATGACATGTTAGAGTCATGACCCTTCTGCAAACTGAGGGCTTTTTCCGGCCATGTTTCCAGGATCGGTAATAGGTGGCGCTGATTTATAGGATTTAAACAATAAAAAAATTATAGGATTATACAAATATAATGTCAATGGCTGTTGTCCACGCTTAGATGTACCAAATTTAGCGAATTGAAAGGTGTTGTCACTGTCGTTCCAGTATTGCCAACTACTTTTGAAGTCCATTAAAATTGGGAAAATTGGCCAACTAATGAAATAAGTAAAAAATATTTTAAAATAACTCAGGTCATAATCATGAATGCTGGATTCTATGAAAACATTACTATAGCCAAGCAATATATCTACTTACTGCGGGATAGCATGTACATTCAAACTCATATCTTCTCATAGGTCTAAAGGCCCACCTAGAAATTAGTGGTAATGTAAGTAACAGAAAAATAAAAACACAACAATTTTATGATTAAATAAAATCCAGGTTTACAATAATCATGGTCAATCTCAGTTTTCGATGAATGTCCATACGCAACATCCTGTTCGAAAGTCCATATTCCGTCGGACATATCAGCTTGAAGATAACGATACTTGAAAGAAGTAGATAAAATAAACAAGTCTCCCAACCCTCGCTCTCTTATTTATTTAGATAACACTTATAGCCTTATATTAATTCCTCATATACATTTGGTAAATGTTGGCAACGAGAGGACGTATATAGATATCAAACTCATCGACTTGCAAAAATACACATTTTTGTTTAATTTCCTTGCCTGGTGAGCAAATTCTGGTCCTTGGCAATTTACCTGAATACCTGAAATGAAAATTGTATAATTTAATTAAATTTTTATAACCCATAAGTAAACTGATAGGTTATAAATGTAAAACAATTAGTAGTAAATTTTCCAACAAAGCATCACATAAAAAAACGAAACAAGAAAGTAAAAGTGATATAGGAATGTAGACGACTATTCACTAGTAAAACAAAGAAGTAAACTAAATCATTTATTATTATTGGGAATTTATTCATCACAACTGACAACACTAACTTGTACGACTGACATCCGTTTGTCTATTTGATTAAATGGTATGATTGGAGCCTGCTGCCGAGCTTCTGTCACTTTTAGAATAATATTTGGAGCGTCCCTTTTAATAGCTTTCGACATAATAATAAAATTATGACATATAGCATTAAAATCCACAAAGCACTCGAAAAGTAAACACTGACAATCGAGTGACACTTCATGAGCCGACCGCAGTTCCTATTTTCGCCGTTTCATGGCTAAAATGATCTAGCAGTAAGGTCCATAAGAGACCAGGGACAAAAATCCAAAAAAGAGAAGATTAAACCGAGGCATCGAGCGAGCCAGATATAACTATTATTTACTTTATAAATCGATATTTAAAAGTCATTGGGGGGGCTTTAGACTGCTGGTCTTGTACTTGAATACTCATTGTAGCATTTACATATATGTATCTCATCACTTCATACGAAAGGTATTACTAGTCCACAGAAATAATTTCAATAGCAGAAATAATACCTAAGTTATTTTTACTACTGACGTTGCTGATATACAGTCGAAATATATATATAATAATAATTATTTTATACTTATTCTATTTATAGTCCTAAACATGATATGTTATCTCTTTCTATATCTGTGGGTATCTAAGACTTAACTTTAGATTTTTGAAGTAACAGAATGTACTAAATTGTTGAAAATATTGAAATGACATTAAACTAGGCATCGCTGCAAAGGTTCTAGATCAGTCCAGGTTTCAATCGATGAAATCTGTCCTTCTCATAGATAATAAATGCTAGGCACAGGAGCGAATTAAACTCTTACATGTTGCCCAATTTGGCTGGGTAGTGAGGGTAGTGGGCAGGGCAGTATACACGATGTCCTTCCATGCCCTTGCCGCTGCTGTTCTCGATGTCCGACAATGTCCAAATTAGCGGCTTTTTGTGCTTATTTACATGCTGCCAAAATGCCATTCGAGAGAAAAAAATGAAAAAAATTACCAAGAGTGGTAGAGCAGTATGTAAACACACCTGCTCTCGATCCTGCCGCGGCAGTATTAACATACCGTATTTAGCAACATAGCCGGCAATGCAAGAAGCAGCATGTAAATGTACTTAGGACTTATATATAACTAGCTGTGTCCATGTGGCCGACGATATTATTTTTAAGCAATCTGTCTATCTGCTTAAAAATAATATCGTCGTAAAATAATCCTTCTTATTAGTATTTGATCAATCTGCCTGTTTAGCTAAACGAACGGTTTGCTAAAATGTCTTTATTGGCATTTTCACTTTCAGGTCCCAACCGAACGGCCAATAGCATTCTTGGCGATTGAACTGTTACTTTATCATCACAGGGCTCCTGGAACGGTCAGAATAAGGATGTGGTAAACAAAACATCGTACCGGTTATTGAGTTATGTTCTTGGATACGAATAATCGATTAGTAGGTAGATTTTCAGTATATTTCAAGATCATGTGTATTATTAGGCCACAAAACAGATGACGGTCTTTTTGTCCACCAAAACGAAATAACTCCATACGGATCGTTAGCTCAATTTAGTTTATGATACAGTTTGTATGGGGTAGTGCTGTTCAGTTTGTTCGTTTCGTCGTTAAGGTGAGGCAAAATGAGTGCAATTTTTTAATTACACACCTAGTAGTCGTTGGGTAAAAATACTTAAAAAAAAATTAATCACTGTACCAATGTACCGGACTCTATCACCCCAGTATTTGTGAAACGGCTTCAAAAGGCACTTACCTACCCCCTTTATTTAATTTTTAACAAATCATTACAAACTGATATTTTCCTAGATGAGTGGGAAAAGTGTAAAATAACACCAATTTAGTAGGGATGTTTCTAATTATAATTATAATACAAGTGACTTTAAACATAACTCTAGTCCGTTGTCACCTTGAATTTGCGTCTGTAGTTTGGAATGACTGGTAAAAGTTGTAGAAATAGCTACCAAGTGTATGTTATTCATGCAAAAGTAAGGTCAAACGACACATCTAATATTTTCATCATCTATTTGTGATGATAAATATATCCAGGTATTTAAATGTATGAATATTATCAGGTAAGTGACAAGGTGTTCTGCACTTGCCATTGTAGGACTGGTAAGCGTTTGAGTGAGGTATGGCAAGTCGCTACCCATCGGCATAAATCGGCCAAAATTACAGCTCAGCATACCACATCACTAGTTGTTGCTGATTGGCCCAGCGAGCGGGCTGTATTGATTTTTCAGTCAATTCAATCAAAGCAGAGTAAAGCGCTCCCACTCATCTCACAGTTCGCGCAATAATCGTGAAGGAAAGATCTCGTATTCGGGTGAAATTGATTTTTCCTGAAAAAGAGACTCCCAGTTGTGAAAATGGTGTTGTTATCACTTGAGGTATTCTTTGAACATTGTTTTTGTGCTGTGTGTGTTTTGAAAATGTCCTGACTTTAATATATCGGAGGTGGCGATTTGAATTTGCTCGCAAGTGAGTTTTGGCAAATTGTATGAATTCAATGTATTTTGCATTGCATTTTATGAAATAATAAGTTGATAGTGTTAACTTATCTAATAGATCTCTTGTCTATTAACTTACACAGGTCCTCGCGACTATTTCGTGCGGTATCGATTTTATCCCTTTTGCAATGTCAGGTCAAGAAAATGTAGGTCGGTGCATCGCGAATTTTTCATTTTCTAAGAGAATAATTGCTAAAAGCGTTTGATTATATTCAGATTCTAGTTTAATTTGCGTAAATCTAGGTAAAGCAAGTCAATGCTGAATGATGAAAGACGAATTATTGTTAAAATCAATTAATCAGGTTATTCTGGATTATTCTATAATTGTCAAGAGATTCAGAGCATTACAGAAAGATTATGCAAGCGCGGGGCCAGTAGGAAATTCTATCTAGGTGCCCTTTGTCCGCTACGGGTTCTTTAGTATAATGCTAAAAAAAAATTCAATAGTCGATATCTTTATTCAGTGCTGGATGAAGCAAGCGCAGGGTCCACAGAAAATTCTAATGAACTGCTAAAAAAAGAATCTATACTCAATACATTTATTTGTCTTCTATAAGTAACAATTTTAGTTGGTAATTCTACCTACTGTAGATTACTATTGTGACATCAAGTAAAGGAGTTTCTCTCCAAAATTAAATATGGGCGGATGTAGGGTTGAATACCGGACGGGGCTGTCTTTTGTGAGAGTATTTGCTACTCTTGCTATGTGGTTAATCCGGCACTGTATGAGTGTGCTCTAATGTGCATTGAGGATAGATGGAATATCTGCACATAAAATGATTACCATCATCGTCATTATGGTCTCCCAAAAAAAATTATTTAGATGGTAGAATATTTTTAATTTAGCTGCAACCAAAGGTGTTTCTTGTTGAAAAAAACACTACTTCACCGTTTTGGTTTAAAATTTTTGTGTTAATATAGGGTATGAGCTACCTATATGACAAATTTGTGTGTGTAAGAATCAACAATGCGGTTGAGGAGTGAAGGTGAAACAAACATACATACCTACAAATTTTGCATTTATAATATATTATGATACAGGACTAGTATAAATGTTTGGAAAGTTATTTTTTTTTAATTATAAATGTGATGGGCCTTTTTACGGGCCCATAGCACATATATACAGGGAAATAGCAATGCAAATGCATCACTGCTTGACGGCAAATCATCAGATGCGGTGGCAGTACATCTCCGGGCGAACTTACAAGTTAATGTTTTGTTGCTCCTTTAGTAAAAAGAATATTTGATATTGCAAAAATAGATAAAGATAGCATACAAATTTAACTTACACACACTTTATTTTAATATGGTCTTATCCATAATTTTCCCTTGTTCTACGAATTCCATACACTTCTACCTCTTTTTATTATTTTTTACTCACTGTACTCTGAATTTTAAAAATAAAATATAATTTGTTTAAAGGACATATCTACTAACTTTGAGTCTTTAATAAATTAATAATAATACAGGTAACACTGTTTTTGTCATATTAACTTTGTGATAATTTTTGATATTAAATAACTTATTTAACACTTTTAATTAATTTGTATGGAACTGACTCCGAGGCACACACTTTTCAATTAAAAGAGTACCATTTAAATTGATCTACAATTGGCAAAGATGTCACCTAACAGAGAATTAAAACATACAGCCAAAGTGAGATCTTTTTCAAATTTCAAGTTACTTCTTCATATTGAGACCATACACTTTTCTAATAAATAAAAATGAAGTGTCTGTTTCTAATGTCACTATACCAGCATAGCACTATACCACTAACCACTATACCTTCTTATATATAATATATATACTTATGTATTTATAAGTATGGACTGGACCTTTCCGAAGATGAAACAAAAAATAAAAGAGAAAATGATGGTTTGTTATTTTTTGAAAATGAACTCTACTTTCTCTTGTGATAACATATTTTTTTCGCCTAGCGCCTAGCATGCTTAGCGAACAAAACATTACATTTTGTGAGGATGTGGCCGCTGAGTGGTGACCAATCTAAGCATATACTCGTACTTTCATAAATATTGCGCTTGTATCTAAGTAAACCTTTAATAAAAAAATGGGGTATGTCTATGTCGTGGACACGGTCGTGTGTTTTACGTGGATATGTGTACGTACATTTAGAGGTCGTTTTGCTGAGTCATACCATGTCCGTACATTATGTGACTCAGCAAAACGACCTCAAAATGGCGGTGCATCCCCTTCCACCGCATGTTCGGGGAGAACGTCCCACGTTGAGTGAGAGCTTTGACGCATTGCGTCATAGCTCTAACTCAACGCTACGGATTCTTTGAACTTTTATCTATGGAGAGTAGTAGTTATATTTTGGATATAGATGACAGATTGTCATTTAAGTACATCCAAAATATAACTATACAGTACAGTAACAGTATTCCCGTAATAACAGCGCTGTTATAAAACAAGCCGAAAAATCAATAATATCTGAGTGCTTTTCAATCCGTGAGACAAAACATAGATATACAGCGCGTAAGAGAGAGATAGCGAACACGAACTATGAAGAGGGACAGCGATACTTTGTACCGAGTATTGCCGAACAACTACGAAGCCAATAAATAGAGCTTTGCAATGTGAATCGTCTGAAATTTTTCATTTTCCGTAACAAAAAAGATTGATACGAGGCAACGGCCGCTGCCGACGGCAAGCAGCCAGGTGGGATGACGCAATGAAAGATGGAAAGGTGGTATAGGATGCATTGATAAAATAAGAATATATCTATCTTAGGACTGAGGTTCAGGTGGGGAGCGGCGCCAAATAACTTGTTTGAGCATTTTCAGAAAAATATGAACATGGTGTCATTCGATTCGTAATAGGGTGGATGATTTTTGAAACAAGTGACTGCATTAAAAATTAAAAAAAACGACTTCTATTCTTTTATCCTTTGATCCTTCAGGAGTACACCCGACCATCCAAATTGGTATGCAACGGGTGAAGAAAAAAGTGACAGTAAAGTAAAATAGCAATTTCATGAACTTGGATGACATAATTTTTCCAATTCTTTTGATTTAACAAACAAACTTTTCATACAATTTATATGGGAGCAAACATCATACTCGTACTATCAAGCTGTAATCGCAACTTCGTTCGCGATTACTACCCCTCGAGACTTCGCATTTAGAATAAAAAACACATAAAGTAACTTGTTAAACTCTTTTTCCGAATTTACATCCAAGAAATATTGAGATTTTGCAATATCTGACTCCTATGGACTGGTCTGACTTTGACGAGAGACCTATCCATTAGCCCTATACGATGAGGTACACATGCCAGTTTAAGATGAGCTGTACGTTCCAAGGTTCCTGTATATTCCGGGGTTCAAATTATTTGGACTTCATACTGAGGGTTTTCAACCTTGAAATATTTACACGACAAAATCTAAAGAACATACTTTCTTAAAATAAAAAATTGACTTCAGACTACGCGTTAATGAATTACAACTAAAAACACATTTTGTCTTTCACCCCCCCTCCCATTGGTACCATACTGAATTTCGGGATAAAAACTATCCAGTACAGTATCCAGTAGTCAAATAATGCTAAATTTAATTTAATTAGTAGTTTCGGCGTGATGTGCGGCGAAGACACAGTAGTCAAACATGAAAAAAGAAACATTTTTGGCTCCAGATTCGGACAAACAAAAAATATCTTCTATGTACCAAATTGGTCACGTTTAGGTAACTTTGAGGTAAAAAACATTAAAAGTGACTAATTTAACAATTGAAAAAAAAAATGACTTCAGTAATAAAGTGGGGTACACCCTACCAATTAAAAACAGAAACATCCAAATCGGTATACAACGGGCGAAGAAAAGAGTTGCAGGAAAGCAAAATATACAATTTCGTTTACTTGGATGACATTTCTAGTTATTTTGATTTAAGTACTAAACTATTGAACCCTTTTTAATTATAATTTCCATGGGAAAAATCTGAAAGTAAATCAAATAAAAAATAATATTTCCAAATCGGTTGATAAATGACGAGAACGAGGTAAAAATATAAAAAAAATGTAGCCGAATTGAAAAAGTGCTCTGAGAGATGGTTAATTTTTTTTATTTTATTCAGTCTTAGTTTAAGGTAGAAAATGCAATGCAATGAATACTAGCATACAATAATACCAATGCGAACATGTTCAATTGCTTACTTCATACAATTTTTCATTTATGTAGCAATCCATACATTGTTGTGCAGTGAAGAAATTATATTACAGGGCTAAGTAGATTGCATTACGATGGGATCTAAGATGCAGCTTCCTGAGTTACGATGCATGGATCCAGAAAACTATAAAAAGTATTTTCAGGCGCTATGCTGGAGCGGAACCAGGTGAGTTTTAAAAATGTGCCGTGCAGAAAATAACAAATATATTTTATTAGTTCAGTGGTACTATGTAATAACGATTTCCAGGAAAAACGAAAGGCCTTACAAGCGGCGCACCAAAAAGGATAGACACCGACATCCCAAAGCACTAAATGTTGCTGCGGTGTGTTATGCACCGGCACTGCTCGCCAATCCATCGCAGTTCGCCGTGTACGCGACTGTCCGTAGATCAGTTCTGGCGAGATGGAAATATCTTCAAGGAGCTATGTCTGAGAATTCTGATGACAGCGACGATGACTATACGCCGGTGGCGACTGCTAAAATACCCAAGGTCCTTATCTTGTTTTTATTATTTATTTTATTGAAAAAAACCCGTCATAATTTTAGGAATTGTGTGGCTGTATATTAGAATAAAAAACTCTGTGTAACTTATAACACAGAGGTATGGTATATAATATATCGAGGTGCTAAGGTACCAGTATCTCAAGTCCAGCCTAATTAATATGCATAGATAGATAGAGATAGATAACACTTTATTGCACACCAAAAGATAACAATAGCTTAAAACTAGAAATCTTAAATCATAAAAAGGTGACACAATGAGCGGTCTTATCGCTATAAAGCGATCTCTTACAGACAACCTTTGAAATATTGAAATACATACAAACAACAAAAGGATGTAGTTTCGTAATAGTAAAAAAAAACAGCAACTGCTGCATCAAGTGGTAAAGCCAAGTCGGCAACGCTTTTCTGTGGTTTGTTCATGTTATCATAGCATAGTGATACACGCAGTCAATCGTCAACAGACGGAATAAAAATACGAGATCTTTTCCTAAGGCATGAAAATTCCATAATTACGAATGTAAAAATGAAGATGTATCTGCATCGACGCAAGCTGGGCACACATAACATTTATTCAGTTACCTTCGTACTCTCCGTTACAATTCAAATATGCAGCATTATTTATATATGAAAATGAAAGTGATGAATGATCAAAAAATCTGTTTGCGGAAAATTGTTAACCGTGATGCACTCGATATTTATTGTTAACACCATTTTCGAGGTGATAGGTCGGCAGGTTGCTGCCGAAGTAACTTACCCACTACATGGTCTTAATCAATGTAATTGAGACCAATAACATATAAATTGCATTGAAGGAATTTAAGAATTATGTATGGGTTTGTCCGACCAAAACTCTCTTACCTAATATTCAGTTATCCTGAAACTTGCCACTTAATAGTGGAGAAATTTGGATGATAGTTTTTGAATTAAATTGGTTGGGTTGTTCCAAAAGATTAAGGGGTTGTTCATCAGCTATCACTAATCCACCGCTGCACATAGGCCTCTCCTAGTAAGCGCCACAGAACCCGATCTTCGGCTCTTCTTACTCACTGACTAACAGAGGGTTCGATAGGGACTACAATTTTATTTCTAACAAAATGTTAAATTATTTTGGAAACATTTGTTATATCAAAATATGATCACTATACGATTCCAAAGTAGGTATACATTACGTGACTTTTAAGGTAAAGCCTGCAATGAAATCTTGACCCAACAGTTAAATAAACGTGACTTTCAAATTTAATAACAAAAAAAATTGTTTCGAACTTCTTACTTACTTTATGTGAAGAAAAATTTGAATACTTACTTCGAAACAATTGTTAATTGTTGTTCAGTTCGAAAGTCACGTTTATTTAATTGGAATGACGCAGAGGTGATTCCGCGTAACATGGACAACTTATGCGTGCGATACTTTGTGATATATCCACCCTCACCGGACGGGGTGAGGAGGGCTTTGAACCTGTGAACGATCGTCGGCATAAATGCTACGCGACTCACGCTATAAAGTATTTCACCAAGTTTTAGTGGTATACCTTATAATTCGTATTGAGTGAACTACAAAATAACTTTTTTTAAAAGCGGCCGCCCAAATACGAAAGCAATACGACTTAGGTCCTCCCCGACCGAAGTATGAGAAGACCCAAGTCACACCCTGCGCCCGTCACCCGAGACGGGATAATACGTCTCTGCGCATGTGATTCACCTTTCATATTCAATCTTCAGAATCCATATTTAGTATCAAAATTTAATATATAACCATTGACCATTATAATTATAACTATTGAATATAATATGCGACCATTGTTTAGTAGTGTTCGTTCCTTCCTTATAAAGGCTTTTCGATTTTACAATTCCTTTTTTTAGTCTTTCGTTCCAAACCCGTGCGAAGCCTACAAATTATATTTGTTTGCGTTCCGCCCGTCACTTTCACAGTCACACAGTCTATAACACTGACACAGGATGTAAGTGTCGTGCACCTGTAATTACACTATTTTTGCTCCACCCTGGGGACACTTTTAGGGTACTCCTGAGTACACGCACACGAGCTACATGATCCTTAAATTCTTTCAACCGACCACCAGTGCTAGCTTACAGTTCGAAAGCTCTATAAAATTGGACTTACACGTTGACAAGCACTAAGGCAAATTAAAAAAAAAACTTTATTTTAAAATTAAATATTGGACTAAATTGATTTACCTGTCTGAATATTATTAGGCTTAGAATTTATCATCACTATTACTACAACTCGTGTATTATTTAGTTGTATATAAATAGAAAAAGTAATTACTACATCTTGTATTCCGCCGTCACTTGCGTCGAAATGCAATTAGGGATGAGGCCCAATTGCGTTGCCACACAACATAATTGTTGCTATAAACCACGCTCGTTTTTATCAGTGAGGTGGTTGGAAATATGCCGTAGTTACGTACCTACGAAATGACTTACGTCTTTTGGACCTGATAAAGGGAGGGAATCTTAAGAACTATCTCGAATCATGTCAATATTACGATCCAAATTATGCCAGTATTACTTGTTCTTCTTTCGCGTGAGTTAAGTGGCCAACTCTGGTGTCGTAGTTTTTGAGCCGGCTGAAGGCTTCCGACATGCAGCCCTTGCGTTTATATATTTCAGGAATAATAAATAAATGGGGTGGGAGTTTTAGTCGGTCAAACTC
Source organism: Aplocera efformata (assembly GCA_921293045.1). Lineage (NCBI taxonomy): Eukaryota > Metazoa > Arthropoda > Insecta > Lepidoptera > Geometridae > Aplocera > Aplocera efformata. Next base: position 16,179,830 of record OV121038.1, on the reverse strand, counting down.
ACATACATACATAAAGTACCCACAAATACTTCTACAGAAAAAACCACGGAATTAGAAAAAATAAATAATTTATAATATATTATATCTCACTACCTATATATAATTCGGGTTAACAATTAAAATTTAATAGAAGTTTTGACATCAAATGTCTGGTATATCGATTGCCAAATTGAAATAACGGAATGGTATGCATTTCCTATCTAGGGGTTCAATAGATGTTAAACTCGAAGAATTCAGCTAAACTTAAGTTTCTAGTTATGTTTTTGAATTATTTCCGATGTACCAACCACACTGTATTATGTTCATGATATAAACCACATGGAAATATATAGGTACGTATATTGCGAGTTACTTAACCCGTACCATGCTTCCATTTACCTCTATTGTTGCAGATCACTGGCATAGGCTTGCGCACAGTGTTCTCACTGGTGTCTCAATCGCGCACAGCAGACGCCCAGTTTTGCGAACGTGCGCTACACGCCTTGCTTGATGTCCTACAAGGCCATGCGCCTGAAGAACTTGCGCATGAGCCTACTGAGGTATTTTTATGACAGGCGCGTTACTTTTTCATTAAATATTGCACGTCTGTGTCTGTCGAGCGGAAACATATTGGCGTATCACACTTCGCTACTCCAAGAATCGCTGTCAGCAAGACTGTTGCAAACATTCTTTTTTGCAAACCTATCGTGCCAAGTCTAGGTAATCTCTAAAAACCTTATCTTCAGGAACTACACTAAAACGTCGGACCCCTTAACCTACACTAGTTTATGTAACATCCCGTAATTCGTGGCCGTCCCATACGCTAGATCCGACTTAATAAACCAGACATATATCGTATTTGTTGTTAGACACTGACTACAATTACACTGCATTGTACGCCTGGAACTCCCAGGACTACAAGACGTCAAGCCTGTTATCTGGTCCTGATTCTACAATATAACTATAACGTGGCGTAGAACTACTTCCCTTAGAGTGATAAGTTAGTAATAAATTATGCAACGTAACATGCTTACGCTATGTTGGTCACAACTAAATGACAGTTAATTATGACCAGCTTGACTAAACTGGTTACTCTGGAGCGACTCATCTTATCTCGTTACAGTTGTACGTCCCAGTATTTCACAGGACATCTAAATCAGAACAAGACCGACACGCTAATATGTTTCTAGCTTTGTCCTCCTGTTGCCTGATTCCCTCGATGTTGGGGTCGGTGGTCACTTCCGTAAAGCGACGAATTGGATAAAGGTCGGGTCAAAATTAGCATGTTAGTTTCCTCTTCCTTGCACACATCATCCATCCCATTTTAGATACTGCAAGGTATTATCGCATTGTGGTGCTTACGTTAACTTTGGGTTGTATTGCAGATAGTTACCCATATGCACAGCATGCTCATTGAAGTGGCCGCAGGGAGTGCGCCTCTTGAGAGACTCGAGATGCCTACCACTCTCACCGCCCTGGGCACTTCTTGCCTCATCTCTCTGGTGGTAGCCAGAGGTGAAGCAGAGCTCATTTTGAACGCTGTTGCATCGCTCATTATGAGCCCTCAACTACTTTCTGAACAATACATACAGGTAACGAACGGATAAGGTAAAAATGTTGTGTGATTTTTAGAAGCTTTTTTAATAAAGTAGTCATATTCTTTCTCAGTTTTTTGTAGACCCTTATGAGTAAAGTCAACGAAGTTTAAACAATTTTAACGAATTTATGTAGATTGGCGGAATTTCGCTCTTACGTTTTCTTTGTTCTTTGAAAATATTTGTATACTATTTGGTTACCTTATAAGTCAAATATTTGCAGATACCAGTAAATCTAACGACTCTGCAACGAAGCGTTCAATCAGTGATACTAGGCACTCCGTCCCGCAACCAATGGTTGAACTACGGCGTTCCTCAGCAATCACTGGTGACAAGCTTCCCCGTAGACTTGCCCCCGGCTCTTACCGTCGGGGCCGAGCTCGTGGTCCGGGCTCTGGTCTCTGATGGTTGCTTTCTATACGTGTTTACATCTCGAGGGCTCCTGAAGATCGGTTCAGGCTACGGCAGCTCCATAAAACAACACGTTTATTTGTACAAACCGGACTTTTTCCCCAGCGAGCGTCATGGCTGGTTAGGATTTTGCAAGGTCAGTAATTGTCGTCTTGATTTATTTTGTCTTGCGAGGAAATAACAATTATTTAATTATTTCAAATAGAATATAATTTTACATTTTGATTTTTTTCTAGAATAAACTTTATGTAAGGATCGGACGGAAGAAGAATGAAGTATACGAAGTAGATAAGGATTCTCTTGAAATCCGAAATATGATAAAATTGGACCCGGGTATACCCAATCCCGCGGAGCCTAAATCAGCTATTTTCACTGACGGCCACCAGCTAGGAGTGATCATGCTTACCAACAACAGCGTAAGGATTCTTTCCTTTTTTACATGGTATTTGTGCGATAAAATAGATTCCTAAATTATAAAATTCTAATTATATTTTAGGAATTTCTGAGTATACGATTTTTTGACGTCGAGAAAGCGCCAGAGCCTGTCGATGGCGACGGAGTTAGTATAAAGAATCGGAAAGAACTGAATGTCCCACTTTTGCGCAAAAGAAACCTGGCTCTCGGCAGAGCCAGTTACGAAGATTGCGTTTCACGAAGGGGCTTAGACAATGAAGCTCCCCTAGCCATGCAACTCGACGACAATGAGGACGATCCGCTCGCTTCAATATGTAGCGGTCTGGATTTTGGTCTTTTAGCTACAGTTTCCGGAAAGGTATTCAGTTTTAATCATTCACATATATATATATATATAAATATATATTTGATTACCTATATCTCTCGTTAGACACATTATAATGACTAAATATTTTTATGTTCAGGTCTACTACACCGGGAAAGGGGCTAGTCTCGGATACAAAGCGGCTCCCCATTGCGGCCGATGGACTTTAATGAAAGAAACACTGTTCAACAAAAACGACGTGCCGAATCTGAGGAAATTCAAAGTTACACAGGTTGGCATTCAATAAACGTGTGTGTATACCTGATATGCCAATTATAGGTAACCTGGCAACATTTAGGGAATATTTCCATTGTTTTTGATTGAGCCACCCCTTCCGTTAGTTTCGCATGGACAGACAGGCCTGTAAGGCTGGCTGGTCGGCGCGCAGTGCACCCTCGGGCGCTGCTAATTGAATCGCACGGGTTTTGCTCGAATATCAAGCCCTCGACACGTGTACATATTGTTCTATAACAACCAGTATGCATTCATGAAATGTACGAAAAGCAATATTTGCAGACAGAACACACTTTGTTGTGTTCAAATTGTGAATGATATTATTGTCATAATACGAGTATCGCGTACAAACAAAAACATGGATTGGCATACGCCCTTATTTTCCTGAGTTTACTTGTGAATAAAATTGCGTGTAGGTTCAGATCAGACTGAAATTAGACATATACTTGTAGATCTGGCGATGAAGCCTTGTTGTGACGTAGTAGCCTAATTTGAATTGGAAAAATAATGAAATATCACAATATGTTTTGAAATACAATTTAAACTTTAATCACACATATGTTTGGGTATATCGCCTTTCCTATATTTTAGGTAGCCGTAGGCCACGAGGGCGTGCACGCTATATTGGTTCTGGACAATGGCGCAGCGCTATTCACAGGAGTAGCTCGCCGCGGAGAGGACGGAGACAACAGCAAGCACCGCCGCGCGCTGAAACCAACCCGCCCCAAGAAGATGTATAAGGTTAGTCTAACTGACGCGTGACTATATGACTATGTATATATTTTTACTGCGGTGACTTTTGACGCCGCTTTTTTTATCAGAATAGCGTGTCGTGGAAGATGGGCTCCAATGCGACCGAAGAAGACACTGGTGATCAAAGTATGCTGTGAACATTTTATGCATCGAATTTGAATTAACCACCATCAAAGATTTTTTTTTTTTTGTTGACGTAGTGTAATCTGCAACAGATACGCCGGTCCTTGCCAAAGATCCTTGGCTAAGAAAGCTATCGCTGTGATTTTATATTTTTTAACGTTTGGATACTCATGCCTCTGCCCTAAGATTTCCTGCGTCTCAGTGAGCAGTGACAAACACCTAAGACCCGATGTAAAACTACGCTCATCACGCAAGCCTTGCCACAACCGGGAATCGAACTACCAAATAAGCCACGGAAATTAGCTTCTGGAAATAGAAACCTTCAGCTGCTCTGTCATGAATCTTTCGATCTCGGAAATTGTGTTAAAACGCTTTCCTTTCAGCCAGGTTTATATTTTTGGCAAGAGCCAGAAATTGCGTTGCTAAAACCGTCAACAGTCTAATATTTATTTTGCCTAAATCTCGCAAATCCCAACCGATGTGTAACGCCGCGTTGTCGTGATGAATTCTGGTATCTTTATCGAAAAACGTACTAAGCCCTTGTTATATTCGGAGTTTACGCTTGTTCCTCTTGGAACTGTGATCGCACTATTAAAAGAGAAATTATTGACGAAAAACATAAAGCCCGATTGCGTGAAGAATTATATTTAGTTGTATATTATATAGTTTTGTTCGCCATTTATAAAACCCTGCATTTTCATAGCTCATTTGATAGGTTTTGAGTAAAAAGATTTTTTTGTAGCCATAAAATGGCGCCAAAATCAAGTCAAATTTCTATAATTTTGATGTAGCCAGTGTCACTCTCACAATTAAGAAGAATCTAACGACACCTCTATAGCTTAAATTAATCAAGCCGTTACACATTCATACATTGCATATATGCTGAAAAAGATAACCCTCGCTCTGGCGCAGTCGAGTAAAAAACAAAGGTATGCGGCTGCATACCACATATAGAAATGCGTTCGGGGTAATTGACTTACATGGAACATGCTTATCTCGAATTTGGTAAAGCGCTTGATAGAATGATGCCACAGCTTCCTCGAGATGATGTTAATCTCTGAAACTCCTGAACCGATTTTGACGGGACTTTCACTGGCAAATAGCTGATATTGAATGGAGTAACATTGATCCTTAAATTTTAAAAAGAAAGTAGAATTAGGGTTCCTCGCAAAAAAAATGTTAAATTCCACGCGGGCGAAATCGCGCGGACAGCTTGTATTACATAAAATCTTGTTTTTACCGAATTCTCCCAAATTCGGGGGAGGTTCCTTTGTGGGCGTTGCCAAGTGTTCCGGAAAATACTTTTGCTATAGAAACTTGAGCAAGGGGAGGCTTCTATACCCACCCTAATAAGGCGACGCCCTTTATTATAAGTCTTATTCATGACAATGTCAAAACAAACAAAAAGTTTTGTAATTAAACATGGAAAAAATTAACCATGGAGAGTCACATAGGGCTTCAACAAGTGTTAAACTTAGTAATGAGCAAACGTGACCTCTTTATTACCTATTTATTAAAAAAAGTGACGATTCCTAATGTTTTATTTAATCTCGTGCAACTACAGCGCCATAACGAAAATAAATAACTTTTGTCGTATCATGTTTCTGAGTCTATAAGTTCATTATTTCTATTGGAAATGGTAGAGACGTAGATTAAAATTTGTCGAAGAATGCCCGCCGATATAAAAAAGATTAGTGAGTGAATTCGTCGAAACCCTTGACGAATTCAATGAAATAGGCTGTTTAGCAATCAGCATTTCGCGAATATCGGTGAACAGAATCTTTAAATATTAAGCTATAGGCCTACAGTTTTTATACAACATTTTCTTTTTGATTTTTTTTTAATGTGAATAATTGACGGTTCGAGCTGAGGGTTCATCTGGGGGCAAGTGGCGACCCCCGCCGACTCAGTATATAATTTGGATCTTACAATGAGCCGCTATCATTCTGCTGCGTCCATCATCCGAAACGGGGATGATACGTCTCATGCGCATGTGATTTCACCGGCACCCACACCCTTCCACCGGAACACGATAATGCGAGCACCACTGCTTGGCGGCAGATTCCAGGAGTGGTGGCAGAACCTCTCCGGACGAACTTGGCGAAGTTCTACTGTTACTTTTGGTTGCTCCTTTAGCACCACTCAGGGGGTACGTGTAGATTTTAACGATGGAAGAAAATGTTACCGGCAGACGTGCAGTCTTTGCACGTAGTACAAAGCGCGCTTGCCGGATGATGCAAGTGAAAAGAGAAGTTTCATGCAAAATTATGCTTAATTTTGCCAGCCAAGCGTTGAGTGCTTTGACGGCACAAAGTTATCAGAACATTTAGGAAGTGGTGCTTATACCGCTAAGTGCTCCACTATTCGTCGAAGAATTCTGGAGTTTCCAACTAGGTAACGTCGAGCAGAAAGTCTCACTCAACATTTATGTTTGATTCCCTCAAGTGAGCCCATCACAAAAAGATTCGAAATGGATTCCTATTGAAATGATTCGTGCCGCCATAGACAATTGGCTCAACAAGGGAGGTGATATTGAATGAGCGATTTTTATTTTTTATTCTAGGTGACAGAACTTTCTTACATATAATAGTTTAAACCAAAGTCGCTCCCGCTGTTTGTACGCTTAGATCTTTTAAACTACGCAACGTATTTTAATGCAGTTTACAGCAATAGATAGAGTGATTCAAGTCATAGTCAAAAATAATTTCTATTGAATTGCTTAAAAAATTACTTGGAAATATCACTTTTTTAATTATATATGTATATCTACAAAATCATGTGTTCTTATTACTAACTTTAGCACTTGTTCAAACCGTATCTGATTTTCCATGCGGAAGAACAAGAAAGAAACCCCTAATAGAAGGATTATTTTCCTTTCGCAAACATGATCCTGTTTACAAAAAATATAATATTCCTTATATGATTGTACGTACTTATTTATATAAGAGGAAGGTTTATATGTAGTATACATACATATTATAGCAGAGAAAACCGAACAACCGTTTTGTAACCTAGTACAGGTTACAAAACTTACGACAACACGGGGTATCTGAAAAAATTTAATAACAAAAGTGCATTTATATCGGTGGCATTATAATTGATAAGCGAACTCGGAACTCTTGAGCAGCAATCCAGAATAGATTACTAGATAATACTAGATTTCTGAGAGTACCGAAGTATTTTTGCTCTCATCCATACTTTTGAAAATTTGCTAATTGATTGGAGCCTAAAATTCTATTATTGGAGCCTATTTAAAAATTCACTGAACTTATTCTAGACTGACAGTTGGATGAATAATTCACTTAAATCGGAGGTTCTTTTGTTATTCCTTTCCATATGTTTGTTAATAATGACTTGTTATTAACAAAAATATGGAAATGGTTGCGAACAATGTTTCACTCTCGTAGTTGTCATTGCAAGTGACAATGCATACGAAAAAGATATCTCCTTGTGAGATTGTAATAGACTGACGTGGTGAATTCGATGACATGTGACATCTACCAATCCGGGTAGGGCTCCCATGGTAGATCAGAGCCCCTTCACTCTCAATTATCGAGAGTTGGCCAGTGTCCCTGCAGTGGGAACATTACAGGCTAGTACGGATATTTAACCTCCGCTTGAAGTCTGTCGTTTCTGTGTTTTCATCAACCTACTACTTATTCATTTGATAATTAATATTTTAACAGTAATGAACAGTTGTGACTCAGCTATCTTTGGCGATTAAAAATTACTGGCTCAGAAAAAGATATAGATGTATATCCGTTGGCCTAGGTGGTGTATACAATAGGTAACCAAAAGATCGAAACAAAGGAAAACGGGTGGAGGTTAGGACCCAAGAGACTGTTTGTAAGGGAACCTTTGTTCCGACCTGGATAATATGATATAACGGTTCGCGTAGTTACTGCTACTCGCAATATAAGTAATCCCAGTCAGGGTATCAAGTCACAAAATATTGATTTCTTGGACACACCTTACCCTATGTTGAGGCAAAGAGTCTAATAATAAAAATAATAAATAACCTTCAGACAGTATGCCTGTAATATCATTTATCTTTCATATTGCGATCGTATTCCATCCTTCCCGAATCCTTCTCTTTGTTCGAAGCCTGTATCTACCTACGCATATCAGGTATAGAGGTATTAGATCGGGCTAGCTGGAACGCTAGGAACGGGGATGCGATCGATCATGGCAGACTGCCGAATGCGCAAGTGCAATATGATTGAGTACATAGGCAACGGATAAAAGGTAAACGACCTTTACCAACCCTGGATATAGTGCCGCTGTGCAATATTGCGCTTTATTACAGAGAGGCTACGTTCATTATTACCTAGGTAGCCTAGACCGAGCTGAAAGCGCATGAGCGGTGCCCGGGCGAGCCTCGAGGCTAGATTTCCCGGCACAGTTCATTTAATTTCCCCTGATATGTCAATAACCTCATTCAATAATGAGGTTGAAATCGATCAGGGAATCGGTTGAATCGGCCAGGCTAGGTGTGTTTTCATAATTATACTCCAATGCTGTCGGTATTGGAGCACCTTGTGGGTATACAATGTGTGTAATGTGGAATCTATTCAACAGACGGACGGTCATCATGTGGTATACGCGGCCTGCAACTACGGCTCGACGGCGCTGGTGACGCGGCTGGGAGAGTTACTCATGTTCGGGAAAGACACGCAACACTGCGATGCTAACGGCGTCGTGGTCGCGCTCCGCCACGAGAAAGTCACGCAGGTAAGAATTTCTTTCTAGAAGAAGGCGGGCTACTACTAACTGGTTGTGAAGAAACTCTTTCCTCGAAGCGAGGTGACCCGGGTTCGATTTTCGGCTGGGGCCAACATTTGTGTGATCTGCCTAAAATTCTGTCATGGGTTTTTGTTGTTTGTGTCCCTTCTTTGTGCACCTTCGATACAGGAAGTCCTTTTATTCTGAACTGGTGGCTGAGTAGAGACATGACTGTCTGAGCGTTTTAATATTACATTCGGCCATCTTCGGCTAACTTTTTAATTGTTATACTGAGACCACCATATAGCCGTATAGGTTTTAAGGCCGTTGGTATAAAATTGTGTCGGGAGTGAGGGGTTGGGGGAAGGGGGGTAAGCTACCCCTCTTTGACCCTCCTGATGCTTGTCTATGCAGGGTTTTAGGTTTTGTAAAGGTTGGTTGAGCTTGGTTATTGTATGTGTGATTCTAAAGGTACACTGTGGTAGTATGTTTTCTGCAGGAATTTGTTTTTATTCGCAGGAATTATGTAGGATACCGCGATCCCCTTTCATTTCCCATTATTAATGATATTCTAGGATACCGCGATTGTATTGATGTCGTTGGCCCATTGAGTTGGAGTCGCCCTGTGCTGCGACTGTGGTTTGTGGTCGTAATTATATAATATGTGTTTCCAGCAGTCATCGGTTACACGAGCTATGAGACAAGCTCATTGCTACAGAGCTTGTAGTAAGGATGGGGGGGGGGGGGGTTGGGGCAGCTGCCCCTCTCTAATTTACCTGAGTACGTCCATGGAGGGTTTTAGGTTTTGGAGAAGTGAGTTGAGCTTGGTTATTTTGTATGTGTTTGGCTCGTCCCATGCTGCGTCTGTGGGTTTGTGGTCGCAATTATACAATACTAGCTCGGCCCGCGACTTCGTTCGCGATTCGCGTTAAGAATAAAACACACATTAAAAACAATGGTGTTTGCCATTTGCACCTCTGAGAAGGTGACAACACCGCCCAGATTGTGATAGAATAATACGCGTTCTCGTAATCTACAAACGCTAAATATAGCGGATTATAATTTTCGCTCTGAAAACAGAACCACAAGGCTGATATTCTGTGCCTCTGTTTCGGCCAAATTCTGATACCTCCATTCGTCATCCTCTTCAGTTTTACCGTCTATGCGCTGGCGCGTAACTTTTTGTTGTACTTGTGCAAATGTTGTGATTGTAGCAACAAGGGACAATAGCCAGAGTGCGGGTCGTATCCCGGCCAATAAACTTTTCAAAGTTTCTTCAAGGCGTTCATTGACTTCAGAATACGGCTTCAGGTTGTACTCATAATAAGTTCCAGAATATTACGTAACTGAAGGCCTGATATTTATGCAATCGTTATGCAATGTCCTATGACCTGTGAATTAGGTCGAGCTCAGGTTCCAATGCGCAGACTCGCTCAACAGATCAATACCTAGGTTCCCGGCGTTCTAGGAAGTCTAACATGACTAGCGGTGTTTGTGTTTCCACCGTTGAAAGGCTTAGCTGAAATTGTGCAGTTACTTGCCGAACACAGAACCTTCTCAACGTAATTAAGCAGGTGTGTAAAACTTTTTTTTTTTATTGTTATAAGAATGTGTAGGCCTTGTAGGCTTTCTATTTCATAAATCTAAGATTATGTAGGTTTATGGAATAGGAAGAGTAGGAATAGGTTTATCTTAGGTCATCGGCTTTACTTCTTTGATTCTAAGGATACAATTTTAATTAATTGATATATTTTTTTAATATTAGTGTGATTACGTTACAACGGATTCACTTGTTTTGATGATATGTGGCATCAAAAAAGTATGTATCCTGTAAAAGCGAAGCTTTGTATGTATATATATATATTGACGGTTTCGTGGCTTAGTGGTACCAACCCTGCCTTCGAAGCGAGGGGTCCCGGGTTCGATTCCCGGCCTGAGCACACTTTGTTATATGAACATGAAGTTTGTTGTCGGGTCTTGGGTGTTTGTCATGCCATCTCCGAGGAATGGCAGAGATATGAGTGTGTAAACGTTTATTTATATACAGTGCAACCTTAATATAACGTACCTCAATATAACGACTTCCTCGATTTAACAAATTTTTCGTAATCCCCTTGAATTGTCCATAAGAGTCAATATAAAATATACCTTTACATTGCGAACATTCTTTGCGTACAACCTCTTTATAACGAATTTTCAACTATCAAGAAAAAGTATTCATACCTCTAATTAACGAATTTTGCCAACCCAAAACCTTTATATAAAGTTTCCACCAATAATATAACTCTTAATCTTATAATGTGATTCATGTCTTGACATGTTTCGACACGCTTTTGTTTGTACAGTAATCATTGTTGTTTTGATGGAAAGTAATGTAAACACCTCTGCTCGTCACTATTGTTAAAGATTTAAGTTAAAATGGCTCAGAAACGTAAAAGGTGTTCCTTATCTGTCGCAGAAAAGCGAAACATCATTAATTATGTTGACCAAAATCCCATGACGAAAAAATAGCTAATAAGTTCGGGATTTATTAGTAGAAGTTGTTCGCTATAACATGATAAGTACGTAATATTGAGGTGAATAAAACTAGGTATTCTTTTACCTCTTTATAACGAATTTTAGACCAATCTAACCTCAACATAACAAACCTCAGTTCAACGAATTACTTGATATAACGAATATTTTCTTGTTCCCCTCCGATTTGTTATATCGAGCTTGCACTGTATATTTACTTTGTGTGTGTGTGCTTGCGTGTGTGTGTGTGTGTGTGTGTGTGTGTGTGTGTGTGTGTGTGTGTGTGTGTGTGTGTGCGTGTGTGTGTGTGTGTGCGTTTGTGTGTATGTGTATGTTTATGCAACATAGGTTACTTTTGTTCCCGGAAAACCGCGGGGCGCACCTAGTAACACTTTGAAAATTACTGAAATAAAGTATCGGCGCAGTAAATTGACCTGTTTACGTGTCGTCCGTAAATTACACAAATTTAACAAAATATGTCAAGTGATCGTATTTTCCACGCCACAATTAGCCTTCAGGTACCGCCTAGTTATGAATGACCGTGACAACTTTTCAACATCAATAAAAACGATCGATTCTGTTGGATAATTAAGGCTTTACATGTACAAGGCTAATCGCTTATAAACGATTAGCCTCGTACATGTAGTCTTACGGCTTTCAATAGGACGCCGTAATATTTAAGATTGATGTTTCAGTTTAAGCTACAGTTACTTACACAAGCAAACCTTTTGGAAAGATCACAGTATACATTAATAGCGACTCTTGCTGGTCAGTTGAGTCATGGGGAAAACCACGTTAGTAGTCTGTCAATGTTGTTCTGGTCGGAGGCCTTCAGGCGGCTCGAAAATTCCAACAACAGAGTTGGCCATTTACATGACGACAAAATTGCTCCGAAGGTTCCGTGGTTTGAGGGCTCCCGGGTTCGATTCCCGGCCGGGGCACACTTTGTGTGGTGAGCATGAAGTTAGTTCTAGGGTCTTGGGTTGTTTGTCTTTTTCCATGCCATCTGCGACACAAGGAATCTTAGTGCAGAGGTATTAGTGTGTAAACGTTTAAAGATATGATCTAAGAACACCACAACCTGCACCAGCATCTATAGTCGATCAACGATATGGTATCTTCTTACTGTAGCAGCTTGCAATGTCCCCACAATGTCCCATGAGTAATGTTTAAGCTTTTTTTCAGGTTGCTCTTGGCAAAGCCCACGCTGTGGTTTTGACAAACTTGGGACAGGTCTACACATTTGGCATCAACAACAAGGGTCAATGCGGTCGTGAATTCGGCTATACGAAGGAAAGTAAGTTAGAATCAATAAAAAATGGTGTGTTTTTTATTTAACTATCCCCTCCAAAACTTATTGGCTCAGCATTCGAATGGCGTCTCAGATCAGTTGGTTGCCTTCAGTGCTGTAGGTTGGTAGGACAAACACTTGTGTGCCAAACATAGATGTTTGATCTGTCTGGTCTGGGTGTTAAAATTACATGTAACAATATAAAACAAACAAAAAAAATATTTAAGAGCGTGGTGGCCCAGGGGCACAGACGCCAACTTTCAATCAGAATGTCGCTGGTTCAAACCCACACGAGGATAAATGAGTTTTTCAATCGAAAAATTTATGTGCGCAATACCACGTTCTCGAAACAGTGAAGGAAAACATCGCGAGGAAAACGGCATGTCTTAGAACCAAAAATTCGAAGACTGTGACATCTACATATCGGGATTGAGCTCCCGTGGTAGATCAAAAGTCTTAATTAATTATTATTAATTATTGATCTTAATTAGCGAGAGAAGGCCGGTATTCCTGCAGAAGGAACATTAGAGGCTGGTACCGTAACAAAAACTGTTCTATATAAGTGTAAGTGAAATGTCAATCATTTTTCAATTCATTCTTACTGAGAAGTAAATTTCCCCGGTGCTTTGTGACTTTTCCTCATTAATTAACTTAGAATTTTTCAGAGCACTACCCCGTCCCTCAACCTGAAGAAGAGAGCGTAGAGGAAGTTCAGATATGCCAAGGGTCACACACTTGGGTCACGGAGTACTGTCGCGTGTGCGTGCAATGCCGCGAGTGTACGGGATTCGCGAGCGCGTGCAACATGTCTCACATGCCCGCACGAGTACCCGGCGAGTTAGTATTTCCTCATGATTTGTCGATTTGTATATACCATGGAGCAAAACTACCAAATACTCCGTTGTTGTGCTCGTTCTCTAGGCAATGTGGATGCGGCGAAGGTGACAGCGGCTGCCGCGAGTGTGGGATATGTCGACAGTGTGCGCAGGGCTTCATCACCGCCGCGCGCCCGGAGCCGGCCGAGGCCATGGAGGCGTGCGACGCGGAGGAGGAGGAGCGGGAGTCAGTGGGAGACGATACCAAGAGCGGTCAGTCAGTCATACCACAATAAACACGTGAACACTTGGTAGTAGCTGATCAGTTATTACGCGTACTAAGTTCAAATTATTTTGCTCCTCGAATCGGTCGGTGGAGCGCTCACAATTGTTCACATCCACATCCTTATACTTACATATTTGACATTTGACATTCTTATACATACATATTTAATTAAAAATATTTGGCTTTTTATTGTACCTGAAGGAAACGACTATGTTAATTCGTCATTACAGACAAGGAAGCCAAAAGTGAAAGCCAGGCGTCAGGTTCTGACGTGGAACGAGACTCGGCTCTCAAGATCAGCTGCCTGCAGCCGGCCCGCATCGCGATTCCGGGAGGACATAAAATAACGGCCGTGGCATGCGGGCTTCACCACACCATGCTACTCACTGACCACGGTAAGTGATCATTCCAGACAAGTGGACTGCGAGCTTTCAAAATCAGCTGCCTCATGTTAGGATGACATAAGATACACCACAGACCCAGCTCACCAACCGAAGTGATTGAAATCGAACCGAAATGACCGAGATCTTTAGAGCAGACAACCGATAGGTGATGCCAGTCGTCGGGGTTGATGTGTAACGGTAACCTAGCTCTCAAAGTCTAGTAATCTCGTAGGTCACTAAGGAGGGTAGTCATTTTCCAGGAGATGCGAAGTAGTAGGGTTACGAGCTGGAAAATCGGATATACGAACGAAATTATGAATTTTTTATAGGGTTCTTATGCATATTGTATTTCATAAATAATTTTATCTATCAATCCAGCTGCCAGGATACTCTAAGCTATATGTGACCTTATTTGTTTTAAAAATCTGATCATCTTTAGGCGAAGTCCTGACGTTCGGGTCGAACCAATTCGGCCAGTTGGGCGCGGGCGATATAACTCCTCATCACAAGTTCGTTAAAGTGAAAATTCCGAAAGCCGCGTCTATCGCAGCCGGAAGCAACCACTCCGCAGTCATGACGAGGGATGGGGAAGTGTACACCTTCGGCAACTATCAGGTAACTGCAACTATTAGGTAACCACAATACTATATAGACGTGGTTCACAATAAAATTAGTGCTGCCCACAAACAGCAGGTACAATAACTTCGTATTTTGAAGTATGAGAAGGTCCACGTCACATCAACACTCACACAATAGTACTTGTGTGCCAGGTGGCTCCTAACGTTCCTCTAGGGGGACACGAGTATCTGACGATACAGTTACAGACTTGAGTAATATGTCCTCCCAAAAATGGTTGTGATCAAGGCAAAGCTAATTTATTATCGAGTCTCGTCATCACCACCATACGCAGTTTCCTATAGTTAACACTAAATATTTTATTTCCTCCCCTTAGAAAGGTTCGCTTGGTCGAGCAATGGAGCCAGAGCCCGCTGGAGTTTCACGTGATCCTGTGTGGTACGCTACTCCGGCGCCCGTACCACGCATCGGGGCGAAGCACGCCTCCAAAGCGGTCTGGTTGGGCGCTTCCGGCGATCAGACATTCATACAAGTGTGCCACTCCGTCATCAAGACTGATACGCTATTCAGTTCTACTATCATCGCAAACAGTACGACCATCAGTGAGTAATTTCAACTTATCCTAACGCGACCACATTGCAGTGGAACATATAATCGTTAACTTTTATTAATAAAAATTGTCCTAGATATTCATAAAACATGATTTGTTCCAGTAATCCTGCCCAATCGATCCGAGCACTCGTTCAAATGCGTGACTATAAACAAGAACGACGCCGTGTGCAATGCGTGGACGGGCGCGGAACAAGTGGACTTCGTGAACACTCTGGCTTGTCTCGACCCCCTGTACGACGTGATATGGTGCTACAGCCCTCAAATGCGAGTCATGAAGTGCTACAACATCCTCGCCTTTGATTCTCACAAGCTGCAGCGCTGCTGCAACCCCGACTTGGACCCTTCGGAGAACGTAGAGTTCTGCTATCCAAGCGTCGGCTCCATGCGAAGACTAGAGGACTTCAAAAACATGGAGAATTTTGAGCTGCTTTGTAATAACAGTGAATCTCGGCTGGATAGTATCGCCTTGGCTAATATGTCGATTCTGAACCAAGAGTTAGCGATACCTTTGATTCATGGCGCTTGGGTGACGAGAATGCACGCTGCGATGCATTTACTCGGATGCTTGGATTCTCTGATCTATGTAAACGACAATAAGTGAGTAAATTATCTCCTCGATTCCAATAAAAATGTTCAAACCTATTATACAAATGAGCCAATGGGTTTTTTCACTTGAAAAATTTATGTGCGCAATACCACGCTCTCAAAACGGTGAAGGATAACATCGTGAGAAAACTGGCATGTCTTAGAACCGAAAATTCGAAGTTATGTGACATCTACTAATTCGGATTGAGCTAAAATAAATTCTTACTTTTATTTTTAATAAATATTTATAAGGATTTTTTATTGCTTACCGAAATGCCCTTTTCATATTCCAGGCTTCACATAATCGAGTGCAAGCGCGAGGCCATCGCGTCTCCTATCGCACCGCTGAAAGCCGACTGGCTCACGGTCACCCGGTTCGAGAACCACGGGGGCGGTTGGGGATACTCGGGCCATTCTGTTGAGGCTATCAGATTCATGTGTGACACCGACATACTTCTAGGTAAGGACTTCCGAATAATCGCGCATAAGAATAAGAATATGAGCATTGATAAAATTTCGTCGCAATGAACTTCCTCAATATCTTTGATATTTAATCATATTTCCTCGTGCAGGCGGCTACGGCATGTTCGGTGGCAGAGGTGACTACACGGCGAAAATTAAGTTGTTCGACATCGGACACGATGGCGGCGATCAGGAAGGTGATGGGGAGCTGATAGCGGAGAGCGATGAGGTGGTGTACGAGTGCGCGCCGCGAGACCGCTTCCCCGTCATGTTCGACTCGCCCATCCCCGTCGTGGTGAGTGAGAACTATACATGCGTTCGCAGAGGGCGGCCGGAATTCATAGCGCAGATCTATTTATTATATTTTAACAGGAAAACTAACAGCCTAATACTAAAAATAATATTATATAAAGTTAGTCCAATTACAAGTTTTCATTTATAAATGCAGGTTGACAGGTTGGTTGATAGAGCACAATGAGAAATAAAAAGAAACGGAGAAGATAACTAAGTATTAAAAGAATTTAAGGAGATAAAAAAAAAAACAAAATCGTTGTTTGAAAATTACTAATTATATTTTGGGTTATATTAAAGAAGACAGAAAGCGCAAAATTATTTCACTTTGACATTTCCAGAATATGTTTATGAAACTTAAAATTTGATATGGCCAGTATAGATATGAAAGTGAAATGTGAAAGTGTTTTATAATTGAAATAATGTTTCCCAGGCTTGCCGATGGTACGTCGCCTGGGCCTGCATCAACGGTCCGTCGTCGGACTGCGGCTCCGCCGGCCAAGCCATGGTCATAAGCGACGACGTCGGCTTCCATTTCAAGACGTCCAAAAAGTCCAACAATGGCACCGACGTCAACGCCGGGCAAATCCCTAGTATCCTGTACAACCTGGCCGGGTCCGACCACTCCATACCGCCCAGAATCATCGATGTGGGCGAGCCCATCATAACGCTGACCAAAAACCTTTCGCGAAAAGTCACGGTGCCCTGCTTTAAATCCCTGATTGTTCTCCTCACGTGGAGTTGGGATTCCTTCAGAGAGATAATCCTCGACACGAACGGGATGCTCCCGATAAACTACCAGAAACTGAACACGATGAAGCATCAGAAGCGGCTCGTGTACGTGGTACGAGCGTGCTTGCGTCTCGTCAAGGCGTACGTCAACGAGGTCTACCCGCAGTGCAGTAAGAAACGCTCGTCTCACGAATACATGGCGTATTTGGAGCCTATTGGGGAGGTGAAGAACTTGATTCAGTCTATAGTTGCCGAAGAGACACCGACCTGCGCGATGCTACCGCGCCGTTCCGCGAGGGGGAAGCCGAATAGAGCTTGTTTCGTGCAGTTTGCTTTGGAGCTTACCACGTCGATTCTAAAGGAGGCGCACGAGACGACCACGGCGTGCTTCCACGCGTTCTTTCCCACGCCTACATTGAAGTGGAGTCATCTATGTTCAATGCTGCAACATGTCAGGGTATGTTTCTCGATTGCGTGTTAATTATGATTTAAATAAATATAAAAAATCGATTTCGGCTTTGATTTAAATTTATTGCTTCAATAATGTTTTACCTTTTTCCTCCAATCCATATTTAAAAGCACAAAAATCCAATATAAAGATTTCATGAAATAAAACGTTTGTTTTTTTTAGAATGGAAAAGTGCCTTCGACTCATATTCGAGAGCTGACTTCGACTTGTGCGGCTCTGTGCGCCTCGCGGAGCCTCAGAGAAATGTTGCACTACATCGTCCCGATCACACAGAGTTATCTCATAAACGAGGATAACAAACGTCCCGACAGCAAGGTACTAACGAAACCACAATGTCAAATATTGCTGCCAAGTACCACGTTCGCACTTTCGGTGGTTCTTTTGAGCGCCAGTCCCGAAGGTGGCGCCGTACAAATTTGTAACAAAGAGTGTTGCGACCTGCTAGAATTACTTATAGTTCTCATTCTATGATTACGTTTCAGGTGTCTTCCGCAAAAGAGATGCCTTCGAAATCAGGCACGGTACCCCGATCGGCGCATGCTCAGAAGCCACCACCGATCCCGCCGAGAGCAAATAAAAAAGATAATGCAAAGGCGAGTGATTATTTATATTTTAATATTTCGTTATTATAACACATATATAATAAATATAATTTGTTAACCTAACACATTTCGGAACACACATAATCAAAGAGATATATCGTTTGCAGGCATCGACCTCCAGCGAGAAGAGATCCGACCACAGCGAATGGAACATTATGGACGTGATTCCAAAGTTCCTGGACATTGTGATGATTCCCATCAAACGGCAGATGATGACGCGTCAGTGCGGACAGCCTCACGACCACGGAGAGATGAAGCAGAATGATACGCTCGCAGATTACTGCTGCAAACTGATCGTGAGGATGGTGGCTGAGCTGTCCTGGAGCGCCAATAACGTCAAAGTGAGCTCTAATAATTGCTGGAAATATATCATAGATTCAAATGTTTATACTTTCAAATCTATAGGATTGCGATCGACGCTTTCATCTAAGACACTGCCGAATTAGCTACTTTCGCGCTTTCTTTATATTGCTGACTATTGTTACGGGAGTAGTAGTAATTCTACCGCCGAGCTTGATAACATAGCCGCATTCATGCGCCGAGTTATGAATCTTAATCAACTGTTTTAGGACATGGAATCCGCCACAATCAAGGAGATGCTTACACCGTCTCGCTTCATGCGCGTCAATCAGTCCCGGTCATGGAACACGGGAAACGGCAGTCCAGACGCGATTTGCTTCACCGTGGACCGACCGGGCGTCGTGTTGGTCGGAGTCGGCGTCTACAGCGGATCGGGGACCTACGAATACTCGCTGGAACTACTCCACGACATGAGGGTGAGTATGCTTCGCGAAGCGTGGCAGTATTCTGTAATAAAAAAAAATGTTTTTAATATCTTTAATTATCTCTTTTCCTCTCCATCTCCATGACGGAAACAATGAAGCAATATTGAAAATATACACCGGCAACTATACAATATTCAAACTGAGGAATGCGGACGTAATTCTAGTTGAATAGAAGCATTATCTTAAAACACATTGGGATATAATAACAAGGCTATCACTATAAGCGGTTCAAATAGAGACCTTTTCCAAATAATAATACTGTTGTTAATTAGTTTAAGAACGCGTATCGTATATTTCAGCAAATAAACGGCCCCACGGATGAGGCGAATACCTCCAACTGCTGGGTGAGCATTGACATCGTGCAAGGCACCTTCGACGGCGCGGACTGCCCGAATGATATGGCTCTCATCAAGTTCGAAAAACATGTACATCTCAAGGTAAGATTTTAGTAGTAGTATAAACATGGGTCAAACGTATGGTTGCAGGTGAAATTACAGGCGCATGTGATATTACATACCGTCTCAAACTGACAGTTTTATGTTAAAATCAATATCACATTTTAATCAGTATTACATTGAAGGTGCGTCGCATATTGTCAGGCAGCCGGCTGTATGGACTTGATGATAGCTTATACATAAAGCCATTTTAAATCCCGCACATAGGACAATTGAGTGCAATAACTTGGTACTGACTATGACACTTGTCATTATAGGAAGACCTCCGCTACGCGATTCGATTCTGCAACCATGGCAGCCGCACCTCGAACGGCGACTGCGGATTACCATCGGTGAAGGGCCCCGATGGAACCACCTTCAGATTCGCGTCCTGTTCGCTCAGCTTCAACGGGACCACCCTCGCAAGGGGACAGATTCCCTGCCTCATATATTGCGGGTATGGATAACACAGATATAACTCTGTAACAGAATATATTAAAACTCCTTACTGAAACACTCATAATTTATTTCCTGCGTCTATTTACCTTTACCATTTGTCAATATCAAAATGTTCCTGCCCAGCACAGTTTGTTTTGCGTTTCTTTTTTACAAGATTTTAGGCACTTGTCCTTTCACCGACAATTTAGATCTCGTGGAAGTGTGGGTCGGCATTTCAACAAAGTTAAACTGAGCAATAAAGAGTGGGCGTAATTTTTTCTTCAACAAATTTACTATTTCTAAAGCAATAATATAAATAACATTTGAATATGTTCAAAGAAACTAGGTTTTGACTTGACTAAGATGACAGCGAAAAGCGACATTAACTAAGAAGTGGCAAGTTGTTGGCAAGCAATGAGATGCAAGCGCTTTTGTAGCAGATAGTTTTGTCACCCAGTTCAAAGCGATTGTGCGAATGTGGCAGATGATTTCAAGCAACAACTTTCTGCTAACACTGCGACTGTCTGAAGACGTGCATGCGCCAATTGTTTTCTTTGATAGTTTTCTTTGATAGACTAGGTGGGGATAGTTCTCGTCGGCAATGTGAGTGAAAAGCCAATGTTGAAAGAGTTATCCATTTTATGTAAATAAATTGTCGATCTCCAGCTTTTTGTGGGCGATGAGATGGGCCCAAGTATATGCTCAAGAAACAGACTTGGACTACTGTTGATCTATTATTTTTCTGTAACACCCTACTCCATCCGATACCCGACAAAACTTTCTCTTCACTCGCGTCTTGATTTCAGTTAGTTTTAGTCAGTTTGCAAACTAGTTACTAGTTCAGATGCCAGCAACAAGTGACTCACAAATGTAATGATTGCTTTAGGACGGCGGCGAGGAGCTTCGTCCACACGGTAGACACCACAGATGCAATGATAGCCGCCCTCCACACGATCACTCTCCGTGTGTCATCGCTAGTTCTCGAACGTTCCGTCGACTTGTTCCGGACGCTGAGGAACGAACTAACCGCCGAGGACTTGAGGCGGAACGCTTCGGTGCTCCAGCAGTCGCCGGCCGTCAACACACTGATACCCTATGTACTAGCGAACCTGGAGGGTATCGATGATTCCAAGGTAATTTTTTTTTAATTGTACCTACACTGTTTTCGTCACCGACCCTCAGATACATTTATATGTCGCGTATTTCTATACGCGACATATAAATGTAACCTAACCATCGAAACCTAATGCTATTTTAAACCTTCTAGAATATAATAAAACTCCTGGAGCTGATTCATCAACTGCTGCCTCACGTGACAGCCATGAACTTGCTGGTGTCTAATGTTGAAGAGTTCTCGACCACTACCACCAGCTACTACACGTGGGTCGAGAGCGAACATCCATACAAGCCGGCATCCATCAATAACACGAGGTGACTGAAAATTTCTCGTAAATAAACGTTTTCCGTTTTCAATATAACCAAATTCATGAAATTCGTTAATATTTTGATGTTTTGTTTTACATATTGAGTATTTTATATTGGGAACAGCCGAGAAATCGCTATTCTCACGGCACATTAATAATTCTTTTACCTCTGCAAATACAGGGTGCTATTTCCACCGAACATATCGTGGATCGTTCTCGAAATGGACCCCCGAAGCGTGACCGCACAGCCGGAAGACACACTGACGATATACGCGGTGGCCGGGACGCCTAAACAACGGTGTCACTGCCAAAATGACATTCGGGTAGCCGACCCACCATTCCGTAAGGTATACAAGGTAGATTTCATTCGGGCGCTCCATTCTCCACTCGCTTCTCACTTGTCATCATCCCGCACACTTACACGCACCCGACACGCTCAGCTCGTATACACGGTATCCACTTAACTTCGGTTGGAGGGGGGAGATAGACAATTCAAAGTTAAGATTCACTTCTTAGTAAGCGGCTGAAAGTCAGGAAAGGAAAAGTAGATTCCTATAAAACATATTATAAAACGAACTTTTGGCAAAATACTATTTGGTTATTAATTGGTATTGAGAAATGACACAATTAGTTTTCTTGGATTGTCGCTCTGGGGTTCCAAAACGTTAATTCATGTTGCATTCACTTTTGGGATCGTTCATATAGCTATCGCCTCAGGCCTATTTCATATTTGATGCATTTTTAGTGCCAAATCAATATCGGCTTGCTGATAATATCAAAATATGTTCAAATTCAATGACCCTCGAACATTCTGCGTGTCGAGTTTGCGGGTCGAAGACGGCCCGCAAACTTGCGCGATGATAATTAATTCTTGTCATTATTTTAACGCCCGCGTCAATAATATTTTGGCACCATATTACAACGCTAGGATTCGGTCTGTGAGATTAGAAATAGCCCTTACGCATTAATGACATGGCATAATTCAAAAATATCGGGTATCTGTGGATCGGTCGTCCTTTGCAACTCGCCTATATATGACGTAATGTGAGGAAAATCAAAATTACACGTTAAGAGTCTTAATCCGGGCAGTTGGAACTTCGGAGAGTTCAAAGGCGTGGCTTTATGCGAAAGCTTGGTACGCATGCGCGACTCTGCAGTAGAGCCGCCGAGTAGGTGCGCGATCAATACGGACTAACTTGGCACAAAGCGAAGTTATGAACGGTGCAAGGGGTTGGAACATATGTATAAACGTATGGGGAACTCTTTGATCCTTCCAAAATAAATAAAAATTCTGTTTCACTCATTTAAAGATAGGAAAGCTATTTGCTACTAACTTCAGAGATAGTAGGCTAAAAACTTTTGATGTACTGCCAAGTTTGAAAGACTCTGGGACAGGCAAGCGTTGTGGAACTTTAAATTGCAACTTTTTTAATTAATGTTTCCCCACTCATACGGTTTTCCGCTCTATCAATTATGTAAAATGGCAATAAATGAATTTCAAGATTTATAAAGTATATTGTTAGGTTGATAGAACCGCATTACGGTGAAAGTGAAATTGACCACTTTACTGGGTCATCATCATCATCCGCCTATTGGAGTCCACTGCTTGACTTACACCTCTATGTCCAGCACAACATCCAGAAAGCGCCAGTAGGTGTGAGTGCTTATGCTGCTATTTTTGTGATGTTGCTATTTTTGTGATGATGATTATGTGATAACTAAAGAGAAAAGTGTTACGAAAATTTTTGCTGCTTCTTTAAAATTTATTCGTAAAGGTTTTTCAAGAACGTACTTGCTCATTATGATCTATTGTTTTATGTCAAACATTGTATATATGGATGATCATATCACACAGTATCACACTTTATATGATAAAGGCGAATGTTTGTATGTATTTGTGCCTCTGTGTGTATGTCTGTATGTTTGTTACCTTAACCCGGGGCGCAGCTAGTCAAATCATAATCGTACTACTGTGATTAAAAAAAAATTATACTTCGCATATTATATCAAGAATCGTACTGGAATTTTCTCTTGGGATAGCAAAGGTGATTTTATCGGAATATTTAAATAAATAAAAAATAAAACATGTGGACGGGATGAAGACTAATCTGATCTGTTATCAGCCATCTACTAAAACTGATGGAAATAATTTGGTCTGCTTTTATACTCCTCAGAACCGGCAATAAATACGCGCAATAGTAATAATAAAATAAATTCTATAAGAAATAATTCAATTCAATGAAATTTAATTCAACGAAAATAGAGTAAATTTGTGTTTACAGAATTGTATTTTGGGTCTCTTACACGCGTTTTAAGTTTGCCAATCACCGCGAGTACACTATACAATTGCGAGGTTCACCAATTGCTAGGACTTTGATGTTGTACGTTGTATACGAGCGTTTATTTGAAGTTGCTATTTCTCTCGCAGAAGGTAGTGCAGCTGTCGCCGGAGGGGGAGTTCGAGGAGATGGACGAGGAAGAGAATGACAACACGTGCATGCACTTCAACTGCACTTATGTCAGCGTCACGCCGAAACTCTCCAACCTGTTAGTATAACTTTCTACTTGGGGAATATGTCATGCGGCAAACTTAACATTAAAACCCGGTGACTTAATCGATTATTAGCTTTCAAGGGAAATAAAGCCTTAACTTTGACTATTCTAATGATGACCATTCTGGTGACAGCAGACTGAACTAAATTTTATATTGACAGTTTTAAACAGCTTGTCTCTTTTACAAGTAAACATTTAGTTAAGCGTCATTAAATTCACTTTAGATTGGCAATGCTGGGTTACTTACAAAGTAACTGATGTTTGCCTTACTGTCACATAACAATCTTAATGATTTAATTAATTTTGAGTATCGGCACTTCTTAGAATTTGTTATCAAAATTTTGTCCTGTCATGGTTATTTATCATTTTCGTCATCATAAATTAGAACACTTAATAAGTGCTTTGTTTTTGATTCCAGCGCCCATGAATGGCCACAGAAAGCCTTGCTGATACCCGGCAATGAAGTTATATTTGCACTTGAAACTGCGTCGGACTACCTGTCTGAATACAACAAAGCTCAAAGGTGAGCGAATACGTAATTCCATCAAATCATACTTTGACACCGATCATTTCCACCTTCATGTCCGCAAGGGCGTGATTCGACGACTATCGATGGTTGCGTTCTTGGCGATATTAAAACGACCGTTTCAAACCATGTTCTCTCCTACTCCAGTGAGGAATCCCGCTTCGGGTTCAAATGCCTGTGCGCCGGGTACGAAGACACCCCGTTCACTTCTCAACGGCAAGGCCTAGTGGCATTGGAAATGGAGCTGGTGTATTCTGGAGCAAACTGCGCTTCGAAGCTCTTGGCGCCAGACTTGGACGTACCTCCGATGGTTTTTTGTAAGTAGTCAGCACTTTGTGACGTCAGCTTTTCCAGCATCGCGTGTCAAGACAGCATTAGTGCTGTACTGGCCTTATTCCGAACCAACAGCGCTTTGAAACTCTTAATCAAGTTAATAAAGTTTTCTATCTATCATTTGGAAATTCTAATCGTATTTTCGTTGGAGCTAGTGCGCTGTGCTGACAACAGCGCTCATCAACTCGAATTTCAAATCCGTCTTCACCGTGCAACAAAACGGCTTTTATACCGAGTATTCCGCGTGCATTAAGTTTCATCCAACCGATTAAACAGACTGAAGCCTCTACTCGGTGGTGCCTATTTGTAAAGTTACTTAAACATGTGAACAATTCGCGGTCAAAGCACAGTATGTTAACCACAGGTAAACCACAGCAATAAGAATATTACGAGATCTGATTACGTCTGAATACAAGCGACAAGACGCGATGTGAACCAGTTGAAATTCCATACGGAACACTTGCAGTTGTAATAAATAAATAAACGTTTACACTCATACCTCTGCACTAGGATTCCCTGTGTCGCAGATGGCATGGACAGAAGCAAGACAAACACCCAAAACCCGAGAACTTCATGCTCACCACACAAAGTGTGCCCTGGCCGGGAATCGAACCCGGAACTCACTTCGAAGGCAGGGCTACAACCAACTAAGGCACAGATTAATAGAACTTGTATAATTGAACATTGGATAATTGTAGTGGATTATTAGAAATGTACTGTGATCAGGTTTTCATTGTTGTACTGATTGTACTATTTGTAATCACATCCGGAATCTCCGGGGACGGGAGTCCGCCGGTACCGGTGCAGGTGTCGCGAACCCATTGTCTTATTTAACACTGGCGTTCGCAGCATACCAATCATTCCTAGCCTTTTGCGTCTTATGGCAGTGGAATTTGAAATTTGCTTCCTTGAAATATTTATTGGGTGCGCTGATGGTAACTAAACGATGGCTGGTACATAGATAGGCAGGTTGAGGGTTCCGCAGCTTTTAATACCGCTGCCTGCGGAACGAGGGTTCGATTCCCGTCCGGGGCTTAATATGTGTGATGAGCGTTAACTTTGTTCTCGGGTCTTGCACCTATCCATTCCTGGTGCAGGTGTTTGAGTGGGAAATAGTTATTGTTCCTAGATATATTTTAATTGGACCCGTTATATAACTGTGAAAACTGGGTACAGGGGACATTACATCCCTCAGAGTGATGCGACTTGGGCTTCTTACTTCGGTAAGGGAGAATGTTTTGCTGTTGTCTATGGGCGATGGTTTCCACTTAACATTAGGAGGGCTGTTAGCTCTTCTCGTCACTTTATTCACATAAAAAGTAAGAGATGAGGACATTAAGTGGTCCAAGTCAGAAACTCGAAAGTATTTCTGCAGAACTAATAAAAGTTTTCATAATCTTATCCCCAAAAAACAATAAAAACATACGGTCCAAAAACAAACTACATGCTCAGTACAACACTTGCCCCCTTCGGAAATCGAACATGGGACCTCTTCGTGAGCAGGTAACCATCAACATAGGAATGGAGCCGTCGACGGCAGACCTCCAGCTCCTTATTGAAGCCAACATTTAAATCACAATAGTACAATAAAATATATGAACCTTTTTACCAGCGTTCCGGAGAGCGTGGTGGCCCAGGGGCACAAACGCCGACTTTCCATCTGATGGTCGATATGAAAAATTTATGTGCGCAATACCACGTTCTCGAAACGGTGAAGGAAAACATCGTGAGGAAACCGGCATGTCTTAGAACCATAAATTCGAAGCCATGTGACATCTACCAATCCGGATTGGGCTCCCGTGGTAAATCAGAGCCCATTCATTCTCAATTATCGAGATTAGGCCGGTGTCCCTGCAGTGGGAACATTAGAGGCTGGTACTGACCAGCGTTCCATTGGTAAAATAACCACAATCTGTTTGCAAACCAACTAATATAGTATTGATATCCGTACAGCCACGCTGGTAGACGTACAGATCCACCCGATGAATGGCTCCGCGGATGAAGAGCAGGACTCCAGCGAGGCGCTGCTCCTCTCCCGAGGACTGGAGCTGTCCTCGCCGCTCTCGGTCCACCAGGTGCTCGACGGACAATCCCTGCTGAGGTGAGTGACAACCCTGAGGTCATAACGTCACGCTGACATGTCATGATGATTATTGATGATTAGCTGTACAAGTTCATTTTTCTTTCCGCGGATCACAAATATTTTTTTTTTCTAAAATCAAAGTATCCTTAGTTATTCTTTATAACATCAATTATCTGCCAGTGATAGTCCCAAATTCGGTCCAGCAGATTTCGCAGATTAGCTGAAACGAACAGACAGAGAGGCAAATTTTGTGCCTCTCTGTCTGTTCGTTTCAGCTAATCATGATGATGGTTTTTTTCGATATAAACTTTCAAATTCATTTAGTAACGAGCTGTTATTTTGAAAGAGCGACTAGACACTTCAATTTTTTGCATTGTTTTTTTTAAAGCTAATCAATGAGTTTACTATTTTTCTCAACTTCATTAACGATGGCCATTAGTTGCCTAGCTTAAGAATAAAGAATAAATTTATTTACCATACAAAGGAACAAAATTTTGAATTTAAAGAAACAGATATTTTAGTCAAATGCAACCTTATCTCATATTAAAATAGATAACTTGTTACCCTCATCTGTAATTAAATTGATTTAACAGCAATGTATCGGGGACCCCTTATTCCAAGTGATCACGGCTATTGCAACACTCTACAAACAAACATACAAATAAGAATTCTGGGACCATTCTAGTATTCTGATTAGTTAGTTCAATCAAAACACAAAGCATACTGCTTCCTGCTGCCCATCTCCTCATTGCACTGCATGTCTTATGCCTGTGTCACTTAATGGGCACCTGCGTTAGCAGTCTCGGCAGAGGCAAATCACGTAGTAGATTGCAAACTTTGTTGAGATTAATCAATCCATAAAAATTCCATTATATGTTACACGCTACGCTATTTTGTATTTAATGCGCGTTAATATGAAATTTTTATATCGTCAATCTCACTAATTTTGTTTTGAAGTAAAATGTTACTACCATATCACTTACGTATTTAATTCACTTTTTGAAGTATCACAATTATTGTTTCCAAATAATTGGCTGATTTGAAAATAGAGAAAACTGACTTTTGTACTTTTATTCCGGCTATTCTAGCCGATAAGCCATGTCGGAGGCCTTCGGGTGGCTAGAAAACTCCAACAACAGAGTTGGCCATTTACACAAAAGAAAAAGTACTTCCATCACTTATGTAACGCCATGGCATTTTCTCATGAAATATCTGGAGGACCACCTCGAAAGTCTTATAAGAAATAGTCATGTAAATTGATCCATAATTAGAGAGGAAATCGAAAAACAAGCATACAAAACAACCACATCCGAATTGAGAATATCCTCCTTTTTGGAATATAAGCAACCTTTGAGTACCTACTTAATTATGCATACCTCAATAAATGGACTTTTATTTGGTTTTTACGCCACACTTATAATCAAGGTTATCGCTAATATCACAAACCTAGCATAAAGTTATGCATAACATTGAGATTATATAGTTTTGTTATTTAATGTAATGCTTTTTTATGTTTACTGTCGCCACTCGTGTTCTGTCAATTCACTAAATTCTGTTAAATTTACACAATGTATACGAATGGATCAAGTATCTTCAAGTATCTTCATGACATGTCAGCACATCCGTTTATAAGAGCTCATAACGCTATTGACATCAAGAATTCACGTGGCACAATTGGCCTTGCTTTGTTCATGAATAGGTTTTGGGGTTTACTGGTTACATGTAAATCTAGCTTAAGCAACTATCGATTACGTTGTTTAATAAAAATAATCTTATTGAAGTGTAGTTTTCATGGTCGACATTTTCTTTTTTTTTTTCAAGTTTGGGCTACTTGTGTAAAGCAAACAGGACCAATTTGCCATACATAGTCGGAAAAGTCAAAATGTATTTTGTGTGAACTATTAGCTGTATGACCTCTTAAATGAATCTGCCAAGAGATAAGGAGAGATACGGTCCACGTTGACACCGCGCGGTCGCGTCGCTCAAACATGACATCTTTAGCAATTTACTCATTGTAAACTTTTTAAAAAAGTAGCTGTTCCCTGCGATTTCGTCCGCGTGGAATTTAACAATTTTTCGAAATTCCAATTTCTAAAGTAAAATAGCCTAAATTACTTCTTATAACATCAGCTATCCAGTCCCGTCAAAATCGGTCCAGCCGTTTCGGAACAGACAAACCCACTGAGAGACATACATTTTAAATATTGATTTTTGTTATAATTTCCTTATATACTTTGAAATGTATTTAGTTAAAGGCTGTTATTTTTATATTACAAACAGACACTTCAATTATATTGATTTTTATTGAAATTAATTGTAATTTAAAATTACATAATCCCACCGCCTATATGAGACGGACGATAAAAAAAAACGTAATAAAAAGTTTGAGCTGTTAAACTAGCGCATGCCACTGGGCACTATCTCTTGTTTACGATTTTGATGTTTAGATGTAGAAATTATTTTGACAGACTTTAGTGGTAACTGGAAACTCGTCGTCTACTGTTTGCGGTCAACTCATTGTAGGTACAGAATTAATGCCAAGTAGAGTAAGGTACAAAGAATACTAAACTATATTGTCAAAATGGCCTCGATTGTCCAGCAATCGAGTGACAAGCTAGAGTCGACAATTTAATTATCATATCACACGAGATGTATGTTTGTTTAATAATGATATTTTGACGCAAGCTCAAGGCACTTTATCGACAAGCTGGCCAGTACAGCGAGTACGATATCGTACATTTTCATCGCAAGTCATATCTTAGTAAATATCACCTAGTCACTTGTACTTCCAAGCGCCAATTGGAAATAACCAATGGTAAATGTACTTGAGAGGTAATAAGTCATTGAAATCTTGCTGTTGAATGTACACAGAGCTAAGTACAGGCATAAATGTAATTATAGAAGTATAGGACAGCCGCAGGTGAGGATCTTATGATAGTTTCACTTAATTTTCTTAACTCCAGGGCGCTACATCCTGAACGGTTGCGAATCACGCATATACTCGGGAACGGAAGCCCATATCGGTCGATTACGTCATTGATAAACATTTACCTCATTTACAAGCCTTATCGACGGACACTTTGAAATGCTTGGTGTTTCGGGCTCCGAATAAATTTCCACGTAATGTAGGATACTAAAAGTAATAATAATAAGTAAAGTAAGTTGCGCTTGATCATTATATTTGATTGATTGTTGACACGTAGCAAGCATGCCACTTGTAGACCAATACCGGGAACTCTCCCGTATGAAAGAATACGATGAGATAAACAAGTTTGGCCTTTTGCTTAGAATGCTTACGTGGCGTGGTCTAGCTCCTTACATGCCCACTGAGTGTATCAGCAAATTCGAAACAAACGCTAATAAAAATATGCATTGTTGAATTTTGTTTCACCTCAAGAGAATTCATATTATTTTTATCATAAGATCCTCATCTTGAAAGCTACGTTTGGGTACTTGACAAAATGTGCGAAATATTGAGCTTAGTAATAATGCTTGTCAGTTTTCTTTTAATGTTAGTTAGTGACGGAACGAGCTGAGGGCCCACCTGGTGGTAAGTGGCGACCCCCGTCCATGACACTCATTCATTCATCCTGCTGTGTCTATCACCTAAGACGGGGATGATACGTCTCATGCGCATGTGATTTCACCGGCACCCACACCCTCACTTACTTTATTAACAACAATGACTCAGCTTAAAAAAGGCTGATGAGTCTCCCTGGAAGCTCATAGGCGTATTGTTCAGAATGTCCAGTCCAGTACCCTAGGCAATTACTTTAGGCTAGGCAGGCAGCTGAAGGTGAGAGGCGCACACAGTTCGTCAGTGTTCAGGTACGTAACCATCTACTTTTTTGGTGATTTGAATTGACCTGATAATTTTTTCCATAAATGTACCTTTGAAATCGGGGCTTAATAATAACTGGCCGGGTCGAACAAGGGCGTTTCTTTCCGAATATGTTCCTGGAATATATATCAATACAAGCCAAATTTCACGTAAATGCTTATGATTAAATTACTTGAAATCAAATGTATCTTGAATCAATATGTATTTTTATATGTCGATCAAATCAAATCACCTTTCCAGATAGCAGCACAGTGGAATTTTACGTTGCTATAGCTCTACCTCCAGTCATATCTTTGTTGATTATAGAGTTAGTCTGTTAAAGTTGCATACTATACCAGCCATTCGTTCAACTAGTTAAAAATACTTTCTTTAAATTTACTGATTTCAATCAGGAAAGAGGAATTCTGAATTCGAGATATTAGAACTTTTCTAAGTCATTGCATCAGTGATCACTGTTCAGTGATCAGATCATGCATAAATTTAACAAGCGTTCAAGTTATTTTTAAGATAAACAGTTATAAATATCAATCATAATTGCACTCTTATTTTTCACTTTTGAGGGTATTTTTTGATTAATATAGTATATAAAATATTAATATATTCACTTTGCTGCTACCTTTTCATTTAGACGTAAGTATAGGTACAGTGTTATTCATACAAATTAACAACGCTTTTCGCGATTAATTTCTTAGCCTCGGACAAAATAATACGTGCCTCTATATGTACGGACTTGGATCAGACGGCGTGCTTCAAATCCACAAATATTTACACAACATTTACCAATTTCTCCTCTTTTGAATAATACTGTATCTATGTTTATGTTTATCTGATTTTACCAATTTACAATTTAACATGTGTTTCTTTATAGCCAAAGCGTTCTCTTCGTCAGACAAGTGCAAACATTTATCAATCTCTTTAACAAGTTCCTTCTTACGTCTCGTTATTATTGAACCCTGAGGGTGTGTTCAAAACTAGCGCAGGCAATCGTGCGTATGATGCGCCTTATGACGGTTCTGAATACGCTAATGAATTGCGCACGGCACACGTTTTTAATCATGTGATAACATCTCGGTTATTAAACCAATCTGTACTACACAGTAAGGAAATGATAAGATATTTTCATCACAAACATATAAGATTCGCAAATATTGAGAAATAGGTACGATACACTTGTGCGTTAAGTCGCTGAGTGGCCAAGTTTCCCAGAGGCGAAGTGCTCTAGTGGCTGGTAGAACGCACTCTGAAGCCGCGCACGGTTTCCGCGCCTTGTCCTACAACCCGCCCCTGCGATGTACACACCTGCCTGTTTCAGATATAGGTGTGTTTCACCTACATTTGTAACAATTGTGGTTTGAAAGTTCACAGCTTAGATTCTTATCCGGACATGGGCTAACTTCATCATAATGGGAGTGTTAAACAAACATAATTATTATGTTTTATACTTGTGTATGCAATGTACTTGCATATAGATTAAGATATAGATTAACTTGTATAGGTAACGTCACTATGTATTCCACTATTATTATGTTAAACATTACTATTAATGAGCTACATAAAGGCTACGTTATATTTAAATATAATTATAATTCGTAAGTTAGAAATAGTATCTACTTATACTTACTTGTTAGTTAGATACTATTAAGTATTTAAGCAAGCAGGTAGGTTATATTAAAATTGTTATAGAAATATAGTTTTTGCGGTTGGTTAGGCTGGTCAGAACCACTCACTGTATATACTGAATTATCCTGTTGACGACTGGGAACAGCCTGATTTAAACTCTATACAGTAAAAATATATTACAACCAACTGAACGATGATACACGTAGTAAAGTTATTCACATACGAGTTAGTCCTTTGTTGAATTCTACAATCGCATCAGCACAAATTTCAATTTAGGTCATAATATGCAATGCAATGGGTTTTCGCATGCGCGTTATTTTATTGGTAATATGGCGACTACGCTACGCACAACAAGCGCTAGGTGTTTCACAACAGTCGCTCGGCACTGCGTCACCGACTGGACCGGATTAATAGTGATTAATTCACAGTTATTGTTTAGTATAGCTAATTGATTTGCATAGCTCTATCTATTACAATCAAACAAAATGTATATAATGTACTTTTTATTAATTAACTTTCATACCACAAAATAATTTATAAGAGTAGGATAACAAATTTCCAATCGTAATACTGATCCATAAGAAACTAAACTTGGCACGGTTTCTACTGACGTAACACTGAGGTAGCAAACTATATGTATGGAAACACTTGTAACGACATTATTGTAATGTTCTTAAAGCTAAAAATATACTTATTCAATTATCACTTATCACTGGGAAATACCAGTGGCAGAGATCAACACGCATTATGCGCTATTTATACATTTCATAAGTCAGTAGTCAAAAGCTCTGCTCTTTCCACCACTATATGAAACTCAGTCTCTCTGTAAGTTTTTCCGTCGGGCAAAACTATTTGCACTTTCTTCTTTTTTTCATTTTCGCGACGTACTATAAAAAATATTACTATAGACACCGCTACTAGTACGAATAATATGCCTATCAACACAAATATCCAAAAGTTTTGTTTGAAAGCGCCACAACGACTGTCGACGTAGGTAGGTATCGAGATGTAGTGCTCTTCCAATGAGTACCAGCAAGCAAGAGTGCCACCCTGCTCCCTCATCACGGCGCGCCACTCGTCAGCTAGTGCGCATGTGCAGCTCTGGTTTAGATTTAGCCCGTCCACTCGCAGGGTCAACCACGTTCTGTTGTACATCAGAGAAGATGTTGTCAAATGCGTCACAGTATTGTTGTCAATCAGCAGCTCTTGCACACCCATCGACGAAGCCACTTCCGAGTCCACTGTGAAACCGTAAAAAGCACCCTTTCGCAGCTCGGTCACGGTGTTGTTTCTAAATGTGATGGCTCCTTTCGTAGTCATATGAAAACCATCGCCTTCTAAAGTCTCGAAAGTGTTACTTTCTATGAGAACTCTCTTTGGTGAACTGACGAGAAATGTTAAACTATACAAATACTTAACGGTTACTCCTTCCATGCGGAACAGATTTGTCACTTCTACGTCCGATAGAAATCTACTCGGTAGGGTCTTCACGCTGCCTCCCCGCATGAGAAAATTTATCGTGGTGAACTTCTTGAACGCTTGTATTTCGATGTTTTCAAATACATTGTCTATCAGTTCTATGGTTTTCACTCCTGTGAGACTAGAAAACGCAAAAGGTTTGATGGTCGTTAACCTGCTGTTGCTGATGACGATATCGTTGATGCGTCCTTGGACCGCGTGAGATGCGATCTCGTCCACAGTGCAGTTATTTATGTAGATTCTGAGTCCGGGATTCATCTCGCTGTCTCGTGAGAAGGGCGACCAAGCGAGCGCGCGCTCGTTGATCACTACGTGATTCACATTTCTCAACTCTACATTGCGTAATTGAATTAGGTTCAGAATAGTGTCGGGTAGGAAGGTGACGCGGGAGCATCCATGGATAATGATACCAGTGGTGGTCGAAGGGACTCTGTAAGCGCCATCGGGCCTCAGTGTCAATTCCTGTAAAGACGAAATCAAACGATGAGGAAATTTTGGGCATACGTCGTGTGTTCTTTGATTATTATTTACACTTACGGTATTGTCTCGCGTGCAATTGCAAATGAGTCTCGTGAATGAGTCGCACCGACACGCTTGCTCCTCGCAGACGGTGGGTGGAGCGGATTGCCCGGCCGCCAGCGCCAGTGCCTGCAGGGCCACCAGAATGTGCCACCACGTTGGCCAACGCATGCTAGCCGCATCACGTCACCATCGCACTTGATCACTCACACCCTGAAATATAAACAAAGTGGGATTCACTTTATTGAGGCTCTTTCATCTCATCACTGATCTTAAGTCGGCTACATTTCAATGAATTTTCCACAGAATGACATTCGATTAAAACATAAAATATTTCATAAAACCTTTGGGTTGGAGAGGCGATGAAGTCTGTGTGAGTCAACTAGGTATCGGCCGTTATCTGGCGTAGCCGCGTTATCAGATACGTAGCCCGATATAAGTGTAGTGGTTAGCGGCCGACACACAATGAGTAGGTACGGCGAAACGAGTTCAGTTGGCGAATGTTATATACTAGACTTGGTGGCACGGATGTAAATCCATATCGCCGTCGTGCAATAGTTTGCATTGCTCAAGTACAACAGGAGACGACTCTGCTATTCATTGTTCGTCATAGTTATGCGAGTAAAGCGTGTTTTCATGGTAGTGGTAGGTACTCTACCAAGGTCTAGAGAGCTAAGTCACCTAGTCCTTTGACATTTGCTTATACTAGCGATATGAACTATGTTCGCATCATAAATGTGCGTTCTGTCTGGCTTCATTTTAATGCTGACAACACGAGCTGGTGATCTTCGTACTATAAATTACAATATTTTCATTCGAAAAATCGTTTTTTTTTATAACATTTCGATTTTTCGACTATTTCATTTTCCTAATTTCCCTTTTTCCTTAACCAAGTTAGTACGAGCAAATATAATAGAAAAAATATTGTACAAATGGATTGAACCATTTTCCAGTTTTTGCAAGACTAACCCATAGTAATTGATTTTTTTTTTAAATTCATTATAGGCCATCGTTTGACCGTTATCTCACCTGATGGTAAGTGATGATGCGGTCGAAGATGTAACACGCTGGCCTAGAAAATACCTATTCACTCTACTCTTGAACATACCCAAATTGTACTGCTCGGGAAAAAGACACGCAGGCAGCGAATTCCACTCCTTTGCAGTTCGGATTAAAAAGGAGGACTCAAACCGTTTTCTATATACTTATTGTATATGACCCAAGTCGCACCGCATTGGATCTGTGATGTTTCCATACAATCTGATCGAGGTGATTTGATATTTTCATAACAATGATTTCAAAGATACTATGAAGATTCAAATGTGCTTTATTAGAATATAATAATTGAGCTGCAGGCTTGTACCATCAAATAGAAATAACGCGATTATTGCCGCCCGACTGCAATTTTTATCTCGTTATGACGATAATACTATCTCTTATCCTATCATAATCTCAACTAGATTATACAGGAGAAGGAAACGCGAAATGCCACTCAAACATTGTAGGCAGGTAACTCGATTATTATTTGTGATTTGGGTTTATTACATTAAATATCCGACTGTTTGTTAAAATTATTTCGATAAGGGATTTTTAATGTAAGCTTGAGTCCAACCGGTAGTCGGTTACAGTGTAAAAATTTTGCAAAAGTAACTCTTTCATTATGTGTATTTCCGTTGGCTCCGTAGCTAAACCCTTTAGTCTTCAAAGCGAGGGGGTCCGGGTTCGATAACCAGCCGGGGAAATCTTTGTGTAATGAGCATGAAGATTGTTCTCGGGGTTTTTATGGCTGTTTTTTTGTGACTACCATCTCCGATACAGGGAATCCTAGGGATGAAGGGGTATGCGTAAATGAGCGTTAAAAATATGTATAATGTAGTGAGTTAGTCGGTCAGTGTTATGATTTCCAATATGTTATTGAATATTTGAAACGCAAATTTAACGCTACAATATGTACCTATAGGTACATATTAATTACATATTATTATTTATTATGTAATTATATTGACTTACTCCTTTTTTAGGCATCAACTAAATATTTTAATCCATCATATCCCTATTCATACTTAGGAGAATATATAAGATTGGTGTACAAATCATAATTGTGTGTATCAAGAGCATTCCATCTCTGGGATGAGGCGTCTGGCCGTGCTAATTGCGACCTACCTCGTGTTTATTTTCGTTTAAACACTACCGAACGCATCGCCCCATAATTTATTCTAACATTATTTTCCCTCTAATAAGTAATTTATCTTTAGTAATTTATAAATTTGGCACAGAGACAGATGGAATAGCATCACGGAATTTACCGCTTTTTATACGGAAAATAATACGGTTCCCGTAGATTGACCAACTACGGGTAACACCGCGGGGCGCAGCTTGTTTATTATATTCGATTTAAAAAGAATATCCTATTTTCGTGTTAGTGGCCAACTCTGGGGACGGTGTTTTCAAGTAACCCGGAGTGCTCTGGCATGGCATAACAATGACAAGTGAAAATGTATGTCAGAATCGTAACATGTGGAAAATCCGTAGTGCCCACCTACTCATAATGGGAATAAAAAGCGAGATTTGTGGACCTAGTGGCATACACACTTAAATATGTAGTGTTTATGCCATAACGTTCATTATTCATATACACATGCAAATATATCTAACATATCTGAGAAATCAGTCAACGAAATAAATTAAATAATATTATTGCTGTGAGCTAACGTATGAATGTTACTTGTTGTTTATTTTTCGGAAGGAAGACATTATTAACGGAAATATTACAAAGTCTTATAAGTCTTCCACTCGAGAATGAGTGTACCGTATTTGTTTGATACTGAATCATTTGCGTGGCGTAGTTTTCATACGAAATCGTAGGTCGCGAGTGCCATGGACGAAAGAACACTTGTTTGTGCACCTCAAAAATTAAAAGCCATGGTACATTTTATAATTTGGATATTTTTGCATTTTTTAATTTACAGTTGTTTACAAGTAGCCATGTCCCTTATCTCGTCGTCTAATGTTGTTTCGAAGGCGATATTAGCTTGTACGCTCAGCCAGGTAATTAATGCAAAGTGTTATAAGTATAGAATTTACTAAAGTAAAACAAAAACATATATTCACAAAAGTTTAAGTGAAATCCATTATCGCATAACATAACATTTATTTGGACACTAAACTTTAAAGTATTTTCTCGCTTGACGATATAATCTTGTGCAATAACCGAGATATATCGAATACGCCTCGAATTCTCGCCTCGACACTTTCTGATGGATCGCGATCAACTGATGCATGAAACAAATTTAACCTTAATCTGACACACAACCAAAATAGATCCAACATGGCTTTTCCCTAGTACCAGTTGTTTCATATTCTGTTGAGAGGCATAATGTAACCTTTAAGTATTGCAGGTACAAGTGGTTCGGCTCAAATCGCCGAAGGTATAAACAAATGCGTCCATAGCACATCGGTATGTTGCGTGCTCAGATTGCAGATTGTTAAGCCAGGCTCGGATTTCTGTGATTGTTCCTTTGTTTTACCCGTGATGAAGTTGCCCCGACTATTGCTTATTGATTATGATTTCAATATGGGAATGAGAATGGCTAAACCTAGCGTTTTTTCGACTGATATGTTTTTGCAATTTCAATCATATACATTTCTAGTAACGCACCCGCTATAACTACGGCATTAGTTACTGAAATGTTCTCCGAAGTTTAAAGTGTTAATTGCCTGCTAGATGCTACGGGACTTGTTAATCTAGCGAGTACTATAAAAAGTTAACAGACTACATAAACTTATAATATTACAAGCATATTATGCACACCTGTTGTCTATTGAAGTTGTTGCATCTGAGTCCCGGCTTTTCTTTTATGGAGGTAGCACCTAGTACGCATTTTCGGTAAGCGAAAAATTATCATATTGCAACATATTCGCTCAGATTTAACAGAAAAATATCCGATACTGTTGTAATTTCAGACTTGAGTTTGTGGTTTTGTAGCGTTTGGATGGCTTCTGCAGTATATTTAAGTGAGATAAATGCAGGCATCTTTTATGATAAAGTTACTAGGTGATCTGTCGTATTTGCTATATTCTTGCTTACGTCTGATAAATCCTTACTGTCATTTCATTCTCACTGCTATAATGCAAATAAAATTGAATCCCTTCTGCTTACGTTGATACTATATCGCGAGGAAATCGTTACGAACCGAATAAAGATGTAAGACTTGCAGCTCCCGTGATACATTCATTACAGCCTGTGCTTCCTTCCTACAATGGAAGTAACCTTTTATTAAAATAATATGAGGTGAACTTATATCAAATAAATAGTATCAGTGTTCAACTATATAGCTCTTCGAGTATTCAATGCAGTTATAGTTTCTGGACTAATATAGCTGTATTTTATATAATCTCTTGTTCACATTTGAAAAGAATAAAAACCGCTTTGCTTCTTGGATTGCTCTGGCTGGTCGCTTCTTAGTTGTGACTGACCAATCAGCAATTGAAGTTAAGAACATTATATGGCTAAATTCAGCTTGCGCGGCTTTGCTCGCGTTAGAACTGTTAATAATACTTTAGTAAAATAAAATGAAATATCGTTGAACTGTCATTTAAATTTTCTTATCGACTACACCTTATATTCATTTTTATTTTTGTTTTTATCTAATGCCTTGAAAGGCGAACGTCACGTCAGGCCCCTACTTCAGTTTTTTGAACTCGCAGACGCTAAACCTGCACTATAAAAATAATTAAAACAGCTAGAAATGCTAACCATAATTTTGTGCTTAATAAAAACCAACCATATCTATTCCAAATCAATTAAAAAAAACATGAATCGTTTATTATAATTTTCCGTAGTTATCGTGTAAAGGTTTTTTTGTGTTTCTTTCTATTATCTATTTATTTGGAAGGGTCAAAATTCCTATTTTGGTTTTTTAGTTGCTCTATTCTACCATTTTATTCTTAAAATGATAATTCTTTTAGACCAGCGTGTACCTATTTGGAAAGGTTAAAATTCCAATTTTGTTTTTTTATTTGCTCCATTCAAATTTTTTTTAAGACCAGCGTTTTTGGCTGTACGTTGTCTATTAGTCAGCCAATCAGAATATCCTATAAAGGATAAATTATCATCCGATCAGCCTCTTTTGGCAAAGGGAAATCGTTCACTCAGCTGGTATCAAGGGTTTGCTTTTATATGCTGTCTCAAGGTGCATAATTGTACGTTGGCCTTATTTTGATAAAACGAAGATTTTCAAGTAGTTTGTATATGTGGTTTTACAGTCCTCCCACTACTTCTAGCTATGGCACTGATGAGAAGGCTGTTGTTTGGTGGCCAAGCGTAATATTATCTGCCTGGTCCCTCTCAACAGCTGTATTTGTCTTTGATCTGCTACAACAATCTCTGGACTACGAATTAGCCAGGATGGTTTCGCAAACAGCTGTCTTCTATATGACAATGATAATAAGATCTGTTTTGGGTGATCAAGCGTTTAGTATCCGCTTGGTCCCCTCCACAGATTATATTTATCCTTGTTCGTTTTTCAACCATATGCCTGCCGGTCAAGATTTTCAAGACTTATGATGCTCTGACATTGATAATGAAGTTGATCATAGGTAACCAAGCGTATTCTATCTGCTTGGTCCCTTTGATTGGCTTATTTATCCTTGCTCGGTATTGGCTTGGTGGTTCAAAAGAGATGATCTTCTGACATTGATAATAAAGTTGATTTTGGGTATCAAAGCGTTTTGTATCTGCTTGGTCCCCTCTATTGGCTTATTTATCTTTGCTCTCAGTGTCCTCGTTGAAAATATACAAGACTTCTTCACTTGAAGACATCGATGATGAAGGCTACGTTCTTCGTTTTGACAAAGATATACCGGTTGTTATCGGGTGTCCAAGCGTGTAAAATTAGCTTGGTCCCTTATAACAACCAATTTGTCTTTGTTCCCTTCCAAGATGTTCAAGACTGCATTCTTCATTTTGACAAAGATATACGAGTTGTTATAGGGTGTCCAAAGCGTGTAAAATTAGCTTGGTCCCCTATAACAGCCATTTTATCTTTGTACCTCCCTTCCAAGATGTTCAAGACTGCTTTCTTTATATATGGTTAATTTTCAGTGTCCAATCGCGTACGATTTACCTGTTGTAAATTGACTGATTAATTTATCTTTGTTCCTTCTTTACCTTTTTAAACCTATTAAATTTTTTTATTATAATAAAAAATTAAAAGAAGTTAAAATGTGTCAAAATCAATAGTTCTGTGAATGAACAAATATTGTCTAAATGTCTGATTTTCTAATTATATAACAATGCATTAAAAACAATTTAATAAAAATATGTTTATAAAATACTTGATGTAATGTGTATGTTTTGGATGGTCACTTTGTTGATAAATTCATTCGTTTGTTTATCAGTGTTTATTCTGCGTTGAGTTGATGTATATTCATGTAATGGAAGATGTAAGAATGTGAATTCTGAGTCTGAATGTGAGTAGTTGTGTTGTAATCTTTTTTTTTTATATTAGTTTGCTTTCGTTGTACCTACCTATTTCTTGTTTTCTTCCAATCGAGCATGGCCTTGGTGTTGTCTGTCGTAATCCTTCGTTGTCTTCCTTACTATCCTATCCGATACTCATGAATCGTCATAGGAAATTTGTATGTCAATATATTCTGCGTATGTTCTTTCTCTTTTATTTAGTTACAAAGCGTTATTATGTAATTGCTTTCTTTGTCGCGTATGGCTATTGCAACAGCGGCATGAAGTAGCCTTTGATTAATCTAAATCTACTCCCGCCACGTATATGAGATCTAATTACTTGTACAGTGTGCCCAGTGACCACTACGACCCGAACTAATTGCAATTTGTGAGAATTAAAACCAGGTATAATCGGCATTGGCATTACATCTATCAAAATTTTTCACTTGCGAAAAAGTCACTGTTGTTGTCCGTATACATGTCTGTGTTCGGTCTAAAACAAATGGTTTGGTTCATGTTCCTACGCCTCACGTGGTAGAGCAAGTTTATCCAATTATGGTTTCTAACTAACTGCTTCCTTGACACAATCTGGTCACCCTAGACGAGTAAATGCGTAAATCTCATTTTTTGACACCTTGCAGTATTTTGCATAATCACTATTAGCTATACCCACTATAAGTTTATAATTTTATGTATTTAAATACAATAAATATTCATGGACACTTGCACAGCGCCATCTAGTCCTAAATTAAGCATCAGTAATATGGGAAGTATCATCAGTATACTGAGAATTATTTGAAAATATACATACATACAAAACATATTAACACCCAAATTCAGACCGAACATCTACGTTTGTCACATAAATGGTTATCCGTGTGGGAATCGAGCTTACAACCTAGCCTAGAGCATCGAAAAGAGCTCTGGGACGTCATACTCTACAGTGACTATTTGAAACTGTCACATCTCTAAATTCTCCAGAACCAATTGACGGCTATGAAATTAAGCAACGGGGATCTCACGCATACTGACCTTTTGTTAAGGTGAATATATTTTGCCCCAGTTATATAACTTTGAAGGTTCACCGAGACAAGGCTGCTGATGAGTTACCTTTACAGACGCTTACAGTTATGCGAGCATCAACAAGATTTATTATTGAAAAAAGTTGTCGTTATATTCCAAAATCTCATTAAGACAAACCTGTATGGTTCCGTTTTTATTAAAGATTATTTAACTGAATTTGTCAACAATCTTCGATATCACAAAAACGAGTTCTTCTCCTAGTTTTATTTTATTACTAGGTACATACACCCATAAAATCACCCCAAATATACCTTTTTTAAATACATACATACTATGCATATACACACAGACACAGAATAAACAACGTTGGTCACGCAAACGCTTGTCCTCAGTGAGAATCGAACCCACGAGCCACACAGCAAAAGGCAGAGCTACTGACCCACTGAGATGTGAGGCCTGATAATTTTAATTATGTTGATAAGATAGTCTTACGGCTCGGAGTGACGGCGGCTTACGGCCGTGGCTTCGAATCCTACTGGAGGGAAACGTCTTAACGAAAACATAATATATTCGTTTTTCCAGTTCCCTGATGCCTTGAAGTTGATAATCTGCCGCAAAATATGCAACACATAGTCTACAAAAATATCAAATTTAAATAAATATACAAATATTAATTGAGCAACCGTAAATAATTCTTTAGTTCTTAACCACTTAGTTGTGATTTGCAAGTTTTATTGTACAATAATATGACAATGTTAAAAAGAAAAAAACAATTTTTCATCTATGTTGGCCGTGAACCAATAATTTGAAGGTTTAAGGCGTGTATTGACATTATTGAGAGTTCTCTTGACTAGTCGCTTCGGCGGGCTGTTTGTTTAGTTGTAGCGGTTTTCGGTCGTTCAGCACGTCCCAGAACTTGTCCTCACAAACAATATTTCTAACTATGACGCTTAATCTGATAAGAGATGCAATGAAACTCAGTAAACAGTTTTAAAATGTTTGAATCACTCACGTGTACGCAATGCCTTATTATTTAAGTTTATATATTGCTAACGGTATCCATTAAAGAACTGAATTATGATTCTATCTCATCAATTCTTAGTTCAAGTAAAACAAGAACTAGTAAACTTCATATGTGAAACATACTAAAAATACAGTAGTAGTATTACTTAAATTATTATGAATTAATGGTTTATTTGGTTTAATTTGAGCTGAACTGTTTTATTGTCAAAACTCAATAACCAATGTACGTAATATGATAAAACAATCAGAAGCTAATACAATGATTTTCACGAGTATCATTTATTTTTCAACTTTGATCTTGAGCCAAATAATACCTCTGCGTTTACTAAACATTCAACGAAAAATATGAAATGTTTACTTACCTATTCCGTGTCGGGGTTTGTGGAAACCGCCACTTGAGCTAACGTAAACAACTTTATTCACTGGCACGTGATTTACTCATGTTGATTTTGCAAGGCAAGGCTTCAATTGTTCAATATATCGCGGAATGAGGCTAGTAACAGTAGGAGTACATATGCACGAGAGTTTGCGGTGAACAGAACGGCGCATACGTGGTGCGTGTCCGAGTGCCGCGCATGCGACTGTGACTGGCTTCCGTCCACGGCAGTGATGCCAGAATCAAAATTAAATCGGCGCTAACAAGCGAACTCAAAACGCTGGATATATCCAGTTTTGTAAAATAAAAATTCAAATTGGTTTATCCCTTTCACGGTTAAAACGTGTTCTTTTATCTTTCCAACGCAGAAATTTATAGTTATAGTCGATTATGCTCGTATCTTTCTCGACATTCATAAGCCAATTGTGACTACCCATGTCAAATGCAACGATTATCACATCGCAATAACAAAAACATCACTACATATTTCATTTTCCGCTGAAACTCGTAGATAGGTTCCAGACACACCCAAAAAGAGCTACATGTAGCGTTGAATAAGCTACAGTGGCACTTTTTTACATTAGGATAACGTCAGACCGGCTCTGACTGAGGTGCGCCAGCCTCTGCTCTACACGCGACCTTCAAACAAATACTCGTACCTAGATAGTGCTTCTTTCGTTCACAGCTTCCACGGCTTTGCATGATATTAGCATATTCCCATGAAGATAAAGTAATTCTTACATCTTCTAAAAATTTATTAGTTTTAATATGGTGATCTAATGTTGTATACATAACAAAATATTTTTCATTTATTGCGATATATAAGTACGTACGTACCTATGAAATTGGTTTTTATACCTTGAAATGTACTCGTAAAGGTGATTACGAGAATACTTCGTATATTCGAATTGTAATTATTGATTTGTATTTGTAATTTGATTTTATTCCTTCGATATATTTGTTTACTGCGACCAAATTTGACATCATCAGAAATGTAAATTTTCCGTCGAATGTATTTTTATGTATTTACTATTTCTGCTCTTTTGATCTGCGGAATATACAATTGATATTGCTCAAACTTCAGTTATTGGTCATAAACGATTGATACATTTGTGATCCTATTGCAATGTAGTATTATGTGACACCTTTGTAATATTACATTTCAATATTTCATGCTACCTCTGGTGAACACTAATATTGCACTTGTATGTTATTTCTAATCCAACTAATACAGTTACTGATTATCTTACTTACCTTACCTATTTTTGTCTGGAATATCTTTGTTTTATCAACAAGGGCC
Organism: Aplocera efformata; assembly: GCA_921293045.1. Taxonomy (NCBI): domain Eukaryota; kingdom Metazoa; phylum Arthropoda; class Insecta; order Lepidoptera; family Geometridae; genus Aplocera; species Aplocera efformata. The sequence continues at coordinate 16,135,400 of OV121038.1, read as the reverse complement.
TTGAATTCAACGTGCAATTTCCACATTGTTTCTTCTTAATCCTACCTTCATTGCTGTTGGACATGTCTACTGTCTTTAATGTCCATATATATTAACTTAATGTATTATGCTACTAACATTATGCCCGTAACGTGTATTAGTACCTGCGTAATATAATATGTATCCTGTAATCGATGTTTGCAACATAAATAATGTGTTTGTGTTGAAGACATTTGTGGTTTGTGCTACACCATTTAGTGAAACGTGCTTTGCTATATTGGGATTGTACTTTATTTCGCGTATCACAACGACTTGGGCCCGCAAAATTTTAGTGTGGAACAATGTAACACCATCGGCAACAAATGCAGTTATAAAAATTCCTTCGTAGTAGCTAAATGGTGTTTATAATAAAATTTCCTAGAATGTATTTATCAAACTAACCTATTGTGAAGCATATCTAACAACAATCGCCAAGGTAATGTCCTAATTTATGAGATAACTTGCTTAGTTGTCCCTTGATAACAGCTGATAATTTGCCGGAATTTTTTCTTTATACTAACGTTCTTGCGATTCGTAAGTTAACAGTAATTCTTATAGATCTAGGTGCCTAATCATGAAGTAAATAGGACGCGAAAATCTATGGAACGGAACAGAGACTATATGAATTATTTCAACGAGAAGTTCGAATCATTAAAACACGTGGTTATGTATTAAAAAGTTTTCAAGTTGAAACGGTCGAATGGATTATCTTTCTAATTTTATAATGTACTTATCTCGGTGACAAGGCGGCGCGCACCTAGTAATAAATGACAATATTTTTTTTTTAGCAACATTAACTTAAAAAACGTACATTGGCCCATAGATAAAACTAATATACATAAATCGAAAGGAAAAAAACGCTAATAAGGAAATTTGTTCTTAGACTCGTCCCAAAAACCACGATATCCCCCCACGACCCCAACGGGCTAGTCGGGAGCTAGGAGCGTCTCCTTGTACTTTGTTGAAATCTGGAGTAGATGTATAATAGGTGTCTAATTCATAATATTTTAATGTGACATGTATCGCCCTAACGTTGCGTTTTGGTGAATGTGACTAGTTCAACGAATTGCAAACATTTTGAGAGCTTTGAGAGCACTCGCGAAATTTGGATTTTTATGTATAGTTCTTTTGTAGTGAAATTAGCTCGGTCACGGTATTTTTCCGAAGCTTGATAAATAAAGAATAAATTACTAGTGCTCATAGAAAAAGATATCATAAAAGGGAAAACTTTTTTGGGTGAATGGCCGTCATAGTTGTGTATTAACTCACGTGCCTGTGTTGATTTTTTTTCAACAGATGTAACTCGAAACCAACGAGCTTGTACCAACGCTCAGATTTCATATTTTTTGTGGTAACAATAGCTAAGTTTTAATTCCGAAAGTGCGCGGTTATCAAGTGCACACCTTATGTTACTTATCATGAAATCTAAAAACCTTTCTTTTAGGCAAATAAGGTTATTGGTATAAAAGCGTCTCTCGTGAGGATCAACTTGAAATGATTATATTTTTGCATATCATCGGAATCTAGTCTGAGTGATAAAATGACTAGTTATTAGTAGCTTCGAATCGGATTTAGGTACATTAGATACTATAACGTACTCATACATGCATACCTATATGCCGGTTCTCAACCTGGTTAGGTCTTAACCATGTCCACTCTACTATTCTGTTCAATATTGGTCACTGTCAGCACACCTGATCAGTTAGTTCAAAAATAATGCATGAGTGATCTTTACAAATACGTAATAAAAGATGACTCACGTGTTTAACACCTATGTATGTATGGGCTCGGATGGTGATCCGCCTGAGGTGTACAAAAAAAGATCGGAGTCGTCCGGATCGGAGATGTAGTAGTCCTCTCTCGTTTTATTTGCAAAGCCAAATGAAAGGATGTTAACGTTGAGATGATAAAACCGAGATACCATTTAGGTATAAAAATTAAGTTACCAAGTGAAAATGGAACAGTTTTTTTAAAATCGATTCAAAACTTAAGTGTATTCGTTTGTGGTTTATTATTAGAATGCTTTGAGAATAACACCAAAATGTGTGCAGATGACATCATCGATTAGACCTACAACCACAAACATTCAGAGGTCGCCTTATATTTATCTCAACAAACATGGGTAATCTAAACTATGTGCTGTCAAAACTCTGATCATGAAAGTCTCTCGTTTATCTCATGATTAATTTGTAAGATAACCCTGTGCGCTCACTCGTCGTCGTCGGATAGGTGATATCATCAAAGTGCACCGCTTCGTACGACTTACTTGGCGATTAGATCATTCTGGTCGTGAACTTGATGAGCTTACCTACCAACGTGACGGCGACAGTTTGCTGCACGCCACGAAAACTTGCCTCTATTTAACAAAAGTAAAACTGGAGAGGAAGCTTGCATTTGATAAATTTTCATTATGGATGCTGATAAACTTGCTAGAAATACTTTTTATGACGTTATTGCTGCTGGGACTCAGATCAGATTCTCTCATTAAACACAATCTGCCGACGCAGAAAATTTGCAATTTACAAATGTTTCCGGGTGAATGCTAGTTTGTAATATTTACCAGGTTTAAAGCTACTGCCGCTCCAATTACCCTTTCCTCTCAATTACGATCGGCTGACGCATCTATAAACTGGATCACGTATTTTTGACATTTAAAAATGCGATATATTTATTGTGCGATAAATATATTAACGCTCATGTCGTAGCTTGCTTAGATGTTCATTACAGATCATCTAAGTTAAGCAACGGTCAGTCCTTGGATGGGAGACCATTTAGTGGCATTTGAACTGAGCTCTTCCGTGCTTCGTAGGGCATTTCGTAGGGGATTTACGTTTTAACGATGTTTGAAGCCTTCGGGCGGCTTGAAAACTCCGACATTTACTCACACGAAAGAAGAAGAAGAACTTATAATATATCTTGTCTGAGATGTGATTCCGTACCACCAACTGTATTTTTATTAAATACGAGTAATTTTGTTATAATGCATAACGAAATAGGAACGAATAGGACGAAAACATAACTGATATTCTTTTGAAAATAAATTTTCATTTTTGAAATCTTAAAACTGTTGTGGACTATAAATCATTTTATTTTTATACCTAGCATATGGCTCTACGGGTATTTGTGTCATATTATAATCATTGTAAAATTACAATTTCTGATTTGAGACCTATTACTTGAGTCTGAATTAAATCAATCATTAAACTATTAGCCGCTTATAACAAACTGACCGCTTGAAGATAACAAGCCATGATTGACATACATAGGTATTATTAAATGGATTACGTTCTTATGTGTCAGTAGTGAAAGCTGAAATTACTTTAACATTATACTTTCTCCCGGCCTTAAGGTGGGTGATATAATCCAGATTTCCGATGTTTGAGATAAACCGACACATTTATGAAACACTCTCAAACCCGTGGAAGTTTATATAGTATTTAGTACTATTGCTAGAGTGGATTCTTAAAGAACAAGGTAATTGCCTTTCAGGTGCATTATTTTATGTACTTATGTGCCCTTGTCATTTTTTGAAATCAAACGGCTTGATGTAGGCACCTACCTAGGTGTTCGTTCGTAGTATTATACAATATATCTTCGAAGTCATCCTTTTATCTTCTTCTTCAAACTTCAATTAATTGCCTGGAACTACTCTAATAACTTGAATTCTCAGAGTCCTCCGGTTCTCTGAGTTGTTGGGCTGGATGGGGTATTGGGGCCAGTGCAGGCCTTGTCACCCCCAATGAATACAGATAATATCAGAGAAATATAAAAACAAGCCAATAATTCCCTACTCCAGGGAGTATAAATAAGTACGTTCGTTTTGGAACGTGAAAGCTTGTGTAGTGGTCCGTAGTACGCACAAGCATGCGCTCGCAGTTTGATCGACGATAGGTGTAGTTGCGATCGATCAAAGGATTCAAGTGCACTCGAATACTTTGGCTTTTTAGTAGAGAATTGTCGAGAATCTCGATATTTTCATATGTCTACATGAATATGTCACATAACTGTTTTTTATTTTGGATTTGTGCCGATACTGAACCGCTGGTTGTCCGAACGAGTCGCGTCTTTTACACCACCGAGGGCCACGTTCACGACACTCTTAGGTTAGTACTCAGCATACAGACCCTCATATCTTGTCTGTCAAGATAGCTGAAGTATACAGAAAGAAAATGAATTGAACCTCTGAACTGTTAAAAAATTCGTTCAACTTTACTTTTGGTAGTGTACGACAAATTGCAGAAGATTTGGTATTAAATATTTTTTATGAAACGGCTGTGTGCGTCATGAGTTCAGTTGAAGGATTTAATTGTGTACGTATAAAATTTTTTGGAAATATTTTGTGCCTACCTGCTTAAAATATGTAAGTTAATCAATTTGTGATCAACTGTGTTGTTTTGTTTTTATTCGTTTGGGTTTCGAAAGCCTTTGCGGATTAGCTATTATTTCGCCAAACCGACTTATACTCCCGGTTTCCGAATGACAGAACAACTAAGAAAGCAATGATAGAATATCATTCATGACATCTAATCCAGCTATTCCCAGTTTTTTCTCATTCATTCCTAGTAAAAAGGACTAGAACCTGAGATTTTTTTTCTCTCAATCGTTCCCATTGGGACCGGAGGGGGCGTGCGATTGGAAATAGGCCTATCATAGCTTTACTTATAATTAAATCAACGTTCCAACTTCAAAATGATCAGTCTTTTGGGAACAGGGCTTAGTTATTAGCCATAAACTTAAGTAGTACGAGTATAATTAAAAAGTTTCAATATGAATATTTCGGTGATTTGTACGATATTCATAGAATATTCTAGATCGAGCCTTGTTCTAAATTAAGAACTAAACTACTGATTATTTGTTTCATATGGAAGTTGAAAAGTTGACTGCAAATGTGTTAGGATGCCGTTTTTGAGGCTTAGATAATTCAAATCATAATATTTTTTACATATAGGGCACGCAAAGATGTATACTATTTATAGTCATGTCAGTAGTCTTCAAGCGGACTGACAGTTCCAAGATCAGGATTCTCATACGAAAGAGAAAGACAGTGAGATGCCATAGGATTCTATCCGCACTAAATAGTTTCTGGAGATACTGGCAATTATATTTCATAGACTAACTATGTTTCTAATTATACTTACGCACACCGCGTAATGTTTTTAGTTTCTTTCTCGAGGAATCAGCGAATTAGCATGATTTTTGATTCACTAATTACAGATAATTTACAAGTGTCTATTACAATGATTGTAAAACACGCAGATTATATGTGATTAGAATTCGTGTTCGTACATACACGAATTCTAAACGTAAAGCTGATGTAGTAGTGATTGTTGTTTGTTAATAAACTGTAAGATAAAAACGATTGGTTCAACATGTTGTTGGGGACGTTCCGGTCATAGAAGCATGCTCGGGGCTCTGAATATTAATTCAGGTAGTTGAGAGCATTTATTATGTAATTTGTATTACAATAAATGAACTTGCTCTGTTTTCCAAGATATTATTGCTTTTCGTGCTACCTTTGATCTGGACGTGCCTTGATTAGTGGGATGGAGGGTGGTATCACAACATTTTGAACCAAATACATTTTAATTATATTTTAGGTAGGTAAACACAAGAATAATGTCGTAGTATCATACAAAATTAAAGGAAGGGTTCCGCTTTCGACGGACTAACTAACGAAAAAAAAAAAATCAAATTCTAAAAGTAAACCTGATGTAGTAAGTAGTGATTGTTGTTTTTAATGAATTGTAAGATAAAAACGATCGGTTCAACATGTTGCCGGGGACGTTCCGGTCATAGAAGCACGCTCTGAATATTGTTATATTTTTATTATATTATGAAAAGTACGATTTAAAAAACCCAGCCTAGAAATAGATGGCAACTAGGGTTGCTCCCTCATCTCCTAAGGTCAACTTAGATAGAAATTGTTGAAAATAGCTCTCTGGACCTATCTTATGAGAATAGTTTGATGAGATATAAATGTTTTTCAGGGAGTTCATAGCATCTATTTCTGAAATATATTTCAATAAATTAACTATAAAAAAATATTATGCTGTTGCTGTTTTCCAAGATAATGTTACTTTTCCTGCTTTGATCTGGACGTGCCTTGATTAGTGGGATGGAGGGTGGTATCACAACATTTTGAACCAAATGCGTTTTATATAATATTTTAGGTAGGTACCACGATAATAATGTCGTAATACAAAGTGAAAGGCAAGGTTTGACTACATTCAACTAATTAAAAAAATTAAAAGACACTTAATTTGTCTATTAGTAGCCTAATAAAACTGTAAAACAAATAATTTAGCATTGGAGGCAAAAAACTATCTAATTGGTGAGAAATGATTGTACACAATATTGTTTACTTTAAAATGTACCTGTATTTTTATCGCTTTATGTTGATGAGAATGTATTTCGTGTTTTTTTGTGTGGTTTTAAAATGTAAATAAATATGTTCTGCTCTAAACTTGTTTCTATAGAATCTATTTTTGCACCGATTCATATTGCGAGAATTATAGTCAAATGGCCGCTATACTAGTCGAGGTAACTGCGTAGATTGAAACTAAACACCCACATTCAACGTTTAATTTTCAAATAACATTTATATACATATAGAATAGATAAAATACTAAAACATCAATCTCACAAATCTAAACTTCCTAATTCTTTTACATTCATGAAATGACTAATACAACATATGGCAAATCATACAACATTTAGAACTGAAACACGTTATACCAATTATCCGTTATATTCCAATCTGCAGTTTTATTCGCCATCAACATAATTCAGAGTCTATACCTAATAATTGGAATCCTGTCTTCTTCAAAGTGACTTACCTAGTTGTGGTAGATACGTCAAGTAGCATGCATAGATACTTATAATAAAAGTCTGAACTACTGAATGGATTCAAATGAAACTTGGCATGATAAGAGTTCATACTACGAGGTAGGACATAGGATACTTTTTATTCCGAAATTGAACACCGTTCCTTCGGGAGAGGGGATGAAAGTCTCCGAAATGGCTGAATCAATTTTGACAGGACTTTCACTGGTAAACAGGTGATGTTATAAGGAATAAATTAGGACAATTAAGGTTCCGCGCAAAAAATTGTTATATTCCACGCGGACAAAGGCGCGGGGAACAGCTAGTTTCTTATATATGAACTACTTTACATTTAATTTTAAGATCTATTAACATCATTATATAGTAACATCGAGAAATATAACTTTAAAATGTTTAGTCCTCATATCTAATGGAACAATAACTAGAATATTGATACTATAATAGACTTTCTTTTCAAACATACAATAACCTCTACCAAAGAACAAGTCTTAGTGGATATATCCCATGAATCATAGTGGAATCTCTAAAATGAACTATGTTTAACATCGATCCAACATTGCTTATCCTACCTACTAGTTAGACAAAAGTTGCATACAATATTGGAAGCGAAGCCAAATCCTATTAGATATTGATCGAACTTATTATTTGAAAAAAAATTTTGCTAAATATATTTAGCTAATTTTTTTTCTACTACATTCATTTCAGTTTTAGTCATACTTTATTTATATAGAAATTTATTAGACGTTGCGATTCTGCGAGTTAAACATTTATATATTAGTAAGACATGTATCACAAATATAACACACCTATCACAAATATAATCATAAAAATAAATGTAACCATTTCATATACATAGATTCGAGTGAAATTGTCACTAATGAATAGGTACACAAATATTTACAAATCAAAATATAAGCGCCAGTCTCTACTCAATTACTGTTGCAAAACGTAATATCTAGTTAAATAAAACATAATCGAAATTAATATCACAGCAAATAAACTAATAAGCATAAAGGCGCGGTTGCGCCATTGCGGAACTGATCCAATAGAGGCCTCATCTCAGCCCGTCACGCACGGGTCCAGGTTGTCGTAAAACTCTTGAGCTTCTGCAGAGGGTCGGTGCCGGCGACGTTGGCGGGAGCGGTGTCGAGCTGCGGTCTCATTTATTCCGAAGACGGAAACGGGCGGCAACCCGGGGATTAATTCTCATCCATGCCTAAACGACGTACCCTCGCCCGGGTCCAGAGATGGCTTCTCTGGCAGCGGCCGGTTCAACATCTTTGCTGAGTTATTGGAAGAGTTCGATTTAATAGTAGACGTAGATTTCGGACTGCCCATGACGCTGGCTATAGATTTAGTGGGACTATTGAAGGGCGTGACGCTGTTCTGCAGCACGGCCCTAAGGTAAGGCCCGCGAGGTACCGCTTGTTCGGCTATCACGTCCGGTATGGCTCCCAGTAGGGTTCTTTTCTCCTTATCATTGTTGGCTATTTCGGCATAAAGATGCACAGCTAAATCTTTCGGTTCGAAGTACTCGTGTGCCAACGCGGTTTGCCTATAGTAAGGCGATAGTGGCAATAGTTTATCCAAAGACGGGGTCCTGGTGCCGACGCTAACCATTCTCTTGCTGTTACGTCCGATTCGTGTAGTCGAGTTAGGGAATGGCAGTTCGTAGATGTTTTCTACATTTGTTGCTATGACCACTGGTGGGGCTTCTTCCGTCATTTTAGTGAGCTCATACAGATGCTCAATAGCTTCTCGAGCTTCGGTGTATTTTTCAGGATTATCCAGATTCTCTTTTAAGTTGTCCAATAATTCTTTGGTTAGCGCTTCTGGTAAAGTCTGGGTAAATTTATCGATGGTGGGTATAGTTGGTACTGTTTCTTGTTCTTGAAAAGTGGATTCTTGAACCACATCTTGCGCTCGAGATTCATTAAGACGATGTCGCTCAGAATATTCATTGACAGACATCTGAGATATCGATCTAGCATTATCGAGGCCCATATTCGACCCACATACACAAAAACGGCCACACAGTGATCCACAAGAATTTGAGGAAATCAAAAAGTTTTTTATGTTGACACAGTATCCTCTGCGTCTCATGCATCTGATCAAGCTGAAGAGCAGAGCAATTATTATACACCCTAGACACGTCACGATGACTATCCCAATGACTTTCTTATTCCTATCTGAAAGGGTGCTTGTAATATTTTTATGAGGGAATCTGGGGTTTTTTATTTCAACGAGGCCGCTTTTCGTTTTTGTCTTGAACTGTTCACATTTGATTTCTGGAGTTTCGGAGCAAACTTGGTCAATGAACTTTTTGAGCACCATATTCTGTTCTGGCACATTAAAGCACCTTGCAAAGAACTCATCTACTGTGCAATAGCTTTCATTTTCATACGGCTCACCAGATTGTTCTCCGAGGGCCTTAGCTAGCCAGCTGCTGATATTGCAATGACACGATTGGCCGTAATAATTTCTATTATACTGTATTTTTCGGGTAGCTGCCGCTTTTCCGATAAACGCAAGACTCCCAGGATGCATTGTTTCAATTTCATTGTCATTGAATACCAGCTCGTGAATTGAGGCGCCGGGAGCCGCTATCGCGTTCGGTGGTAGCTCATCAAAAGAATTTCTTTCCATTTGCATTTTGTTCCAAGAGTTAAGCTCGAAACCTTTTTCCATAAACGTATGGAATTCGCTGTTCAAAATGACAACGGACGCCACGGTTATGTTTATCGCGCCACTCTGAACGTTGTCGAATCTGAAATATATATAATATTTTCGATTATAATACACTACTATGTTTCGACTGATAATGACAAAGTAAACTTATAGTTATGGAACGCGGACACTATCGGACGGCGTCGTATCCCGATAAAGAGTCATTTAGAAAGTTTTGACCTTTCCATGTCCATGACATAATAAAATTCTAAACCGGGAGATCCAGAGAAGTTTTTAATAGATCTCTATTATTAATCCTGCGACCTTCTTCTATGTCTCCTGACAATGTCTCTATTAATTCTCACTTAATACACTTCGTGCATTGTTCAGCGGATAATGTCGAGTAACAGTAAGATGCCTCGGACAGGAAGTCAAAAATTAGATAAGCCAGAGGCAAAGAACTTTGACACAAATGGTTGCTATCTGGTTGTAGAGGAAATTCCAGTATTTGAATTATTGAATACTGATTGGTTTTGATATTATACTAACTATTATAGAGCGAACATATCTGTTTCAAAGATCTTAACTTACCTTGTACTAGTTATATTTATGTTTGCGATAGCAGATCGCAACGCCCTTGGATCAAGTTGTTGGATCTTGCACCCGTCGAAATTCAAGTAGTTTATTAATGAATTTTGCGAAAAGGCTTCTTCTTCTATCAAGTGGATGGAGCAGTTGATAGCTATCACGACGTTATAAGTATTTGCAGAAAACGCCCCCGTGCGAATGGCATGGATGTCTACTCCTACCATAAGTAATCTGGCTAACGATGAGCCAAATGTTGACTTAGCGAATTCGGGTATAGTTGCATTTTTCAGCTCAATCTGGAAAAGAGACACGTTGTATTTTATAAATGTGCACTTATTTCGTAATACATTCGCTGCAGCGGCAGTGCTTATATTCGCCCTGCTTTCGCAAGTAATAAATGAATACTTACCGACATGCCTGGCCCGTGTTCCCCGACGTTGGCTGCGGTGGGCTCGAGACTAAAGGATCCTTCCCCCAAGAAGAGTTCTCGCACGTTCGAAACGTCCATACTTAGGAGCCAAGAAAAGGCTAAACCCTCAACGGACACCGTATCGCAGTTCTGTATCGTCACCGATAATGGACCTGGAAACACCACACGAAACTATGAGAAGGGTGTTTTGTACACCAAAATACGGTACAAAATTAATTGAACATGAAATCATAAATACATTTAATTGAGGATATTCTAGCTCGGTTAGATCGCCTATTGTTAGCTTTGATCTGGGAAAAAGGGTTCGCCTGGCTTTGATTGAAAATTATAGCACAGCCATTTGTTGGAGGTATGATATGTGTAGTGTACACTTCGTATTATGACGATTTTGAATTGCTCTGCCCTGGTCGCACGAGTCATTATTATCCTGCTCCAAACAGATGCAGATGTAGAGTCGGGGAAACCGCGTATTTATAGATGGTAAACCACGATCGGGCATGCTAACTACAGTCCACTTCATTGGTGCAATGTCCTAAATTGGATTCGTAGTTGATCTTACATTGATCGACGCGTTATTAAACATGTTAAATAAAAATTATTATTATGAGTGTCAGTGCAGTCGCATGTGCGCAATAAAGCAGTGGCCACTGTGCATGACCCTCCATTACTTGATGTTGTATTGAAAATACATGGCAGGCCGTATGTAAATGGACCTTACAATATTGGAACTCAAATTATCGCGGAAAGATCGCATCGGACAAAACTGGTTTTGTAATTATATGGTCTGTAGCTTTCATAAAGTTTAATATACTTAATATTTATAAAAATTGCGTACGTAAAAGCTAGCTATGAATTCCCAATTTCTACTAGACTCGTTCAGTAAGATGTAATCATAATGTTTTTAAATATTTTGTCGTGCGGTCCACTGATGCTTTGTCTCGTAGGTACATAATATATAGCGTTCCACTTTATTTCAACGTGTTGGATGAATCCAAAGCGCTTATTAACTTTGCGTTGCCTTACCTATTAAATTCTAAATCACGACTATGACTTTACGTTATAACATCTAAGATATCTTTGTGTTTAAACATACAGTAGGTAGAGCAGCCATGCTGGTAACATAATTACTGCCACATCGAGTAGCGTTATTACCATTAACAGAATACGCACACAGATGTAAGTGACACGCTTACATGCATACGAGTTCCCTGTGCTAATGCGAGGGACACAGAAATAGTCTAGAATTAGTCATCAACACGAAGAATACGGCGCTTGCATGCGGCGCCCCGCCATTCGCGAAACTTAGTCAAACTTGCAGTAAATAATTACATAGGAATGTGTAATTATCTGTATTCGTCATTGTAATCGTCATTATGTTGTCTGATATTGTCACATGTCGTTACATAAAGATTCAGGGAACGTTAGTGACTCCTATTACTACAAAATTCACATGTTTAATTAAATATTAAGCTGTGCTCATAAGGTCAATAGATAGATATTAAAAAGTTGGTTATATTATTAAGACTAGAAGTTAACATGTCAAAGTTTATTGTGCTCCCGACCGACGTAGATCATTGTAACATAAGTACCTGAGTATTTCTAGAAGATGACGCGTAACTAAACTTCCTGCATTGCTGAGACGGCGGGCGCCCGCGCCGTGCAAACCAATTCTTGTCAACAAGCCCACTTTACCTAAACGCTTTTCTACACAGTTCACTTCCTTTAAATTATAATAAGTGAACCTTTATAATATTTTAATATGTTGTTTATGGTTAGGTTGGAAAGATAGATACTGTTAGTTTTATATGAACATAAATGAAAGGGTATTTGACCTGTACATAGCATATGGGATTAGTGAGTCGGTGTTTTTTTGTTTAGCGAGACATGGCGGCCGTGCATCATACATTACACGTTCAATGCACAGCTTCGGTACACATGTTCAGAGGCTAATGTTGACATCATTTTATCAAAACTACCTATTCTACCGCTGAATTAGTACTCTATCATCATTTAAAACTTACTCGTATAATTTAAGCTAGGCTCAGATTTTTTTTACCTAGTTATAATGCATTCGCATAAAAATTTGCATAAAAGGTAAAATTAAAATGGTTTACTACATCCTTGTATTCGAATTTGTTGACTTAGCATTTCTTTCATATACCTATTCTCTATTATAGTTTTTACATTCGATACGGCTTCTCAAATTTAAACAAAAGGCTGTTATTGTTTGGATCAGACAAGATGTGGTTTTACATTGGTACATGTATGTAAGCACAGCTCATCTAGCGGAACAATGCGCGCCTATCTATTTACTAATGCAATTACTGAATGCGGGTGGCACAATGCGTCCCACTGCTAGCTGGCTAATGGGCTCTCCTGCGCTGATGGCATTTCAAAAGGCATCTCTCAGATGCCTGAAGGATATTAGAGTGCTTCAGTGCCACCTACCTACAAAGGCTGACCTACAATTAAAGCAATGCTATCAATGACGGAGAAACGGGCTTAATACAATTCCTAGAAATTTCCCCTAGTTAATGTGCATTATTTCATAGCGCATCAACATTTCACCTGGCCAGAAATGTTATCGTAAATGATGTGCAAAGTCAGATCGTATATAAATCCACATTGTCGAAACGTTCTCATCTCACCGTGGGCATTCAAATGCCACAGATGATCTGAGATAGAAACAGCATCTAGTAGAAAACTTAATCGACTTAATAAAGAATTTCTGTCAAATTGTTTGGTTTGTATAATGGTACCTGTTGCAACCGGTAACAATAACAAGTTCGCGTATTCATATATGTTCTTTTGTTTTATTTGATTGAATTCGAGATGGTTCGTCATAGAGTTGAACATAACTTTGTTTAAATAAAATATCATAACAGATAGTAAGTTAGTAAATTCGAGGTATTTTAATATTAATAGGTTCCAATGCTTTAATGAAGTACCTATATATAATATATAATTCAAACTTTTAGGTAATGTAATCGGCATGAGTTACCCATAAGTCTACGATACACATCAGATAATTAGGTTTACACTACTATGAATGTTATATACTTGAATAATACGTCCGGTATCAGATCCCGCAATATTATTGACAGATGTTCGATTATGCGCTCGGTCTAGCCCAAACCGGTGCCTAATTGGAATGTGTACTAGTTGCCGATTATTCTGTGTCAGCAGATGACAAGATACTATAACTTGGACATCTTAATCATTAGAGAGACCTCAGCAGGCTTGTAGCTAAACTATACCAAATGACACGGTCGTCGGCCATATATTATGCTATACTCTTAAGACAATCAGCCTAAATAAAGTAATGAGTGTTGTTGAACTGAACGAGAAGTGGACGGAGCGACCCGATAATGGGCCTCATCCGGAGACCCGAGAGATTTACCCACCGACCGAACCGGTTACTTTCAACTAGTTACACGAATAGACACATTTACATTGCTGTATCAACGAGAAAACGCGTTCACTTAATCAAAGAAATACAGCATTGTCTTGCATTTAAGAATTATGCTACTCCCATCGCTTCCGTGCGACTAGGCGAACAGTTGTACAATAAAGAAGCTTATCATATCAGACGTTAAAGACCCCGACAGCTGTGATGGGACAGCGAATACCCTCTTTGTTTAATCATAAATAAATATTCGCAAAGGCGTTATGCAAACGCGTATGAAATCTAGTAAAAAAATTGTTGAACAGTAAAACCTTGAATATTTCAACGTGGCAGCGCCTCTGTATTTCAGAGGGCTCTTGACAGCGATCCTGGCTATAGCAGTACATATCAGCCTTCTGGGTGATGTGGACATACTGCCAACAGGGTCAGTTAAGTTCAGTTAGTTCCTACGAGTGAGCTGGTGAATACATTTGGTATCGCATTGATATTTGCGCGAGCTGATTTATAGAGCTTACCTTTCAAGTTCATGAACGCAGATTTCTCGAACCGCAAGATGTCGCAGTTTTCGATGTCCAGATAAAGATTGAGGAGGTTCAAGCTGACCGCGGCGAACTGTCGGAAGACTATCAGCTTGGCGTCCTTGATGGAGATCCGTCGCATATCCACCACTCCGGAAAAGGCACCCTGCCCGAACATCACTCCTTCGGAACCTTCCACCGAGAGTTCCATCGTGGTCTCGGGCAGATCCCGAGTAAATATATCCAGTCTCTGGAAGCGACAAAATTATACTTAAGTAAGGCTAACAGTCACGTATCACAATTTTTACGGATCTAACACATATACAATTTTGTGCAAACCTTCTTATAAATGCGTATTGAACATCATAAAGTAGATTACCATTGCAACAAAAATATCGGTATGGGTACGAGTAATGATTGAATATGGAATATTCTTAAACTATACTTTGAACTAGGTGCTACACGATTGTACTATACGCCAACTTATAAATAAAGGCGGCAAAATACCTGGTACTCCGTAAGCTTCTTTTGCTTGAAAAGTTATACCTAGAATTTGCTTTGTGTGTATTGCGAGAGGTATTACTAAGCCAATGGTTGCTAATGTTAGCACACCAGCCGTTTGTTTGGGTATCGGTATCCACATTACAATTATGCTTACACAGTTTTATAGTCATACAATCACAAAAGAATCGTATTAGTGCTTTATGTTTTTTTATATCATTGGAATAATAAACATAGGCCGACTTAAATGTTTCAATATCATTTGTATAGCGTTTCCCCTTTGTTTGTAATCTTTCATTTGTTGTGTATCATCCTGGTGGTCCTCAAAATAAGGGAGGGTTGGAACAAGCGGATACGGGCCACTGATTAAATTACTTTCAAATTGAGTGAAACGATATAGCATTCGGACATTCCGCCGAATGTAATAGTAGCTACAGCGCCATAGTAATGAAAGTGAACGTTTTAGCTTTTTTTTTTCAAGTTTCCTCTTGTGTTGTGCTGAATGTTACAACAAAAGAGGTTAAAACTACTAGTCACCTATTGTGTGTCTCAAAATACCGTCTTATCTATTGGCTCCTCAGCACTAGTGTTTGTTATCGGACTGTTCGCATTCAACTCTTCAGATAATAAATGACTCAGAATGATAAGTCTAACAAAGAGTGTACCTTCGCTCATTAATTATTTGCTTAACTGCTGCAACGCGTCTGTCAATTATACATAACATATTGTAGTTGGTTTCGAATTCCATTTGGATTCGATACGGTACCAATCTTTCCGTGTTCTAAAACACTTCTATATTTTGTTTAAAACTACAAAAGGAACTCGAAGAAATGACACGTCCGCTGTGTTCTAACGTACGAGACGCCAAATAAAAATAAACACGCATACAGACACGCTGGGCAAACACAGACGCATCATATGTACGAAGCGTCTTTGGGTTCACAGAATGTCGATTCGGAATCCTTAAAGAAACTAGAATGCTTTTAATATACGCGAGTCGTCATTGCAAAGTATAATGAGATAAGGAAAATAAAGGTTCGACCTTCACTTTTAAAAAGTTAAAATCAAGTGAGGTTTTCGAAGATAGTTGTGTCCTCATTGGGCAATGTTCATTGACAGTGAAGTCCATATATTCACCCGCGCCCGCGGATTGCGTACTGGTTGCCGAGGCTGACTCAGTCATCTCACACTCGGTGCAACTCGAGTGTCGCAATTTCATGTTACCATTTAAGGGTCTTGGGCGCTGCCGTTGAATGTGCAAGTATCAAAATCCCTTCCCAACCAAAGAACTGGGTTCTTTAAACATCGTATCTCTAATTTAGAATTAATACCAGTTTTCCAAAATATACGTAAGTACGGATGAAACAATCATCATTAGGATCACCATAGCAACATTTCCTGTTCATACATTTGGAAATTTATTGAATCATGATAATGTTGTTTAGTAACGGATGGAAGGAATCATAAATGTGTTATTGTTTCAAAGATCACATCCGAGCTACTGATGTTGTTAGTACTGTACTTTACTGAACAAAATCGTCATTTTTCTCCATACATTTTTATTCAAGTTTTCGTTAAACGAATTGCATAATAGCAAATTGCATTAATAAAGTGCAATTTTATTGGTCCATTATAATAGTAGATCCGTTTAAAATATATAAGCAACGGTTATACTTAGGTTGGGTCAGCGATTGTAGTTTAATCTGCGTGAAACCTGTTTCATTGGCTGTATGACTTGATACGTTGTTTATGGGTCGCGTGAACAGGTTGTGCTCTGGTGGTAGGACTGCTTGGACTAACTAGCAAGCGGTTCTTTGCATGCACGAGTACAAATTGCCGGCGGAAGACTCACAAACAATGCCCATTTTCCTCTGACTTTGATGGCACATTACTCAAACGGAACAATGGGTGGGTGCGATCTATATAATCTATAACGATCCGGATTCTAGGTGCTTATACTTCATACAAATTTCGCATTCCGTAAGATGACTATTCCAGTCGATAAATCCAAGTCGGGGGCCTTCAGGTGGCTTGAAAACTCCGACACCAGGGTTGGCCACTTCTCTTTCGTGTGAGCAAGTGGTCGAGCTCTGGTGTCGCAGTTTCCAAGCCGCCCGAAGGCCTGCGACATGGCTTAACGTGCCCTCCGAAGTATGGAAGCGCTCAGTTCAAATGCCACTAAATGGTCACCCATCCAAATTCTGTCCGGGCCGAAAGTGGCTTAACTTAGATGATCTCTAAAGAACGGCTTGCTTGCACGAAAAGAAGATTTCTTAAATCAGTGCTTTAGTCTAGATTTGCAACATTTCTGATATTAGTATTTTTCTCGTAAAACGGCTTACGCTAAACATGTAAAACCTTTTAAAAAGTACATTCTCTGCAGTTCTATTGTAAATGTTTTGCACATTCTACCTGAAAAATCTAGTGTCTGTATTACAGATTATCTATTGAGCGACGACTACACAAAGGAAAATCTGAATTGAATAGTCGGGAATACTACAAAGTATATGGAATAGGTACCTAGCTACTCCGTACTTTGAAACTCATTGAGGGATTTCAAACGAACCATTATTCGTTCCAACTGATACGTTCAGGTAGTCTAAATTGGTCTTATGATTTATATAGCAGTCACATCTTTTCATCAACTCCTTTAAGTTCTCTTAGGATGTGTGATATTGTACTAAGATGTTTTTTTGTGTAAATTCATCGCACACATTTCCAAATTTTTTATCAACTATACAAAATACTATTGAATTTATTATGAATAATAATATGTATTTTTCAGGAGAATCTTAAAACGTTTTCACATTTTTTAATATGTAGCGTCTTACTTTTTTAATTCTATCTTGCCTTAGAACAGCCATGATCTCTGATATTCACCTTTTTCATTGGGCGTCAATTAGTCAGCTTTGTATTACGTATACAGTTTATACATCGCTAGTGTCTAGACGTTTGATTATTGACTCTACACCTTGAGTTTAAAGTTGATTTTCAAGTGACGATACTGCCAGCCAGAGATCACGAGTACCGGCCATTTGAGTCACCGCAGAATCGAGTTGACTCTAATTCTCAACTGCGATCACTTGTGCTTTGATTTGACACAGATTGGTCAATCCTAATTGTTTTAATAAACTTTGCGAGAGGTCGTTATTACTACTGAGATACTGTGACATACGACACCCGTGAGTGATCACTCCCGGGTATCATCCGTCTCACAGTACCCCATGCAACCATAACTATTATATATAACTCGTTTGTTCAGTTTTAATTAATGTAAATAAATAATAACGCGCTAGGAAGGGTATTGTGTATGGTAGATTTCCCGTGAAATGATTAATATCTGAGATAATAAGTTAACGAGCACAGTAAACAGTCATCTAATGTGGACATTTGTAATGACATTTGGTTGGTGCGGCCTTGTACTCGATACTCATAGACAATAGTTGAGTCGCGCTGACTCCGTTCTGCTCGCCGCCACTCAACTACTGCCGCAGCGGTACGTGTGCTTGATTGTTATAAGATTGCGCCTGTCGTGCCTTTTGTTCGAATTCATCACATCTAAGTAAAGCCCTTGGACAACGCGAAACTTTTCGTTTCATGGTTCAAGTAAAACTAATCAGACCTTCCCTATCTCGTTGCATCTTGTCAGTTTCTTTTACGGCATTATGCTGGCTCGGCTTAGTGTAATCCCTTTTGTGCAGCTCAAACGAAACACGTTATTGAAACTGGAAGGCTTGTGAATGTACGCAGGAAATTACGATAATTTAATTTTATAGGGGCTCACTGAACCAAATTCTGTAAGATTAAACCAAACTAAATTAAAATGATGTTTTAATGTAGTTGTCAATGATATTCTTAAAAACTTCCTTAAAACGCGATATTAGGTTAAGGAATAAACGATACAGTTAAGAAGTGAGTATTTTCGTATGATTTGAGCTTTAAAAGCTTTATCTTGGAAGAACCCTTAGTTATAGGGTGGGTGGGTTCATTTAAAACTTTTATTAAACGTATACTTGTTTCAAAAGCTTACTATAATATATTAGATTACCTAGATGACAAAAAGAACATGAATGGCATGGCATGGGCATGAATTTCCTCCACTCTAGACGCAGGACCATGTTCGCGAATATGTAATACCGTGTTCAAGGGGTTTCTTGTCTGTCTCCCCCTCGGGTTGTCGGTGAGGGTTGGAACAGACGTAAACTTAACAAATAAGACTAACTGAAAGATGAAAACTGACTGTAATTTGACATATCTGTGTTACATGCACACAGATATGTCAAATTTCCTATATAAAGATATGCCTAAGGCACGTTATATACTCACGAATATGTTTACTGCCATGTGTGAAATTTGACGTGTCCAAATGATACTTGAGATCTAAAGGAATAAATGAATTTGAGTTTGAAATTAACGAGATTGGTTTTCCTGCCGCGTCTTCTTAATAAATATACCTATTTTCTTAGCCTAAAGTAGTTTAGTTTTAAATATTAGACTCCAATGGCCTACATATAAAGACGTCAGCAGAACTTATGAGGCCAAGCTTCTTACAGAGCAGATATTAATATTTGATAGACCAGCGTGTGAATGCAATCCCACCGGATATTACATGAAGATGCATTCGCCGATTTAGCTCGCTTGTCTATGACAAATCTATTCACTCACGTCTATCTATAACAGATACTGAAAACTGCTTATAGCAAGGCTAAAACGCTGTAATTATTAATCGGCTTTAAACATAATGGAAGATGCTCTCAATTCGCAAATTATTTTTAGTTTATTTCCCAATATCGCCATTGTGGAATCCGTTTTGGATAGTATACTCGTAATAGGTAGATTTTAATATGATAGCGTGTACCTTCAAGGTAGTCCCATAGAAATTTCATGAAGAAATTCTACCCCTTAGGGTGAAAATAAGGGACGAATGTGAAGTCGGGTTAATTGATTTTTAAAACAGTCACTTTTTGATATGCCAAGTTGCGAAGAAACAAGATTTATTACATTAATAATCTGTGCCTATATCTTTATTTTTTACTAGCTGCGTTCCGCGGTTTCACCCGCGTTTTTCTCGTTTCCGTGGAAACAGCGCACGCAAAAATAGGTTTTCGATTTTACACCTTGTGTTACAAAATAGCAATTTTATTACGGAGCCCTAACTTGAAAAAAAAAAAAACAAAAAAACATAGCCTTCCTCGATAAATGGACTACCCAACACTGAAAGAATCATTAAAATCGGACCAGTAGTTCCAGAGATTAGCGCGTTCAAACAAACAAACAAACACTGCAGCTTTATAATATTAATATATATGTAGTATAGATATTTGATTTGGAAGGAGTAGTGGCAATATTTAAACAACGCGGTATGATCGATCCAATACTATGTATAATAGTTATATGTGTGCGGCGCGTTTCACAATGGCACCCCTATTTGCAAACTGATTAGGTGTCCCATACATACATTGTCAAGCTAGTTGCGGTTCACGTAAATTGCATTTTGAATGAACTGGAACCGCGTGGTTTTACTCGCATGGAAGCCTAGTGCACGTGAAATAACTTTTAATATCATTAAGAGTTCGTATAGACTGAGACCCGAAATTAATATTTTTTTTTAAGAATTCTTGCAATTTCTTAATGTTAAACTTGTGGCGTGATACTACATAATAATAACAATATTATCAAAATTATTGCTGAGCATCTGCCTAATTTCTATAAAATGCGTAACCATTTAAAATCATCGTTCAGATAATTTTACAGAACTTTTGTGACATGTATAATTTTCATTTAAGGATAACTATATTTTAGAGAGAATTTTTGAGTTTCTATCTTTAACCTCTATAGTAGGTGCTAAGATTTGTAGGCTATTATTTTTCATGGCTGCACAAATACTTTATTTCAGGTTTACATTTATTTTACAGAGGAAACGTTTTCCGTTTCTTCTCCAATCCAATCCGTTCCATATTTCCTTTTCATTCCGTTCGCTGTCCGCCGTCGTATACAAACAGCAAGGAAATAATTTTCTCTTCGGAAATTTGTACTTGACCTTACTGTTATTGCGGGGTAGCGAGTTTTCCCCTTTAACACTAAGGTATAAATTCTATATACAACGTCAAATTCAACAATATTTTCTTATTCCTTGAATTCTCTAACAATTACTTGAAATCTTTTTTAAAATGATTATTTATGTACGAGATGAAACGTTCTTATTGCTGCTTTTGGCGTTTGATCCAGCCTTATTCGAAAAAGGCAAAAACGCAAATCCGCCCAAAGCATTTTGTCAAAAGTTTTCCTTAGTTTAGTATTCTGATTCAGTACAAATGTATACAATCGAAACAATCTAAATCCATAGAATTTTTGGTAACTAATTAGCTGTTTTAACAATGTTATGTTACGGTTATGTTTGTAATTTCTTTTAACATATGTTATAAGATAACCAGTTTTCGTCTTCTTGGTGTAACATATTTAATAAAAAAAAAAAAAAAAAAATGTAACAAAGACAAAAAAAATCGGTGTGTTCTGCTCGTATTTGTTCTTGTATTATTAAGATTGGCACATTATAATATAATAATACTCAAATGGTTTAGATGAGTAATTTTACTGCTACTGTATGAGACATTTTATTCCACGAAACAAAAATGATGTTTGTTATTCTTAATGATCAGTGTTATTTGTATACAATAATAATAATTTATATATGTTTGAAAATAAACATGTTGTGATATTATCTTTCTTTGTAATAATTTACCTCTATAAAATAGTGTAGAATATTGATCAAGCAAAGTTTAAGTTTCCTTCGCCTTTAACTTACAGGACTTATACTAAGACGAGTATAGGTACATATTTTAAACTACTTATAAAGTTTGCACAAGCTCCTTTAGCTAGCAGGCAGGCCTTAGAAACGATAGATCCCGGGTTCGATTCCCGGACGTGGCAAACTTTCTCGGGAGCGTGAAGTTTCGAAACTGAGAACCTAATGCAGGGGTTCATACCACGGAGCGTGTAAAGGTTCTTATTATAAGATATTAAGATTTTTTAGTAACCATCAAAAAAGCCCCTGATTATAGATATAAAAAAACGATTACCCACTCATTTTCCCGCGCTAGTAATTCCCTGTGAAGCAGGATGCATAGATCTATACAATTACACTATGTAATCACCAAAGACCCGAGAACAAACTTCATGCTCGACACACAAAGTTTATCCTGATCTCGCTTCGCAAGTAGAATTACTAATAACGGGGTTAGTGAGCTATCACATAATAAAGATAGAAATATAATCAGAAGGTTTAATCAATTTCATTCTTTCTTTCTTTTTTAATTACGTATTGCCTAATTACGAGCCATATTTGAACAGACGCCTTCCGATTATCATTACTGAAGAAATACGCAAAATGTAACAAAGCGTGAATTGCCTTTCTGTCGTATTCTTTTTGAAATGACAGATTAATGTAGACCATGCCACGCTCCCGAAATGTTAAAATATCTCAACCGCATATTCTAAAGTCAAATTCACACTCATTAAAAAAAAAACTTTATTTAGGCACATATTACACATTACATAAAAGTTATTTAGCTAGATTTTTATCTAGCTTGAAACATGACTTACGTGCACTCAGTAAAATCGATTTGGAAAAGTATTAAGCAGATATCACATATATAAGATAATACGATAAATAGCAACAATTGAAAATTAATAAATAAAAGTAACAGAAAATAGGGAAATTATGTATGTAGGTATGTATTAGGAATCGTACAATAGCTGGTTAACTCAGTCCATCGCAATAAGCAATTACGTGCAGTCGAACCGAATCAGTAGAGATAGAAACCCACCGCACCGGCCCGACTGTCATCGGCACCGTACAGGCCTCAGGCCTATATATGTGACATGGAACAGCGTACTCAAAGCTGTTTAACCGCAGAGACCGTACACCGTAGGCATGCCTGACCGTTAAACCGCTTTTCCCAGAACGCGTTGTAACCGTGTACGCTCGCAATCGAAATGCTCGCTTTAATACTGTGACTGTGATCATTATTGCAACATTGTACATCGTACGTGTTTTACATATATACAAATATTGCAATGTTTATTGATCGACGGACGTCTGTTAGTTTAGCATAGGAACCACTATAGGTTAGTTCATTTCTTCGTCAAATAAGTTTAATGATAGGATTGATCAGGTCACGGATGATCGGGAGGTTTTTACGTGCCTGATACGGTCATAGAATGAACCGAGTCTGTACAAGCCTAAATGCTAACTTTTTTGAATGCATTAATTTCAGACGAAAGTTAGCCTGAGTTGCAAGATTATACTCATTCGCATACTCATTTATTTCTCCGTAGGAACCTTACACAGCACATAATTAATTTCATATTTAAAAATTAAAAGTAAATCAAAATAAAATACAAGTTTCAAAGCAGACAAGCAAAAACAAAATAGAAAAATAAATGTAATAAAAAAATAAAATAAATTTAACTAACTACGTTCAATGGAGTTTGTAATCGAAATCTAATTTTTATATATAATTAGGAATGGAGTAACATATTCATGCTTATATTGTACAAAAGTGGCCACTAGTATTTTTAATTAAAATATTATAATATTTGCTGATGAACTTGCTTTTTAAATAATATATTTCCATTAAAAACTCGATGAACGCAGTAATCTTAGCAGCCTGATCTCGGGCTGAAAGTAGTTCATTCGGATATTTAATCTTAATAGCTTTCGAAACTTTTCCGTTCCAAAATTGAATTAGCTGTTGTTTGTTTACTAAAATAGTGCAAAACTGGAATCATAACAATGATCTATAATATTTTTTACTCTGTGCTTTGAAAATAGCTGTTCGCTACAGTTTCATAATTATGTAATTTATAAAAAACATGTAGGCCACATTTGAAGACTAGTACAAAACTGAATACAACTATTTTGACAATTTATAATATGTTGATGCTTTCTTGAATGGAGATGTAAATATTCAGTTTGTCGATACTATATAAATTGGATCTTGGATTTGATTCGAGCTATCCCCTGCCTCTACCACGCTTACATTTGTTATATATCTCTGAAGAAATATGGGGCGTGGCAATATATTTTTTTCTTCTCTGTTAATAAAGCTTTTTATTATTACTTATACATTTAAGACTCAAGTTAAACTGATTTTCCAAGTGTATATAATAGTAAAGTTTGTCCGATGTTGGCGTTACTTCTAAAGTAGTCGGAGGTGGTAGAACTGATTCACGAACAATTATTATATGTTCTTTGTTTGTAATGTGAAGCAGAAACCATGCGAGTTTCTAAAACTTCAACACACTTCTCAATACTGGCCTATTTCTGTTTTGAAATTAAACCTGGTGGTTACTTCATGTACCGGTTCATTAATTATATTTACATGAAATATGTATTCTAATGCATAATTGAATGTGATCGAAATACTGAAATGGAATGGAATAGCGTTGTCTACAATAGAGTGGGCCACACTGCGCCTCACATCCTACCAAGAATGTTAAATTTTAGTAAAGGTGCTTCCGAAGGCAGACTTTGCATGCATACGCTTTCAGTTTAATATTAGACTGTTTCCTGGAATATAAACCGAATGAGAATAGAAAAGTAGTAGAGAGGCAGTATGGATAGGCCGAGAAATATTCCCAGAATAAATAATCTTTTCAACGTTTCAAATCTATATATATAAAAGAAAGTCGTGTTAGTTACTTCACTTATAACTCAAGAACGGCTGAACCGATTTAGCTGAAAATTGGCAGGGAGGTAGTTTAGAGCCAGGAGAAGGACATAGGATACTTTTTATCCCGTTCGACATCATTCCCGTGTGACTTGACATGTAACGTCAGTCACTATAAAACGTGGTATAACAAAAAAGAATCAGACTTGGAATAACAAAATTGACGTATAATGACAGCTATGTAATGACGTATGGATGACTATTTGATATTTGTAAGAAATCTATATATATAAAAGAAAGTCGTGTTTGTTACAACACTTATAACTCGAGAACGGCTGGACCGATTGCCATGGTTTTTGATTTGTTGGATTTGTTTTCGTCCCGAATAGCAGAATAACTATTAAAAACATTGGAAAATTAACGAAGAAATAAAATCAATTTATCCCCGTATTCTCCACGGGAACGGGAACTATGCGGGTGAAACCGCGGGGCGCAGCTAGTAATTCATAAAATAGGCTTAGTTTGTACTTTACTTGCAATTAAATATTACATAGAGCATTAAAGTTTTTATTTACTCGTTCTAAATGTGTTTGGTTTGAATGGTCTCCGCATTACAACTACGCGTATGCTACGTTTGCATAATGGGATATACTAACATAGGCGACTGTATCACACAATTATAATTTCTTTTCAGATTAAACTTATTCCCTGAAAACTGACATTTTAACATAAGAATATGAAGCCATCAAACTGATGAGTCCTAACTAAAAGTAGTTGAAAGCTTTATCGATATATTTTTAACGGAAGGATGTATCTTCCGAAATACTTACAATCATTTTAGGAAAGCATCGTAGTCATCTCTGTCTTTCAGCCCGTGAGTAGAAATGCGTATTTCCGTGTTGAAGGGCGTGTTTATGTGAAGGGCAAAAAGGGATTGTGGGTTGGGCGTAGCGGAGCCTTATTATGCTTGAATTTACTTGGCGACCCTTAAAGAAGGGCGGCCTTACACCCGTAAATCCCTCCCTATTCCCCTTTTACAATAAATGAAGTCTACAGTAATGTAATAGATAATAATGTTATGTTTGGAAACGTTTGCAACAACCGCTGACGTGGAAAACGGAACGCTCTAACATTTCCGCGTCGGAGGTGTAAGTATAACACACGTGCTCGGTCTGCGTCCGCTGTTTGCTATTTGTTTATAAAGCCAGCTACAACACGCGCCGACTCCAACTTTATTCATATACAAATCCTCTAACTATATATTAAGCAACGCTTTTATGAAATTTGTTTGAATAGTTAATTTAGTTCTTATTTCGTCCCAGGTGAAACTTTCAACACTCTGCATGCGAGTCGCAAAGGACATACCCAATTAGGAACTCTCCGGTGCTGTAAAGCCACTCATTTTATACTGAGAAATTGCAGTCCATTTTTTTGCAAATAAAAAGTCAAAGAGTATCATTAAGATTCTCGTTAAAAGGTGAAAATAAACTGGAAAAGTAGTCTGATATTACTTTT
Organism: Aplocera efformata; assembly: GCA_921293045.1. Taxonomy (NCBI): domain Eukaryota; kingdom Metazoa; phylum Arthropoda; class Insecta; order Lepidoptera; family Geometridae; genus Aplocera; species Aplocera efformata. The sequence goes on along the minus strand of OV121038.1, from coordinate 16,109,243 downwards.
GTGTTTTATTTATAATATACTGAAGCTCTTGCTCTATTAAACATTCCACGTTTTAATCTCTGAGAACTGACAACATATTTCCTATTTGCCTACAGATTTTTCAGTGAAACATACATATTTATTTTTTGTGCCAATTAATACTTCTTCCGATTAGTTTATAGGTCAGTAAGTTTCTATGGAATAATTCTGGGATTAACAATTAAGACAAAGCGATTTACGTTCCCGCAGATAAATGATCGACAGAAAGCGACAGCATGTACTGTCGATACAATAGCTGTTTTGTTGTAGACAGCTAGCACTTCCACCTACTTCGAGTATAATAGTGTGGTCTTGCTTTATGCCTGTTGGCACTAAATCTTGGGCACTGAATTAAGAGTGTTATTGAATCTTAGTCGCAGATCTGTTTAAAATATGTACACCAAGACATGCCTAAGTAGTTATTTAAATACAAGGCATACATTTTTTTTATATTTACTGTATTCTGACAGGATTTATATATGAATCCAAGTAATCAAAGGTTTGTGACCGTTGTGAAAGTGGCCAGATGCGTGCTGTATATTCACACATTAGCGATTCTGAAACGCGCACATACACACATGTTATATCTAGCTAGTATCAAGACACTATTCATCATATAATATAAATAATATCGGCATTCTCTCTTTTTGCGTCAGAAACTTGAATGAACACATTTTTCTTAAAGATGCTCTCAAGAAACTAAGATAGGAGCCAGTGAATCAATATTCATTCGGGTAGAAATGTCGCCGCGATGCTGTGTTGTTTTCTTGGTTACAGTTTAATTTAGTTACATTTTTAAAATAATGTTATATTTTTTGTTACCGAAAGAAACATTCATTCAAAATGTGATTTGCCTAATTTGATCACTACCTCCTCTACTGCTGAAGGACAACTACACACAACTCTCATTCTGTGACAAATATCTCAGAAGGTCACATTGGACTTCTACTAGAATCAGTATGGCAACATTAAGGTAATCAACATTTGAGGTCTAGCTCTTTTCGCCTACATCGGGTGGCTCAATCCCATGTTCTCAGTCTCCACTTCTCGAAGAGTGAGAGTGAATGGGCTTTAATTTTGAATGTTTGGTTCTACTACATGCCGGATTCCTCACGTTGTTTTTTTTTTCACAGTTTAGTTTCACACACTGCTTTTACACTACACTACTACAGCGTCTTGACAAGTCGGTGTCTGTATGCAAAGCTCTCGCTAAAGAAGACAATCAAAATTCATCAAATCAAAAAGAATCAAATGTTTCGATATAATATAAAAAAAGGATATTCCTGTCTTATGTTGCGCTAATGGACAAAAAAGCGATTAGAATACCCTAACCGAAGTGGATATCGTTTGTTAATTTGTTCCGTGAATGAAATCGAGTGTCAAGGCAGCTCTAGACATTCTGGACGCGTATGGCGGAGACCGCGTGCGCAGGAAACGATCCCTCATTACTTTTTTTATGGTTTGTCCCTTGCTCCCGCGCTGAGTTCACCCAATGCGTGCTAGAGACCGACTTACATGATTATTATTCTCACCAAATCGAGACTTTGTTGTTTTAATGCGGGTAACGGTATTCATTGATTGATTCGTTTTGTAGAGAGGTGGTTCGTAGCCCGTTCATACACACTCGCATTAAGCATTGTTCTAGTTCTAGTCTTTCGTTAAACCAGTGCCCAAGTCATCTGAGCATTCGTATCTTAATCCTGATCTCTAAGTCCTCTCCCCGCCACTCTCTTATAATTTAGCCCTAGAATATCGTACGTTACAGTTCATAGGATGTTTTTTTTCTCAAGGGACATATTCACCCGTACCTTTTATCAAATGATAATGAATATATTGCCTATCCCCTATCTCAAAAATCACTCGGATTTACTCAACAACCAACATTCGAATTGTGAAAGGAATAACCTATGTGCATCTGTAATTAATTTGAAGAACTTCACTCGCATAGCTCGTTCGTGTAATCAAACTTTAATTAAGCACCAAATCCAATACGGACTACCGTTGATTTGGCGTTATTAAGCCGCGACTGGCGTCGATTAGCGGTTGGAGCGATGGTGAGGTTGGGCGGGAAAAATCCGCTTATGCGAAAGGCAATCCGCTTATCCTTTATAAATCATAAAACCCCAGGAACACAAATCACAAAACATTTTGCGGCTCCTATATTTTGCAATCGAATAAGCTGCGCAACAAAAAAAACACTCGCCTCTCTATCAAAATGTCATATTACATACGAATCATCTAAAGTCTACTCTTACATTTCATATAACATGACATTTTACGGAGAATCTGTCTGAGATGCAACACTACTTCTGAAAATAATGAGGTGAAGTTAAATTGGCATCGTGACGTAATACTTTGAAAAGTTTGTGTTGCAAACCCAGATTGTAAATAGTGTGAAAGGCAAACGCTCAAACTACAGAGAACTTAACTAGATACCTTCATTCGAGCGTTGCAATTAAAATTACAGTGCACAAAGTATCTATTTTCTGAGTGGTTGTTTCATTTTAATAGGAATTAAGTGTATTTCCGTACCGGTGATAGAGTTAGACTAGGGATCTATAGCCACACAGACTTGCTCGGATGTTTGTCTGCGGTTACCTTTATGCGACTCCGTACGATTTTATTAAAATTGTCTGTCGCTCATATTCAGTTGACATTGCTAATTATAATGGACATTTGCTTAATTGAAAACCTATTGTACAAATAGTGACGAAATTGCTTAAATATTTCATATAACTGTTATTAACGAACGCCGATATAATCGAATACTCAAGTTAATTATTACAGGCCGCGCTGCGCTTTCAATTTTGGTATATAAATTACGCGGTTAAAATATTTTGAATTTGAGTAATGTTTGTGATATTGGATGCTCCTAACATTTCTGCCTCATGCCACTGCAGGCACACACTCTTGCTTATCAAGAGTAGGAATTAAAGAGAAAAGCGCACAATGTGGATTTTTACGTTGTTTTGTTTTGAAGAATTGTTATATATACAACTGAGAGTTATCTGTAAAGAAGTGTTATAGTTACTAAAATGAAGGTAACATTTTAGTCATAGAGCTTAAAAAGTGCGCTGACTAGTGATTAAAACGAATGCTGCACTTTAGTCGTGGCTGTTAAATCTAGAGCTCCTCGTGACAAAGCTACAATATACAGACAATATTAGTAAATATCGTGTTCTAAGTACTCTTTCTACTACCTCGAATTGTAATTAATGAGGTAGGAAAAAGAAACATCCTACCTGTGTCCTTGCACCAATATATACCGTATAATGACGATGATTTGTATGTCATTGTCATAATATAGCAGTATTTAGGCCAGTTGGACAAAGACCTAACTCGGTAAACGCCATTGAACCATATTGATTTGTGTGTATTTATGTCGGAACATAGCGGCACGAATTTTTTAGATTAGCCGCTCCATACCTAGTTAGCTAGCATTAACGAGTCTCCATGCATATTTGTCACCTGTCGCCAGTTTCTATTTGTACTAGCTCACGGTAGAGGGACAAGGTGCAAGGTAACCGCAACTTGTGCTGAGCGAACGTGACAAACAATGGAGTGTGGCGATACATAATTAACGTCCTATGTTACGCTTTAATCGGGACGCGCCCACTATCGACTGTTACTCGGTTTTCGAATTCAGCTACTAAAACGCATGTTTCGATATTTGAAAATCCATTTTAAATAGATGAACTGACGATGAATAGAAATTAAACATTGTCTCTGTAACTCTTGATCGTGATCAAAGCAATGTGTATGTGAATCAAAGCGTATGTGAATGTGTGCCTTATTCTGGCAGTGGGATTAAATATAATTCCACAGTATTCGTTGTACGAATGCATCAAATATTCCCCGAATTCCATTTAAATTTCGTGTGAACTCGATCGGTTCATTTTTAAGTCTTTCTGAATAATTTTACATTCAACTGCAAATAAAGGCAAACCCGTTTTTCAATTACATATCGATCTGAATCGGGTTTAGCTATTTCGGGCGCTAGCTCCGACCATTGGCAGTTATTTTAATCTAGATCAGGATGGCTTAACACCGTTTCATTTAGGTGTATTTCTTACTAAAGTGAGGCATATTTTTATGCAATAATGAAATATTTTTTGTGGGAGAGACTATGACTTTGCATTGTATACGTACATATATAATGATAGGTCGGTTAGTTGTGTCGGCCGTCGACAACCAGACGAAACGGTCAATGACACATTTCTGTATATTTTTGTGGATTTGAACCGCGTCCAACTAGACAATTGTTTGTATGACACATATTTTTAAGAACTAGTTAATGTGTAGCTTAGACTTAAGGACACACCGTTAAATATATATAGTAAATTAAGGATCGTCTACAAATGTTTGAATTCTATTTAAATGTTGTGATTTTGAATAAATTGTTATGAAATAAATATGTTTTAATCCCAAATTAAAATTTTATCTGAACCCAATGCTTTATATATACACCGGCGGAATTGTATTAATCAAAAATAGAATAATGGACAGAGGATATTGAGGCAGAGGTCGTAAATAGCAGAGGTTCGAACTTAGACAGTAGTAGAAACTAGCCCGGCGGCCGCTGGTGCGCCATACGCCACACTATTCCTAGCCTATCTAAGTATGTACTATAAATTAAAACATCGGTATAGTACTGAATTCTAGTCTACTGAGTTTTGTTATACTCCAAACAGTCAATCCGGATCGAATATTATCCATGGATATGTTATTAATGTTATCGAACTAGCTGCGCCCCGCGGCACACCACTTTGCCGGCCACAAATTGCGAGTGTTACCCGCAGTTTTCCGGGTTCAAAAGTGTGTTAATCCAGGATACAAGCTATCCTGGTACCAAATTTCATCCAATTCCGTTGAGCCGTTCGAGCGTGAAGGTGGTACAACACACACATACATACCAACTTTCGCATTTATAATATGAAATCTATATTATCGAATATATTATCCATGAATAATTGTCGAACCGGATCGACTGTTTGGATCGAATCGTTGTCTTATATGTTTAATCGTAGCATACATGATCATAATTTGACACGTAAATACAAAAGGTTGAGTAGGAAAGTATTATACCGATGGAAAAACATTCCAATAACATTCTATTTTCGTTCCTATCCAAATACATTCGTGTGCAAACACACATTGGCTCTAATTATTAGTGCCGGGCTAGAAAACCAGAACATTGCATATACCGACAATGGTATGAACAAGAGATAGATTTCATAGGTGAAATATTTTTAACTTCGAAAGCGTATTACCTCGAATCACTGCTGCTAGAAATTTCATTGCGTTACGTACTTCAAAAGTTCAAAATTAATGATTTTCACATTTACAAAGAACTCTATGAGAGTTATCTGTAAGCTCTCTACTCTAAGGTATACTAAGTAAGTTAGGTATCCAAGTTACTTGGCACTATTGTACACCTGGGCCGCGATAAGGTGTCGCCCGCCGATGACAATCCCTTCGTTATGATTGGTACTTCGATTAAAGACAACGAGTCAGTGCCACAACAAGGGCATTTGGTTGTCAGTATCTCAGTTCTATTTATCCAATATATAAAATGTCACTAGCAAAAGGGGTATATGATTAGACGAGGCCGGACGAAGTGACCACAAGACGAGCAAAAGCAATTTCCGTGAGTCAGTATTCGAAACAGAGTCAACGATATAACATCTTGTAGCGAACTTAGAAATACTAATTCTGACACAATTGATTTTGTTAATAACATGTCAACCGCCAGCCCCGGCTCTCGATAGAAGTTTCAGTGGAACTAGATGATGAGATTCTAGACTCCTCGAAGAGTCTTTGTGCGATGAGGAACCTCGATCATTTCTGAAGATCGTAAAGTTGGGTGCATTGACGGGCGGCGGTGCGCAAGAAATTTTAATTACTTAGTTGAAGTTTTCTTCGGACAGAAAATTTTATTAAACACTAAGGGCTCCAGATTTTTAATATGCTCGTTTATTAAATATTATGCGATAAGTATTTTTAATGTTTCTCACAATGTGGAAATGATATGTGAACATTGTTCATGTTATGAACGTTGTCTATAAATGGTTTGTAATTTAGAACGTCCCCATGTTTCGGATGAACACCTATGCACGCCAATATTGGAACCGGACACTCTTGCACAAAATAAAAGAATTCCTTTGCCGTTCGAGCTTTTGAAATTGCAAAGCTTCAGGCATTTTGTCTCTACTCCTAGTTCGTGAACAGCGTACCGTTACACATAAATTTCCACTCAATAAATAGTAATTCAAAGAATCTGTAAGTTTTAATACGAATAATTTAGCAAAGACATCGCTGGTTTTCATTCAATCTTTTCCAGAAAGATGATTGCTTCTTGAATAAGTGCAGAGGTTAGTGATGAGTTCCGAGTTAGACGCGTAATTTGTTTCTTTGTCTTTATTACAGATGATATTGTAAGCACTGAATTTCTGGGTTTAAATGTACATTTTGTACAGTACGAAGAGGACTTTTAAAGCCTGGAATAATAAAATATAGAAAAAACTAAACTAGGAGGATTAGCGACGACATGTGTTTTTTTACAATAAACAAAAAGCTTTGATATATTATTTTCAAGACTATCTAGTTTTCACATATATTTATGAGTCGTATCTACAGGCGCAATTTAGTCATTTTAAATAGGGAAATACAAAGTAGAGTATATAAATCTATCGCAAAATTATTTTTCCCCGGGCGTCGTATATTAAATATTTCGAATCAAGGTGGGACGATCTTGATTTGCAGGAATTCATATAAGCGCGCGGACCGATCTGCCGTGGATTAGAGGGAATATGACTCGGTGGAAGTATCTATATGAGGTATAATGTCTGTAATAGTTCCGATAGCTGTGTGAACAATGCGGCAGGAGTTTCTGCTTGTGTACGGCACATACCTACCGCCGCTGGTCAGCTCGGAAACAACTTGTACCAGGAGTACATTAGCGAGGTGGATGGCCGAAACAGCCTCCCTGCACCTCTGCCATGTTCACTTGCTTGAGGCAAGAGCAAGGGGCAGTTTTTCTCCAAACTGGAGCAAATTTATTTTAACCTAAACCTAAAAATAACCTGGACCAGCAAGTTTTGAGCAATAAAAGATGCCGAACTCTAATTGATGTCTAGACTTAGTTTCGGGATCATTTTGTGATTGGGTTACCTCATTTAATCTTTGCGATATGACCCAAATATCTATATTAGAAACAGTTATGGTGATAAATGGTTATTCGGAAACTGTCGATATGCAAGAGATCCGTTTTTAACAAAGCTAAAGAACATGTTTGTTTAAACAGAAACCCCAAAAGAATTGTATTATAAGTAACTAATTTGAATAAAAATCGATAAAACGGAATTCAATCCCTTATATCTCGCCCGAATGGGATACACCCTCCCATTTTGAAAAAGAAACACCCGAAGCGGTACTCCACTTTGCAGAAAAAGGCGCAGGAAAGCTTTCAAATTAAGAGAATGGTCCAATTAGGTTGATAAATGACGGAGTAGGTACTGAGGTAAAAAATAAATGCAACCAAATTGATCTCCGACCTTCTTATTTGGCAATCGATTGATAATATGGATTATATAATATAGGCATTAAAAGAGTCCTTGACAGTATTTCGAAAAAATCTACCGGTTGTAGATTAACTTAGTCAGGATCAGATATTTAGGGGAGGATCAGGATAGCTTCGCTACTTAAACGTGGTTGGAGACAAAAACTCAAAGGATTTTACATTTTGGGTATGGGATATTGCACCCGTACGTCTACGCAGGTAGATTTTACCAGGTGTGCTTTGTGTGTCAACAATAAAATATACCAAACTACGAAGTAGACATAAAATATATTTATAGATGCGTACCTAACAAAAAATTCATTCATTATTTTAAATAGGTAACTGCCTGCTCATCGTCATCCATTTTTTTTATTTAGTTCGTAACCTATTTTATGATATAGTCAAAAGATTAGTCCAAATAATTCTAAAATGAGACAAATGAAATAATCCTACTGAAATGATCGGCAAATTTCGCGGTGCTATTTTTGAAATGGTGCTGTGTATTTAATGCATTCATAAGATGTTCCATAATATTTTATTAGACTATTTATGTGAAGAAGCGCGGACACGTACCCACGTGATTAGAATTAAAATAAACCGCCCCTTCCGCGCGTCGATTCCGAATGCGACCATTACACTTATCAATTTATTTATTTAACAATATCTAAAATACATAATTAGCGACCATTAGGCGTCTCCGTGCGCGATAAAATAATGAAGGACTCGACTGGACAAAGAGTTTGATAAATGTTTATTAAGAATCAAATGGCTCACCTTATCCTTTGGCACCGTGCAGCTGATGGTGGTCCAGGCTGGGTGTATGGCATCCGTGCAGTTGCAGTAGCTCAGCTTACAAATTCCTTGTTGGTCAATGTGTGTATTCGCTCGCGTCACCGAAACTAGCGCAACTAGTGCGAAGAACGCGGACGCGGAGGTGAGGGGCGTCATAGTGCCGCCGGCGCGGGCGAGTGCGGCCGGTCCGCGCGGCTGGCATGCACCGACTGACGGGCTGAAGTGCCGGAGCGGGCGGGCGGGCGGTCGGGCGGAGCGCGCCTGGTGCACGCGCGCGCGGTCTGCGCTCACCTCGCCCAGGGCTGCCCGTACCGCGCCAGTTATACACATCGATGGTGCTATCTAATTGGCACGGTTAATACACTACTAATTGACGTTCGAATCCATGCAGTTACCATAGTTCACACTAAATAATTATTCGATGATTCAATAATTTGCGGTAGGTAGATTTTGTTCATTAGATTATCTAAAATTATGATTAATACAACAGATGACAGATCATTTTTTTTTAATAGATTTCGGTTGTTTTCTGATTAATATTGTTCATCAATTATATTTTTTGTATGACATATTTACAGATTTTAGATTTATTCCTTTATTTGTACCACGTGACATTGCTTCTTGCCAAATTTCATGGTTCTGGGTCTAGGTATTGAGGTTTTGACTCCCGCCGTATATTTTGATTGTGTTAACTTAGAAGTTTGATTTGTTCACTGCTCCTAGGGATTACACCTGAGTGTTTTATATTAATTTAAACTCGACACCTCCACGCGTTCCTAAGAAAAAGGGTCTTGACCGACAAACAGACGGACAACGAAGTGAAAGATAACTCCTATGAGAGTTCCGTTTTTTACTTTTGAGGTACGGAACCCTAAAATGACCAATCCAAAGTGTTTCGGCTCAGAAGTAACGATGAAGAAAACAATTCTATACGAATCAATACACTGCAAGATACCCCGTAGAATACGAATCCAATCATATTCACGCGTAGATCAACTGAATTCAAGCAATGCGAGCTGTGGATGCACATACCTGCCAAAAACATGCCTGAGTACCGTGAGGCCGGCTGTAAGTTCCGAAATTATCGGCTCCACACCCAACCACCCCCCCCGATTATCGAATAGGGGCTACAATTGGGGTCAGAGCCGGTTTTGTCGGTGCAAATTTATCCATTCCATTGGAATTGTCGAGCATAAGTTAAACTGGTAGTCATCGACGCCGTTAAATTAAATATCGATAAGCACAACGTGTAGGGCAGCCCTATTGTAGCGGCAGAGTCGGATGGTGTTCGCTGCGCAGCGTGCACCTAGCCTACTGTGTATGTTACTGTAAAAGCCCGTGGTTATTGGTATTAGATTAAGATTGACTAACGTGTTGGTATTTTTGTTAAATAACAGAAATGTATACTTTTACCATTAGAATTTTGTACTTGCCAATTTTTTACCAATGACAAACCCAACGGTTTGGTTAGATTTTTTTACTGCCTCCCCTTTCTATTGGGAGTCGCCTTAAACCCCGACGTGTGGCCAGAGATTTTGTCTGATGTAATTTCAGGTTGTAACATGTTTATTTTTCAATAATATCTTTGAGGTAGGTAAAGCCTAAGATTTACCGACAGAATGGTGGTAAAAGTTAACGATGATCACAGAGCAGTTCGGACTTTTACCATTAAGAGTTGGTTTTACTGGAAAATCTTAGGATTCATCTCAGTTCGGGTTTTACAGTAACATACAGGCTCGCGTCAGACGCACACTGTTTTACACGTCTTACAAGAGATTTTTAGAAATCATTAGGTTTTAATCTTTTATATATTGAATTACTTTGTAGGTATTCTGTTTATAAATTTAATCTTAAACTTTAGATGACATCATAAGGATTACTGGGTGCAAAAGTTTGTACGAGAATTTATTTAGCCTAGCTAATCACAACAAGGCTAAGGAATCCTTCATTAAAATCAAGTGCCTCTCCGCCGAATTAAACTTAACTGATTATATCTTGTTTCTGTCTTTAAGAAAAGTAAGTACCTGGGAAAACGAGCTCCTCTCGGATTTTTATTATTTTTTGTACAAAATTGCTTTTTTACAAGGAATACAATTAACAGGTAAAATTAAACAGCGAAACCGATACGCGAAATAATTAGATCAATAAATAAATATTCAAGAATTGTTCATTTAACACTTTATTCGAGCAATTCTTGTATATATATTGATGTCTTTAAGATTATACTCGTAGCAAAGCACCTCACATCATGACATCAGGACCTATTGATTCAAGTGACCACGGCTTATTCAAACATGCAGCCGAGTACGCGGCACTTCTGCCCTACTTATACGAGCAGTTATACATTTTCGCTGCAATTGACAGCCAGTTAAAATGATCCCGGAATATGTATCCGCGGGCGGCCTAACAAATATTGCTGCAAATTCAGGTATATTGTTGCGTGCTCGTATCACGCTCTGCACGGTTCCGACTTGCACTTGGCCGGTTATTCTCACTATGCTAAAGGTGTCTTGTGAACTCATTGTCACCTATTTTTCATTAATCCTTCTATCTCCAGTTTATTATTATGCCAAATAATCTTAATACCACGTTAATATGAACGAAAGTGGATGAACTTGATATGCTTTACTTTTCCATACCATGAGTGTTCCTAAGGCCGCTCGGTTGGTACAGAATAGATGGCCGACCGGTGCGCCGCCTGCTCGTGCAGTGACAAAGGCAGCGGCTCTTGATAATATGTATCACGTTGCTTCAGGTGCCTTTTGACAACAGTTTTCCAATAAGCGTTCGGCGTCGAGCTCGCGCGCTGGCGCCCAGTTGATAAATTTTAAAGCTGACTTAATTATAGTCTCCGCCTTTGAAACCTTTCTAATAACCTGCAGTTATTCATCCAAACTTGGAATGAGTTTTATAAGTAATCGCGTTTGTGGAGATCCACTTGAGATTAAAGCTAATATTGCAACTTCCGATGAAATGGATTCTCTCTGCTATAATATATTTGCGGGCAATTTATTAAAAGCGCTGAGAGCTGCTTCTTCGAAATTGTATATTCTTTCATACTCATGTTTTAAGCAAATAAGTGTGCGTAGCTGCGATTATATTTCGTCGGGTAGGAGGGGCTGATTTGTAACTTAGTACCTGCAAGTGCACTAACTGTATACAATACATAATAATTACTGTATTAGATTTTTTTAGAAATATACTTAACTTGTGAATTAATTAAGCACTGTAATACTTGATATATACCGATATAGTATTAGTTATGTTAATATACAATAGTATTAGTTTGATTGTGTGTTTTTATTATTAAGCTATTTACAAAAAAATATTTCGTAGAATTGGAAATAATCTAAGAACTAATGATACCACTTGTATCTTTGTAATTCGTATGCGAATAGTGTCACTCAACAAATGGAAGCACGTTCCTGACACGAAAATAGCGTTTATTACATATTTGAACAAATTATAACCATTTCTAAAACAAACAACAATTCTTATATAATCAATTTGGTAAATTATCAGTAAACACAGAGCTGGAAATAAACTCGCGTTTTCAAAATTTTGTTGTGCTTAATTTCATTTTAATGCCGTTACGAGTAAGTTAATTAAATTGTAGCTCACATGGTGCTCCAACTTATTTACACATGGAATGATGCCGTGGCTGTGTGGTTTGTTTATTTTTCGAAGCAATCTTTCTATACACTCACTGAATCGCGAAATGAAAACCTCTTGTACTTGTCGAGTAGTTTGACATTAAGTCTTTGTGCAGCACACTCACGTGACTCAAACACGTGACTTACTGCTTTCCGATCAGACTTTAGCAATAAATAGTGCACCAATTTGTTCAGACTGGTATATTTGACCGTGTTTCTCTGTTTGTCAACAGATGCGTGTCCACCGAAAGGCAGTTCCTGATGGATTTCATAGCTGGAGCTGAAAGCACGGCCGGCGGACGGCTGGCTTGCTGGCTAGCACCAACACCTCGCGTGGATCCCTCCAAGTGCGAGATCCGGGGTCCGTCCACGCCCGCCCACCCGGCCCAGAAGGTCTCCCTACCCATCCTGATACGAGACCAGTATGGTGACATAGTGGTGTCCCCATCGCTCAAAGTAGAGGTATGTCACAATTTACTGTATAACTTGTTCGCAATCTTAATGCCAGATAGAAAAACGAGGAGTATAATAAGTTTGATTGAGATCGCAGGTATCGTTTGGGTCCGTCAAATTTTACAATTTTAAAGCTTTTTTACATATCTTACCTTAAACATTCTATAGTCAGCTAATGTTAGTGTTACAATCTACTATTTTTAATATGTTTTTCTATGTAACATTAATTGCTATAATATAAGTTTCCTGCTCAAACACTCGAATTGAAACCTTAGTAAGGTCTTTTCGTCTCAAAGCTAATAAGCTCCAGAGTTGGTTCTCTATTCGCATTTATTAAATACGAGAACTATTTTCAAGACAAATGGTTGAATGATTGGACGGGTTTATTAATCGAGAAATCGTTTCAAATTGTCGTATGAATCAAACTATGATTCAGGTGGCTTTCGTGGCTATTTCTGATTTGATACTAAGACATAGGAAATACATATGTAGGTATACGTAGGCGAAGCGTTTCATCTGCAATAAAATGTTTGTACGATCTCGATGGTTTATGTAACAATTAATTAAACATATAGTTTCTATATTATTAGGTATTACTACCAAAATCAAAGGAAATTTATGGTAATAATTTAGTGATGTGGAATACTAGCAGAAACTCACTCAAAGATCGGTAGATAATTGCATTCGTTCATTCGCTTCGTAGCGAAATATAATTACTTAACTGTATAATTGGCTAAGAGGCACATGTAGCATTTTGGGCTTGAGGCCGAGAGGTTTCCCAATCAATCCCAAGTCGAATTTTATAAAAGTTGGAAAAACCTTATTAATTTACAATTCAATACAATACAACATCCGTACATCGTGCATATTATTAAATTGAAATAGTAAAAAACAAACAAGCAGTTTAGAATATACTAGAATGGAATCGTATTGTGTATCAGTACAATATCACATGAGATGGTTGTGATGTATAGGTACGTGCGACGTCTCACCTATGAATTGCAATGGGTCCTCAATATGGAAGCGTATTGATTAGCGCGTCTCCATTGCGACCCACTGATACCGGTTCATTCAACTTTGAAAATATCCTACTGGAAAGGGTAATAGCTTAATGTACCGCCACTGACACGCTATTGTTTTATCTGTGCCCGGATATTCGCATCTCGTTAGCACTGAGCTAATTGTTTTAGTTCGGATATCGCTAAATCTGTTACGTATTGTCAGCCTGTATTTTCAGCTTGCGTCCCAGTGGACAGCAAATTTGCGTATCCAATCATGATCCTATTGAATGCTGCTATTCCATTGTCAGATTTTCCTCGACAGTTGAATAGTTTTACGGTGTCGATTGTGAGTGTAGTAGCCGTGATTAATGTTTGTGTGGAAAACATATCATTCGACGTATTTTTTTGTACTTGAGTCATGATGACCGTTTTGTTAAAGGAACTGTCAGATAATATTTATATTCATTCTCAACTGACTTCACAGTACAGTACTCAGTAATTTATCAGACAAAACGGAAAACAATTTTTTTTTTTTGAAAGATTTATCAAGTTGGTCCCATATATATTTTATCAAAATCGGTTTAATAATTTAGTTGTTAAATTGAAGTACCTCATTCTTGACCGATTTGGATGTCTCTTTTTTCAAATGATACCCCTTAATGGCGAGAAATAAGGGATGAACGTATCGAAGTCGGGTTTGCTTTAGTTTTTTTAAATTATTCTCTTGTATTGACTTTGGTTTATATTTAAACATATTTGTTGTAATTTATTTATATATTTAGGATAAGTGACACAATATTGCCTGATTAGGTAATATCTCTCTATATTTCCAAAGCTTTGTCTATTCTATTATATCATCTACCTTGCAAGGAACACGCCAGCTAATGACCACAGGCTTTGTAAATTGAGTATAATGAAGATGAAATAATGTTAATTTCTATAATTTTTCCGTATCACGCTTCGACCTTGACTGTATGTAAATGTATTTAACAAACTTATCATCGTTTCGGAAATGAATCTATCACGAGCCATGGCTTGTATAAATTGACCATCTAGGGTGATGTTGTGGAAGGGTTACTTATTATGTCCGTTGTCGGTATACTGATTAATTCGATTGTTACGAGGGAGCATCCGCATGCCTATCTCATCGCAATGGCATTACCTTATCCCCATCTCTAGCAGCATATTGTTTCACTGGAACCCAAGATGGATGCTATTGTGATAGTCAGTCGCATGCGATACATCTCGTGATTCAAATCCCTTATTGCATACATAATAACACATCGGCGTCTCCGAAGAGCTGCTTTCTGCTAAAACAGCGGATTATGGTTGGTGAAACTGGATTTTCAGTGTTGTCGAAATCCAATTTAGAAAATGCTTGATTTATAATTAAATACCACTCAAACGTCATACTATACATCTTGGCCAGTTACTCGCGTTCGTTGATGAGATCCCTCTAGGATCACTACTTGGTGGTGCCAAAGGAGCAACATGGTAATCTGCTGCCAAGCAGCGGTGCACTCGTATTGCTGTGTTCCGATGGAACATAACGGAGGAGACTTGGGTCTTCTCATACTTTGTTCGGGGAGGACCTAACTCGTATTACAGTTGTTATGTGTGGAGGGAACCACTTAAGATCAGGTGGGCCTGTCCTGTCACGTTTTTACTCAGTCTCTCTTCTAATCATTTATAACTGATCCGCTTTCTTTGCGGCCCAGTGTATAGTTACGTTATTAATATAAATCAGAATTTAGTCAAACTTTGATTTCTATTACCTAAGTGCGCTCACATTTGTCGTCGTATTTTTTGGTAGGTGAAATGATAGGCTGTTTTGTTTGCTAGGAGCACGCTATGCCATCTATTTAATAATAACGTGCTTTCTTAATGCCAACAATATTTTGTGCGCTAACAATGACGTAACTTGCCGTGATGTCTTCATACGTCATACGTCAATGAAGGCCCATCTTATGTTAAGTAGCCACCGCCGCGCCGCCGATAGCTACCGAAACACACCTCAAGTTCTCTCCTACCGAAATATAAGGAGATCTAAGTCGCATTACATTGCGCTCTTCATTATGAGGCGGGAATACCAAGTACCACCACCAACACCCACATCCTTCCATCGAAACTCAGCAAAAGAGCAGTACTACTCCGGACGAACCTGGCACAATTTGTACTGCTACTTTAGGTTGCTCGGGGCCACGTGTAGAGATTTTGGGGATATTGACGCGAGAAATATAGTCTCCCAAAATTCAATAACGATCCCAAGACCACAGATCCTACTAGACTATTTCGAAACACCTAGATGCAACAGAGTTTACAAACGAACGAGTTTATTTTCACGCTGGCGCCGTTGATTGGCTGTCACAGGCTAGATGATATTCCAACTCGATTACCAACGATTTACCGTTGCAACGTTACCATACGAAACCCAGTTATGCAGTCCCAAAATAAAAAATGATTCGATGTTTCTACGAGTTAGAATGTTGACTTAGGCTGTCCGCACATTCGACACTAAGTCATCGCTCGAGCAACGAATAGATTGCGCGATGCTTTCGTCCCTATAATCAGTTATTATTAACTATGCAGGTTTTGTTTTTGAAAATTCTTTACTTACTACTACGTTTGCTGTGACATACAGATTGTTTGAAACTGAGTGAGTTTCGTTTTTGCCAATTGGCTAATGGCAGTAGCGTAATTGATAATACGATTTAACTAATAAAAAATTATGAGGCCGACTGATCAATACATTTTTGATTTTTTACAAAATTTGTTAACAGAATGAATAAAAAAATAATAGAATTCAATTATATATAATAATGGAGCCAATGCGGTGTCAGCAAAAGTAGCACAAAGTTAATTGAGTTGTCACTCAGGAAATATGAATGTATAAGATGCGGTTCAGCCTCGTCGCCCTGTCGCGGGTCAAATCGAAAAGTGGAACAATATTGGCATATCGTATTATTAACCACAAATAGTTTTGACTCATTTGGAACTATAGTGGGTGAAATCTAAAATCGATTATTTATCGGTGCTACACGCTCGACTCGATCGAGATAATTACAAATCAAATCTCTTCGGAACGTAGCCCTCCGGGATCGGATCCCTACGAGTAATACAATGAAATAAACCTAATGGAACTTAAT
Source organism: Aplocera efformata (assembly GCA_921293045.1). NCBI lineage: Eukaryota > Metazoa > Arthropoda > Insecta > Lepidoptera > Geometridae > Aplocera > Aplocera efformata. The sequence goes on along the minus strand of OV121038.1, from coordinate 16,092,622 downwards.
TGTGTACTTATTAGCGATTCTTTATTGAAACATAATTAAACTAACAATTTTGGGAAAGATAGATAGATCATTGGTGATGTGAAGTAGATCAATTATGAAAAAGTTGTGAAAGGGAATGGTTATATTGCGGTCAATATCCACTGGCTGAAACCCGGATTAACGCACAATACAATGAGGTGGGATTACAACGGCATCGTTTAATAATTACACCGCCCAGCAAAACCATCGATTAATTAGAAACAGCAGATTTTAATCTACAGATTCCCTATACGTATTCTTTCGTCATAATAACACCAGACCATCATTTTATTCACGCCATATCTTCAGCACTCAAAATTGTGAGTACTTGGCAGAGGTGTGACAGAAATGTGGTAACGCATCCACCATAAAGTCCTGACCTTGGCCTAAGAATCCTACTGATATCGGTCTCTTCTGAATTATTTAGATATAAAACACGATTACCTAGCTAGGGTACTTGTCGTAATTTCTGGACCAAACCACCTAAAATTTCTACAGCAACGGGATCATGTCACTTTTTGGCAAGTTTTTTAACAAAAAGGCATGTAGGTATATTTCAAAAGTAAAAGAACTTTGACAAAAAATTCTTATTGCCGAATTTAATATTTTGATTTCGGTATAGTTCTTTTTTTAATGTGAAAGTGTGACACGACCCACCTGATGTTAAGTGGTTCCCTTTGCCCATAACAACAGCAATATACACTACATGCACAAGTTCTACTGCTACTTTTTGTTGCTCCTTGCTACCATTTAGGGGGTACGTGTAGGGAGTGTAGGGGACATGAGCAATTGGAAAACCCAAATTTTAGATATACCTGGATTGGTATCAAATCGTCAGTGTGCGGTCAGCCTTAGTTGATTAAATTCGACGGCCAGCCGTGTGCAGTGCATATCGACCGTTCCGAGAGTTTATCTCACCTATGCTTGCAAAACATCCCGCTATTAGTATTTCACGTCACGTTCCGTTCCATTTCAATTAGGATTCTATTTGTTATAGACTCAACTAGAGTGCTTTTGAATAACGATAAGTGTAGAAACATCCTTATAAGTAAGTCCTAATTTCCAACATATGATAAATTCCTAATTGGCTGATAAAGTTGACAAATGTCCAAATTGTGGTCGTATACTGAAATTGGTAAGTTGGTTAATTCCTTACTATAGCAGACGTCTCCGTAGCTTACCTGGTAGTAGCCCTGCCTTCAAAGCGGGTTGTTTGAAGTTTGTTCTTGGGTCTGGGGTATTTGTCTTGTGTTTCTGTGTTCGTTCATACCATTTGCAACAAAGCGAATCCTAATGCAGGGGTATGTGTACAAAGCCGTCTTAAGGGGAATCTTTGCATAGGAAAAAAAGTGAAATACAAGTTGATACCTTTCTGTTTTTAACCAACTCCAAAAAAGGAGGAGATGAAAGTTCAACTGTATATTTTTTTAATGTGTTTTCTTCGATTTCACCGCCACTTATCAAATGATTTGGAAATTTCTTATTTATATAAATAACTGGAAAAAATATGTCATCCAGATAAACGAAAGTGCGTAATTTGCTACTTTTATAGTATTGAAGTCGGATATTTTTCGATTTCTAAATCAGTTACTTGTATTCCAAAGCGTTAATCGTAACCAGTCAATGGTTAATGCTGTTCGGTTCGGTGGTACTGGTACTCAGTTAATGATACCTACGAGTATATTGTTATCATATGTCAAATAGAACAACGCTTACGTTTACTTTAAGTACGTCCTGCTGATCTAGGGTCCGAATAATATTTCAATTACAAATATTGACGGAAAAAATGCGCTATTGAGCGGAATTTCCGCGGCCTGGTATCGGTCTGGGGCCCTGGGCTCTGGGGTCGGGCCCCGTGTGCCCTTATGGTAAAGACAGCACTAAGTGTGTAAGCGTTTTATTTATAGTTTAACAATACTCAGGTTGCACCCACTCTGATACATGAAGGTTTAACATTTCACGTATCTGTAACTTCACCGGGACCCACCCAAAGTACCAATACAACGTCGATAAGAATTTAAAATCTATCAATAACAACTGGATATGAACTAGAAAGCCTCCCTAGGGTAGTCGAGAGTAGGCATTATACATTTTCATCTAGTGCTGTGCGCTAATTTCCTACTCTGATGTTGTTTGTTGAAATGTTTAGAGTTTCCTCGCCCGAAAGCCTCCGACTTTAGAATTTGGACTAGTAAAGCCGAACTATACTGAAACTAGTATCGTTGTTTAGGTGGTCATCCAAAAGCAGGAAGAGTCCAGTGCCCGCCAGAGCCGCACTAACTACACCGACTATCGCATCAGCATCCCGGAGCAAGCGTTCCAGCCCCCCATGAAGGACAACATGTTCTACCAAGCCATCTCCATGATGAGGGTAAGTTTTCATACCTTTATACTCCTCTGTTTTGTAAGACATATCTCGTTAAAGAGCTGAGTGGCCCCACTGGTGGTAAGTGGCGATCCGCCCCTAGTATAAGATTAGGCTCATATAATGAGTCGCATTCATCCTGCTGCGTCCGTCACCTGAGACGGGGATTATACGTCTCATACGCACGTGATTTCACCGGCACCCACACCCTTCCACCAGAACATAGTTATAAGAGCATTACTGCTTGGCGGCAGATTCCAGGTGTGGTGGCAGTACTGCTACTTTTGGTTGCTCCTTTAGCACCACCCAGAGGGTACGTGTAGGGAATCAAAGGGTACACACCTATGGACGCGAGCTACTGGAATTATTCTACACATATAAAAAATATCAATTTTAATCATCCGTATATTTTTTTCAATGTTTTTGCGATAACGTGTTCGTAATACCACGCAAACAATGTACTCTCGCAAATAACAATCGGTTGCAAGCCCTTATCTGTTCGTTTGTTCGTGATCGGCAAACTATTGAACAGATTATGGCGAATCTATTAATATCAGCTTGCATAAAATATGATTCTAGATCCTAATAGAACCGCAATCAATTAGTATCCAGTTTATTGCTAGTCTACGATATCTTAAATGTATGTCCAAAAGTTATGATGTATGTTGCGTTGCATGGGAGAGGTTTGACTTAAATAGATGTGTGTTTTCCAGGTGCACCTATTGCTTTTCATTAACAAATATCTAAAACAAAATCAATTCGCATTTAAATTTTAAAACAAATAGAGAAATGGGTATAAGACTACTTGGTAATTCGGAAAACCTTTGTTTATCAATAGTTCGAACTAACTATGATAAAAAGTGTATTTACTTTGAAGGGGTCAAAATGTTTAACACACTACCTAAAGAATTAAAAGCAATTAGAAACTTCAAGGTTTAATTAAACAGACTCAAAACATATGATAAATCTAAACTCTAACTCCCACCCCGTGAGTCCGTTCAAAGTCCACAACCACCTCCGCCGATCACGGCATGCCGGGCCACTCCACCCGCTTACGAACAAACGTACTATTTCTCAATTTGACTGTATGTTTTTTTTGTATGAATGTTACGCGATCATTCCACCAATTATGAATCAACTTTGATGATTCTTTCTTTTTGTTTGGTAAATAATATTTCAGAGGACCATATAACTTTTATTAAAATCGTTCAAGCGGTTTTTGAAAAATCAGCAGGTATCTAAAAATATACCCATATTATATATAATATTATAAAATGGTAGGCTGTACAAGTGCAAGAAATAAGGGATGAAAGAATTAAAGTTGTTTTTTTTTTTTCGATATTTTAAATCTGTCATTTGTATATTGTTCAAATTGTACGTTTTTAACAAAAAAAATCTATCTATATAAATACAAATCACTTGCCACATATACTTTTGTCTCGGAGTATCGCCTGGAACGGCTCGACCGGTCGAAAAAAAAACTAACAGCTAGTTAGTTTTCTTTTTTAATTTTCCTGGAGAAGGTTTCTATGAAAGACGACTGTATAAATTGTAAATTTCGATGATACTTTTGTATAGGACCAGCGCGAGGCCGGTAGGGTCGCTAGTATCTTCATAAAAAGTTTTGTTACCTGATGATCTTGGAAAGGCTCTACTGACTACCAAACATGGCTACGAACCAACATCCATATCGCAGCTGTCATGAAAATATAACCGTTTGAAATCGGACTTCAGATACTGTGTATATTTCGGTATACTCGTTATATGTTGCCTCAAAAGAATTGTCCAGGCACAGTCTTCAAACTCCACACCTCTCATTTTAGTCAGCCTTTAAAAGCATAAACCATGCTAAGCTTCGGGTAATATCAGTTAGAACCAGTATGCAGTCGAATAAGCCGATTGCATGGGTCATGGCAGCAAAGACGAATACTTAGTAGTTCTCAAATTCTGCCAGATTATTTACGAACAACTAACTCTGTGCATAGCTTAATTCGAAATCCAATGCACATTACCGCACGGCTTCTGACTGAGTGGAGTCCGAAACTTGACTATCTGGCTATGAAACAAACTATTGATGTAAAATTCCATCTTGAAACTTTAACGGTAGGTACGCTCGCAACTCCGACTCCTGAATATGATTTCGATGAATTTGGTTTAAATTATCTTTCATTTTGTGTTCATCTTCCGTCCAGCATATTTTGAGCTTCTAATTACAGATATATTATTTGGTCCTTTATGTCCACTGCATTGAAACGTAACCAGTGAGTTACTGAAAACTAATTAATAGTTAGTTACTCTAGTTTCTGCACCTTTTGAACGACACTTTGTTGACAAAATAATTGTTGTTTGCTAGTCTCGCTAAAACTCGAAAACTGCTCAATCAATTTGATTTTTAGTATACTTTAAAAATGAGGCATGATTTACGGATATAAAAAATAGAGAAAACTTAAATAAATATAGTTAAAGGATCAAAAAATTCATCATGGGCAATTTTGTATTGAAATCACTTCAAATTACTTTCAAAAGATGACGTTTGTCTGACCTGCTTTACAAAACTACCATTTAGAAATACTTTTGATAAATGACATTAATTGGAATGGAAAGGTTTATTATGATGAATAATCGCTAATAATAAATTGATTTGTAACTTTTGAAGTTAGGTGAAACGAAGTCTATGTATATAAAAATATAATATATTTTTATTTTATTAAAAAAAAAAGCTATAAAGCGTTAAAGCTGATTTCTATTTCATTGACTATTGTCAAGACAAGATTGTTTAATATATTTACTAGTAAGTTTCGTGTTATTATTTCTTTGGAAATCCACGGGAAAAGTCAGTAAAAAACTGAAATTAAATTTTTCTATAGGTATTATGCCACAAAACGACATTGACAGCCGATTGTCAAATTGTGAATCAAAACTTCAAGACAAGTGTCAAATTGTGTCGGCTCAGCTAGTGTAATAATATTATTATGATTCCATCTTGGTATCTTGTCTGTTAATCTGTATTGATATTATGTACATAACGCTAACGGACGAATTGGCGCAAATTCTGCTGCTACTTTTAATTGCTCCTTTGGCACCACCTAGGGGGTACGTGTAGGGACTAGGGACTCGTCAGGGTCAGGGTCGTCACCTACGGGCGCGAGCAATATATGAAATTCGAAATATAAAATATACGTTTCAACAACCACTTAATGTCCCTATAATCGAGAATCGTAAGTTTGGAAGCTTAAGTCAATTCCATTAGTGAATCATAAATTAGTTTTGGAACGGTATTTAATTACTTGAAATAATAATGCCAAGTTTATTTTAAATTCATTCTTTAGGTCAAAAATACCGTTTATATTGTACTTCAGTGTCGAAAATAGAGAGCCCTCCAAAAAAAAATTTTCCACTTATCTTCAATGTACAAAATTGGACCTGTTATAGTTTTATTATAAGTATAGATACAACAGATATTAGTCTAAAAAAATCTTTTTTATTTATATTCTAATTGTCAATAGCTTTGCTTAAAATCAATATTAACTAAGATTCCTTATTTAAACGGTAAGTTCGAATAAATGGTATTGATGATTCTATACTTGAACAGACTGTAATTGATTGAAACACTGATTTCAATTAATTTGTATCTGTATTGCGCGGAGGCGAATACTGCCTTCAATGCCGTTATTTAACGGATACTCTATCAGAAACTAATATTGACTCTGATCAGAGTCAATACAAAAGGAGCTTAGTTTCCGGGAATGTCCGGCTTTGACTTTGACACGGTAAACCATTTCACAGAAGCGTAACCTGCATTTTCAACGTTTCGCACTGGAGTATGCTCGTGTTCTCAACTTTGAGTTGTTTAATTTAAATGGGTGCAGCTCCATAGTTTTTCTTCTATTTCTGTTTATACAGATAGCGTACTATTTTCAATTGGGAATATCAGAATATATTTTTTTTTAATTTCGGAATATATAACACTATAGATCGAATTTCGTCATATCAGAGGTTTTAAGTGCACGTTGAGTGCTTTACGGTGTGAACGAAATAATTTAGCTTATGAGTATCGCGATGAAAATCGCATCAAGAAAAGGAGGAGAGTCTCAATTTGGCTATGTGCATCTTTTTATTTCTATTACTTTTTTACGCGATGAAAATAAGTTAACGGAACGAGCTATCGGCCGCCCTGATAAGTGGTGTGGTATAAGAAGAGTCGCATCGCGTTGTACCCGTCTCCCGAGACGGGATATCACATTCTCATGTGCCTGTGATTTCACCTGCAACCTAACCTTCCACGTGAACATATTGTGGTCTACACAAGTTTATTCTTTAAACTCAATTGTCTCGAAAGTTACATTTTGTGATTTGGTTCCTGTTTGCATAACTACGTCCAATTATTCCTTTAGATCTCAAGTATCATTTGGACACGTCAAACGTGGTACAGGAACGTCACGTGTCTATTACGTAAAATCTCGTAAAACTCATTAACTCTCGCTTCGCATAACCTAATGCGGTACAAAACCTCGGTAGCGCAAGAAACACTCTGAATCCGTTATACTGGACTATGTACTGGGCTCGTAGTGCATTGAAGGACTTTAGCGTACGCCGGGACCACATATTAAAAGTGGAAAGTCAGAAACTGGGAAGAACTTCAAGTTCATTTCTATGGAATTTGTGCCACCATGTCGTTTGACAACCAATTGTCAAATTGTGAATCAAGATAAGAAATCATCTGTCGGGTCAGCTAGTAATCTTACTTATGTTATAAAGGCGAAAGTTGGTATGTATGTGTGTGTGTATGTTTGTACTACCTTCACGCTCAAACGGCTCAACAGATTTGTATGAAATTCGGTACCAGGGTAACATATACCAAACACAACACAAACACTGAAAAAATATGTATGTTCGTCACAAAAACGCTATTCCTAAGTGGGAATCGAACCCACGACCTGCAGCGCAAAAGGCAGAATTACTACTAACTGAACTGTGTACTACTAACTGAACTGTGTACTACTAACTGAGCCAGTCAAAGTTTTGACAGTACGACAGAACAATGTTTGAAACATCGTGCCAGGATGTTGCATCTAGACGACAACGCTCTACGTTCCCTCTCGTTCCCGCTCGATGTTCATATCTCGCATCTCATATGACGTGAATAACCCAGTGGCCCAAATACTTAAATTTAGTAACCTGTGTGAGAGGCTTGTCACCTAATAATTCTGGAGGGATAGCTTATTAGTAGGAAGGAGTCTTATTACGTACCCGCCTTGAACAATATCACCTTGCTCGTGTTTTCATTGAACGTGAGCCCGTAGGCCACAGCGTCGGACTCGCAAGAGCTCAATATCTACCTTAGAGCACTGATTTAAGGACTCAGTAGATCCATGTCGTCAGCGTAGCTACTATTATTAACAATGGTACCGTTAATTGAGCATTCAATATTCTGCTTCTTCTTCTGAGTTCTTTAATTGAACGATTGATGTATAAATTGAATATCTTAGGGAGGTTATTCTTGCTCCCGTAGCCCCGACGTAATCAAGAGAGAGCATCATGGGGTTTTAGTCGTTAGTGGCACTCAGCTTTACAAGCTGAGTCCTACATACCCCTCTCCTCCCGGGAGGGATGATACGTAAACGTATTTCCCCATGTAAAAAAAAAGGGAGGTTATTCTTCCCTGCTTCACTCCACATTACAGTGTGTACTCATCAGAATACGCCCATCGTACCAAATTGCTTTGATTCTTATTTATCGTGTTGATGCCCATGCTTTTCCAGTCCAGTACCTTACACAAATTCTTCAGCATTGGTTAACATATATATAGGTACATATATATATCTACTGCTTTGAAAACATATTATCTAACCAACTAACCGCGATTACGACTGGCGCACCGACGTTTTAGTACGACCTTTATTTGTTAATAAATACAAAAAAAATATTATATAATAGGTTTCATTATAATTCATCTAATATATGGGAAATTTCGTTTTCCAGATTTTCACATCCTACAGTTTTGAAGAGTTGCGCCTGACTAGCGGCATCTGGGGGGATGCGGTGACTGTTATCAAGGAACGCGTGCCAGCAGAGCGGCTGGTCATCAAACCCAAAGCCGACGGTTCTTACGTCGTCAACTGGACGCCAAAGCTTCCCGGAGTATACATATTCCGCTGTACTCTAGACAACCTTGCCATAGCACAGGTCAGTTATAAGCAGATCAATATAAAAATTTAAAACATTTGCACATAAGTCGAGTAGTGGTCAATCCCTCAGCAAATTTCGACTTTGTACGAACCAAAAATCCTTGAAACCATAAGCAATATTATATAGTTCTTTCTATAATAATATTATAATTATTTACTGATACAATGTATTGGTGTCCGTATTCCAGGAACTGAAAGTGGAAGTGACCGAAAGCCCATCGGAGGGGACGTCGGAACGCAGCTTGCAGACGCTGTACTCCTCTCCGCCTGCCAAAATTGCTCGGTTCTCGATCGATTACAGTGCGGGACTTCGCGTACGCGCCAGTCCTAGTCTTCAAGCCGAGGAGCTAGGCAGGGTAGACAACGACTCGAACGTTGCCTACGTGGAAGAGGTACGGTGTTTTATATACGTTGCCAGATGCACCGTCCAGATCCTGCACCTACTCGTCGTCTCCGATGGATGAAATGGCTCGGTTCTCGATCGATTACAGCGCTGGACTTCGTGTTTGTGTCAGCTCTAGTTTTTAAGCTTAGGAGCTGGGCGTATTCTGTATGTTCACGGCAGATATAAAAGCTGGACACAAGCTGGCGGTGGCGTCGGTGACCAAGAAGAAGAATATTCTTTTACGCAGGTTTTAGTCCACAAGCTGATAATAAAGGTAAGAGGATGAATATAAGATAGGTTGGGTGGAAGAGTACTGGAATGGAGTATCGAATGCGCACAAGTAGCTTAAGACTAGCCTATTCCTATTCTGAATACATGGGTTGATTATATTGATGAAAACGCTTGGTAATTTTCGTCGTGTAATTTCGAGCAATTTGGCCGATTATTGTGATATGGCAAATCTCTTTATCCAACACAGGCATAAAAAGGGGATTCGTGAATAAATACTTGTATATCGACATGCATGGAACATTTTTAAATCTGACAAAAATATGCAGCGGAGCGTTCTCATTCGGCTTGGCTTACTGCAACAGGGATTATACTTTGAGGGGACAGATTAAAATGTGGCTTATGCTTTGTTTTTATTGTAAGTAATTCACGGATTCAGAAGAATTTTCACTATGAGAGTTATATTGTAGTCAAATTTACAATTAACGCTGTCGAATTAACAAAAAAGGTCAAGTAGTTCTTTTCAAACGACTTCCAGAGGAAGTTTTCAATTCGGCTGGTTTTTTTTAATTCAGTCATCTGTATAAAATAATTTTCATAAACTCTTAATTAGTCTAGACCTTAAATATTTTTTTAAAGGCATGCACTCCAAACAAAAGTTGGTTAATCTGTCACGTGACTCTAATTCTTATTGACAGAAATGTCTTTGAATCTTTGTTTAAGAACATGACAGGTTTATTATTATTACATTATCATTTATTATTACATTTAAAATGGAATCAAGAAATCTAATGGCTCTCAATAATCTCAATGGATTTAAGATTATATTTTGTAGTCATAATGTTAATAACTGATCCCGACAAAGAACCAATGTTTGGCCAGAAGGTGCACTGAATGAAAACAAATATCACTTCTTAATAATAATTAACATTCTTATATATCTACAATATATATTCTTTTGTCGTATGACGCTGCTATCAGATTTAATTATTTTTCGTTTTCACTTGGAAAACTTTTAATTATAATAGAAACTTGAGGTAAGCAATATGTAGCTTTATTCATTTCGTTCGCGAACGTTAATTAAATTATTTAAGACTAATAGTCTTATAGTAAGGTTGTAAGTTTTGCAGGCTTTTGATGTGTTTTTTTTGGCAATAAATGGATAAGCACTCCTATTTCAAAATAATATCTTTTAGTGTCTCTTTGAATAGCGCAATATAACAACCTTTCAAAATATAAATATTCATAACTAGCTGCACCCCGCGCTTTTCCCAGATCAAAAGTAGCCTTTGTGTTAATCCAGGATATAAGCTCCTAGTATCAAAGTAAATCCAAATACGGTTGAGCCGTTTGAGCGTAACAAACGTACACATACACACAGAGACACACTTTCGCCTTTATAATATAAGTGCGATATATATTCTATATAAATGACACTGTAGGTTACCCTCGTTATTCTCCATTATATTCTACGACTTACTCACTTGGGCGTTCTATGGGACATGATGGTTCGAATAATAGAAGGCCGTTAATCTTCAAACAAAAATGCAATTTCAAATGACAATTCTTGCAAACAAATTTAGTACCAACGAACTATCTAATCAACAGTACGGAGACAGTTTTTATAAGAGTTTTCTGATCGGCCTCTGCAGGTTAGAAGATCAGATTCTTCCTGCCGACTCCGTCTCCGTCATAGACTCCGTCTAGCGCCATTCGGTGACACTGGCTTTCCGTCAGTCAACTCAGATGGCAGCTCGATCCCGACATACACATATACCTAATAAAATTGTAGTATTTTCGTATCTGTACAATAAAGATAATTAAAAAAAATAATAACTCGAGACGTTAGGAATAAGCGAAAGAACGTAAAAAAGCAATTTTTGAAATTGTTGTCTGTTTGTTTGTATGTCTGTGTGCGCATAACGTAAAAACCACTGATATTAATCAAAATCTGAGTCTTGAGTAATATTTACCGTTTATTTTATCCATATCAACCCATTATATCAAATTATATTAATTTTTTTAGTTAAATAATTCATAGAGCGCTATGTGCTACGTTGGCCGAGATCTCTACCAAGCAGGTAGAGATCTACACTGAGATAATGCAATGGCCGAAGCATTATACATCTGCTACGGTAGGTACACATCACAAGCGACGTTTTTTTTCGAGTTAGCTGTTTTTTGGACTCTCAGATGCCGAACAGTATTATTGCAAAAGTGGCATAATAAATTAGCGGATGACTTTCAATGAATATGCAGCTCCACAATGATAGCAAACTAAACGATGGATTACGTGATAGTAACATGAATCGATGCTTGCTAAACATAGTTACGAGTACAGGGGACATCCTATGTCGCAGTACGTATGGTACCTATGACCACCCCAACTTTAAATTGAAAACGCTTTAACAATTATGAATCAATTTTAATCCATCGGAAATACCTGAAATAATGCGGAACGAAACAGTGTGCAATTTTTGAGTAAGTATGTCAAAGCGTAGATGGTGATTTAGGGGAAACCCTGAATTTGGAAGCACCCGGTGGTTTTTTTAATGTAACCAATGCGACGGGGTGAATTGAAGGCCCACCCGATGTTTACCTCCGCCCATAACAACAGTATGACTTAGATCCTCCCCCGGTGAAGCATGAGAAGATCCAAGTCGCACTCCGTTGCGTCCAATCTTCCGGGACGGATTTCACCGGCATCCTTTCAACGGAGCACAGCAATGCGACTGGACCACTGTTTGGCGGCAGATTACCAAGTGTGAAGGCAGTACTTCTCCAGGCTAACTTTGCACAAGTTCTACTGCTACTTTTTTGTTGCTCCTTTAACACCACCCAGGGGATACTATATGGACTCTGAGAGTATTCACCTACGGACCCGAGCAACAAGAGCCCCCAAATCTGTTCAAAAAAGTATATTTTTCCAAATATGCAGCCAAAAAAAGGCTACCTCTGAATCCTCACCGGGTATAATAGCTACATATTTACATGGATGTAAAACCGCCTATAAAATGTTTAAAATCCCAAAAATATTGGACAGTACGGAAATTCTAGTTTGCAACATTTCTAGAAGCAGTGACAAAGCAAAGGTTCTAAGAGATAAACTACATAAGCAACATAAACAACATTAAATTATCTGCACAGTCACTAGGCATGTGAACACTACAGACGACACTTTTATTGACTACGCGATTATTATCCGACGGTGGAATGGTGACGTTATTAAATAGCGATAGGACTATGTGCAATGTCCATTATAATTTCTTGCCGTGCCTTGTAAAAATCAACTGAAGGTGGTTCCAGGGTAATTCTATAATGACCCTGGAAATCACTTTCAGTCAAAGATTTCATTTTACTTACCCTATGGTCATTCTCTCCGAATCCTTTTTTTGCAGGGATTCGAATGACTGTGGCGTATATACAATACTCGGCAAGAACGTGGTGGCCTATGGGCACAGACGCCGACTTTCAATCTGAAGGTCGCTGGTTCAAAAACCACAAGTGCACCAATGAGTTTTTCACTTGAAAAATTTATGTGCGCAATACCACGTTCTCGATACGGTAGAGGAAAACATCGTGAGCAAACCATGCAAACCAAGACGGCATGTCTTAGACTCCAAAAATTTAAAGACATGCGGCATCCAATCCGGATTGGGATCGCGGAAGGGGATTGGTTGATCAAAGCCCATTATCGGGAGTAGACCGGTGTCCCTGCAATGGGGACATTAGAAGCTGGCACGGATATACTCGGTAATATTAAATTCGATAATACAAAACGGGCGGAAATTATTAAAATGTAAAGATATTTTGTTACCTGAAAGCTGTGCGTTTTCAGCTCACCAACAAGGACGGCACGTGGGTGCGGCTCAGCCCCCAGTCGGTGCGAACGTACACCCAGAGCACGGCCTCGGTCGCGTGGTGCCTGAAGTATCACCGCCACCTCGACAAGACACTGCTCGGGTCCCTCTCTCTCTCCGCGCCCCCCCTCCAGGTACACTTCGACAACACGCTGCTCGAGCCCTCTCGTAACGTCTCCGCCCCCCTATTAGGTACACCTTAACAAGACGCTGCTCGCGCCCCTCTCTCCCGTCGTGCCTCCCCCCCCCCCCTCTACATATATATACCTCGACACAACGCTGGTCGCGCCCCTCTTCTGTCGCGTCCCACCGCCATGTACACCTCGACAAGACGCTGTTCGTGCCCCTTTTCCGCGCCGCGCCCCACCGCCATGTACACCTCGACAAGACGCTGTTCGTGCCCCTTTTCCGCGCCGCGCCCCACCGTTATGTTCACCTCGACAAGACGCCGCTTGTGCCCCTTTTCCGCGCCGCGTCCCACCGCCATGTACACCTCGACAAGACGCTGTCCATGCCCCTTTTCCGCGCCGCGCCCCACCGCCATGTACACCTCGACAAGACGCTGTTCGTGCCCCTTTTCCGCGCCGCGCCCCACCGTCATGTGCACCTCGACAAGACGCCGCTTGTGCCCATTTTCCGCGCCGCGTCCCACCGCCATGTACACCTCGACAAGACGCTGTTCATGCCCCTTTTCCGCGCCGCACCCCATCGCCATGTACACCTCGACAAGACGTTGTTCGTGCCCCTTTTCCGCGCCGCGCCCCACTGTCATGTACACCTCGACAAGACGCTGTTCGTGCCCCTTTTCCGCGCCGCGCCCCACCGTCATGTGCACCTCGACAAGACGCCGCTTGTGCCCCTTTTCCGCGCCGCGTCCCACCGCCATGTACACCTCGACAAGACGCTGTCCATGCCCCTTTTCCGCGCCGCGCCCCACCGCCATGTACACCTCGACAAGACGCTGTTCGTGCCCCTTTTCCGCGCCGCGCCCCACCGTCATGTGCACCTCGACAAGACGCCGCTTGTGCCCCTTTTCCGCGCCGCGTCCCACCGCCATGTACACCTCGACAAGACGCTGTTCATGCCCCTTTTCCGCGCCGCGCCCCACCGCCATGTACACCTCGACAAGACGTTGTTCGTGCCCCTTTTCCGCGCCGCGCCCCACCGTCATGTGCACCTCGACAAGACGCTGTTCGTGCCTCTTTTCCGCGCCGCGTCCCACTGCCAGGCACAACTTAACAATACGCTGCAGGCTTCCCTCTAAGTCGCGCCCCAGCACCAGGTACACCTCGACAAGACGCTGCTCGTGCCCCTTTCCCCCGCCGCGCCCCTCCGTTAATAATTACAATGAGGTAAAAATGAAGGTTTATCCAAATTCGGGGTTGGTTCCCAGCGTTCAATTTGTTTATTTTATGCTTAAACGATTCTCATTGGCTAACTTTAAGAATTTTAAACGTGGTAGAAGTGCTTGTTGAATTTGCATTCCTCCTAGGTTTGTATATAGATTTAAAGCTGCAGTTGGGAAACAAATGCAGGCTATCGCCGCGAGACTCAGCTCAACAAGGTTAGTTATTTAACAGATAAAGCTACTGCCCGGTTACTTTATTTTTATTTTCATAGTGCTGTCACGTTGACTTTTAGATTATAATCACTCAATATTGATCTTTTTGTCGCGGTACGCATTTTTATTTTCTTCACTATTACCATTCTTCAAACTTCATACGATGGCTCATGAGCTATGCAAGTAAAAGTAAATTTATTGCTTAACACCTAACAGTTTCAAGAGCATTTTCAATGGTCGATAGAAGCATTTTGGATGCAGTCACGGGACAAATAATAGTATGAGGACCAGGAAATTTCTGAGACACATGCCATGATGTAAAGTTGGATTGGATTGGATTTAACCGGTAGAGCTTTGACTGCGGGGAATCCCCTCATCCTGGTTATTATCCTGGGTATAGCCCAAGGATATAAGAAGGCTTTAAACTGTTTATTCAAATCGGGCCGACTTTTAGGTGCAATCCTCTGCACGTGGTGCGGGCCACGATAGGAAGGGACGGTCGGCGGCGTCGCCGCCTCCGCCGCCCGCGCCTGCGCCCCTGCTCCCCGTCGAAGCTATGGAACCCGAACCTGGACCAAGTCACGGTACGCACTTCACGGTTCCACGCATTAAGGGATTAAGCATAACGGAACCCCCTATTTCTAACTGCCAATATGTATCATCATCAGCAAAATACAGATGATTGAACATAGGTTACAAAAATGGATAGAAGGTGACAGCAACATTGTTATCTGTCAAAAACTACGATAATGTTATGCGAAAAACACGAGGAATTTTATCAAAAATTAAATGATTTTTCTTCTTTCCTACTGTTGTCATGTCATCGTAATTTGTGACCAAAATACAATGTTTACATATTATGGTAATCTGTCTCCAGTCATCTATTAGTTTCTTTTTATATAACAAAAATGATAGGTTGAGCTGAAGGTCCACAACAGCAATACGACTTAGGTCCTCCCCAACCGAATTATGAGAAGATCTAATTCGCACCTTTAAGCCCGAGACCCGAGACTGAGATGTTAAGTCTCATGTGTAATCGCATGAAACGTAACATACCTGAGTGTGAGTGCCGCTGAAATAACCGGCACCCAAACTCTTCACACACACATTTATTCACATATTATTTATTTCATTTCTTTTTTATTTTATATTTTATATTTATTAGATACCTACTCTATGTTTTTATGTCAATGTAGTGTACAAGAGTTTTCTATCTATCTTCCACCGCAAATCAAAGCGAGTGCATCACTACTTGGCGGCAGATTACTAGGTATGATGACAGTCCGAGCGAACGTTGCACAAGTTCTACTGCTTCTTATTAGAACAGCCCAAAAATTTAAATAGAATAATGTTGTTAGCCTGCAACATCTGTGAACATTAGGTTTAAGTTTTAACCTGTGTCATTATGGCGGCCATCTTGACGAACAACAATATACATGAGTACATTCACACAGCGGTACCCAGTGGGACAAGTGCGAGTCCCAAACGTACTTGGCCGGTTTATTACGTGAATTTTAAGTATGTAGCTTAGTGCGAAAGGGAGTAAGACATCCCTTACCGAAGTATCAGACAGTTCCATTTTAAAATATCATGTGACCAATATATTTTCCTCAGATCCAATGATGGTTGACGAGAACTCTTTCCCATTTCCTGTCGAAATGGGGGTAGATGAAGTAAGTAACTTAGTTAATATACAAACTTATTACCCTTTCATAGCAGATTTATTTTGTTCTAATATCTGATACAAGACTTGAGAACGTAGCTTTCAACTTTATTCCGAGTTTATAACAAATTTATGAAAATTATATATATTACAATATTATTTTTGGAACGCATAAGATAACGTAAAAATCTTTTCAGGAAGCATGTGGCCGCAGCCCTTACCCTTTCGGTCCAGAGCCGAGCAAGCGAGACAGACATATGAGAAATGAAGCGGGGGGAAGCGGCTCTCCGTCTCGGTAAGATCTCTATGTCAAGTGCTTGTCTGCCCTTACCTATTCCCACAGTCGAGCAAAAGTCTCGTTATATTTTTTCTTATAAATATCCAGATAGCGCGTAGGTACTAACATGACCCACTTATTCCTATTAAACAAATACCATTGAGCGAGTTGGAATTATTGCTCCAATGCGACATTTATGAAACCGAATCGCAGCTGGATGTTTATATTCATTGACAGCCAATATAATTGAGTTATATTGACCAATATAAATTCGGCAATTGAAGCATACCTTGTGCAGGGAATCAGATTAGGGATAAAATCAATACCACATTTTAACACCTAGTCACTCTTTTTCGCTCTGGGTCCTGTATAGCTCCGTACCAGCCTCTAATGTTCCCACTGCAGGGACACCGCCCTACTCTCGATAATTGAGAGTGGATGGGCTCTGATCTCCCACGGGAGCCTAATCCGGATTGGTAGATGTCACATGTAGTCGATTTTTTAGTTCTAAAATATGCTGGCTTCCTCACGATGTTTTCCGTCACCGTTTCGAGAACGTGGTATTGCGCACAAGTGGACAAACTCATTGGTGCTCGTGTGGGTTTGAACCAGCGACCTTCAGATTGAAAGTCGGCGTCTGTGCCCCTGGGCCACCACGCTCGCGGTCCTGTATTGAGAACATTGCATGTTTGCACTTAGGGGGCACATAGAGGGCTTTCAGCCTGGAATATCAGTCGTGATGCACCTGAACAAGAAAAAAATGTTTTTTTTGCAGTAGGCGTAGCAACGGTAACGAGTGGTGGGCCCCTGTCAGGCATCGGCCCGATAACGGACGCGAAGTGGAACCCATACCAGAAGTAAGACTCACATCCCTTTAACGGACTGTCCCAATATTTATTCAGGTCCGTCAAAATAATGGCTAGGAATTTATGCAACGTGCACAACAGGCAAACACCACATGCGTCAAGAATTTACAATACGTTAGAACAGAATGTTGGTTATGTTTTACATATCTAAAGCAGTTAAACTTAATTAGAACTTCAATCAAGTAAGCTCAAACTGACATCGTAAGTAAGAAAAAAAAAAACAAAAAATGATCAATTTTTATCACAAAAATTATGTACGGTTGAACATTTATATAATTCGATAATTAAACAAACATAATTATGTAATTATGTATGTATGTACATACGTGTATATAAGTAAGTATAGTTTCGCAAAAGAACTCGTCAATTGGACTCATGAACAGTGGAGCTCTGTTCTCTTCTCGGACGAAAGCAGAGTGTATCTGCATGGCAGCGATAGAAGAGGACGTGTGTACAGAAGACCTGGAGAGCGATTTGCCCAATGCTGCATAAAAGAAAATGTGGCATTCGACGGATGGTGTGGGTAAGCATATCAATGGACGTAAAAACAGAACTGTGTTTTATCGAAACTAAAGGCAGACCAGGGAATTTGACGGCGAAACCACATGTTGAAGAGATATTAGAGCATCAAGTTGTTCCATGTGTCGGTTTTATCGGTAAAAACTTCTTGTTAATGCAGGAAATGTCCGTCCACACACCGCGGCTTCTGTTCGGCGATACCTGCAGGAGGTCGATATTGAATATGGAGTGGACAGCTGGTAGTCCGGATTTAAATCTTTTTCCTATATAGTATAAATGGGATGAGCTCAAAGGAAAAGTTCCAGCTAGAAATCTTGCGCCAGCTACGAGATCAGAGCTTTAAGCGGCAGTAACCGAAGAATGGAATGATATCCCTCAAGAAACAGTGTCAAATCTTATAAAATCAATGAAGATCCGATTAGAAGCTGTAATTGGGGCCAGGGGGGGTTACACTAAGTACTGAAATGTTTATTTTTAATAAATTAATCATTAAAAGTTTAATTTTTTTATTTTATGTCATCATCAGCAAAATACAGATGATTGTACAATCATAGGTTACAAAAATGGATAGAAGATGACAGCAACATTGTTATCTGTCAAAAACTACGATAATGTTTTTACGCTAAGACCCTCCCTCACATTTAAAAATAATAAAAAAAAAAATATCTGTGTAACAGTTTATTTTTCAGAGACGTTTAACCGCAAACGTACGGCTAAAGTCTATTTTTTTTCTTACAAATTTTGATAATTACAAATTGGATACAATATAGGCCCTCCAATTATAATTAGCGAGCCCATATTTTAACCAACTATAGTTTTAAAATGAAATTGTTGTACAGGCGGACATGGAGCCGGAATCTGACATCGATTCGGAGCCGGAGCAGTTACACGACATGAAGCTGTACCGCGACATGCATCGTCCGCCGGGCAGCGCGGGCGCTCTCCGCGGCCGCGCGCCGGCCGCCGCCGTAATGCCGCGCTGGCTGCGCGCTTGCCCCGATGGCAAGCCGCTCGCGCCGCTGCGCCGCCCCCACTGCATGGACATTGCCCCCGCCCCCGACCCGGAACCCGTCGCCGCCCCCCTCTCGCGATCGCCGTCCCCTCCGCAACTTGTCGACATTGGCGGCAGGCCCGACCCGCCCCCCAAACCCAAGCGGCCGAGGCCCGAGCCCGCCGCGCGGTACCGCGACCCGCCGCCCATACCCGCGCACCGATCGCCCGTCAAAAAGCCGGAGGTCCCGCAGCGAGCCCTGCCGGAGGAGCCGCCGCAAGACCAAGACAAAGACGAAATGGAGATTGGGGAGGTTGACGAAGCGGCTGGATCCAGCCAGGAAAACAAACGAGTGTCGCTGACACCGTCGTCGCAGGATGAGAGCGACGAGTGCAGCATGCGGCGCCAACTGCAAGTAGTGAGCGCGGATGTGCACGCGAGCGGCAGCGGCAGCCGGGTCGCCGCCGGCACTCAGACTTCGCCGGACGATGTTGCCGACGTCTATTCACCACCAGAGGTAAGACTTTTGTTTGCTTCAAAACATTTTTTTACTTTTCGAGCCGTTTACAGGTAACATAGGCGGCTAGACCAAAATCCAGCTATTTTTATAAATATGTGTTCTCCATCCGTCTACTAGTCGACAGACCCTTGACTAAATACCTCCATCTCTTCCATTTGGTTTCCTGTGTACTTGGCACTGTCTGACTGTAAGTCGACGGTATACACTAGCAAACAGTTATTCGATCTTCGCCATCATTAGACAGTATCCACTTTAGCTAGTAATCTATCTGAGCTACGTCAATAATCTCAGCCGACTAACATAAAACCTTGTCAGGTTTCTCAAATAAAAATGTCACATATGGTTTTCATATCTTTGAAATAGGGTTTGGAAAGTGAGAGATCGCATCCCGGATTTAAATTGACACTTATTATATACTTAGTAATAGTACCCTCTTCTTATCGAGCGATGTTGATAAGTTGGCCTCTTTAGATCCCTATTAATATTAGCTTATACAGGCCATATCCTACTAATATTATAAACACGAAAGTTTGTAAGTATGGATGGATGTTTGTTACTCAATCACGCCAGAACGGCTGAACGGACCTGGATGAAATTTGGCACAGAGATAGATTATAGTCTGGAATAGCACATAGGCTACTTTTTATCCCGGAAAAATGTACGGTTCCCGTAGTCCAACCGCGGGGCGCAGCTAGTAGCTTATATTGTTTGCTGAGTTGGTTAACTAAAGCAAGTAAAAATTATAGATCACAAGATGGTGCGACGACACATAGCGCCATCTACAAATCTCAGCTCAATTTTCAGCAGTTAAAGGGATTTACTAACTGCTGTTTTAAAATCATTATATTTAAAAACTAAAAGTAGTAATTACTCGTTACAACTCGACATAATGATCGTAACCGTAATAGCTTCAAAATTATAAGCCTATTGAGTTTACTACCGAACATTCATCTAAGATGAAGATTTAAGATTTTTATAAATGTAGAATGCCCACATCATTCTCGTATTGTTTCTGCGTAATTTTTTATTCATCACCTTTAATTTTCGCCTTCTAAACTCGTAGATTGACATATTAAAACTAGCGGCCCGCCCCGCCGATATAGATATAGGTATTTAACCAAAATGGACTAGTTTCTACCGGTAACTGTAATAGTTAGACATATGGTATCATAAACTTAGTACATCACTTTGCTCTATTGCCAATAGTTTCCGCATCATACGCGATAAAAGGATGTTTCGGCGTTACTATTGCATATTTTAACATGAAGAAGTAGTTATTGTGACATAACATTAATAATTGGACATATGGTATTGCGGGCTTTTTTGTCTTCACGCCTTGGTTTACATTATCAAAGTTTCATACAACAAACTTTTTTGAAAATATTCCGTCGCCTATGTTCATCAAGGATAATGTAGAATTCTACTATTCAATTCAAACAAACAAATATTTCCTCATTATAAGTATAGTATTAGTGTAGATAACCGACGCTAATCCGTGGCGGCACTATTCGGGTCATCTTTCGAACAGCCACAACCATGACAACTCAATGATAGCCTCTTGAAAATGTTTCACTTAGCCACTCATCTACAGAACAGATTGACATTTTCTAGTAGGTACTACCCGCAACTTCGATCACGACTGCCATCGCTGCAGACTAGATATTCAATATTCGCATTATTAATGAAAAACAGATATAAAAACAATGATGTAAGCTATTATTTTTTAAATGGTATAACTATCACGACAGCTAATAGAAAAAAAAAACACTTCTATCGAAGAAAGTTTACATTTTTATAAGTAAAACCAAATAATGTATCTCCAAATAATTCAACGCAAACAATGGTAACTACAACTTACATTATCTAACCAAACAGCTATTATTTACAACGAAAAGTCCCACACACAATTATGCTATAACCTAACAAAATCCTAAGAACACACAAGAAATCAAGTAATAAAATTGAATTGCTAAATTTCGGGATAAAAATTATCCATTGTATGAACTCAAATCATGCCAAGTTTCATTTGAGTCCATCCAGTGGTTTCAGTGTAATGCGCGGTCATTATACAGACAGATAAAAATGGAAACAAATGCAGATTTGTCTTCACCGTGGATTATAGAGAGCACTGCAAAAACAAAAACAAAATAATTTCTATATACAGAGTTGGGGGCCTGTTATAGTTTTATTATATAGATAGTACGTACTTTTTGCATAAGCATTTAAACGTCTTTAAATGCAGGGTGGCTATAGTTAATCTGCAACTGCATAGCGCCTTTCATATCCACCATCAAATATATCTCAAAATAATTTTCTCTATAGGATAATTACTAAATACGTTAATTACGAGCTATGCCTGTAACTATGGTGTCTGAAACCGTGACGTAAGTAAGAACAGCGCCAAACAGAGCCCTCTACACATTTCGCAAGAACTCGCATGTCTACGCCCACCCGATAGATGTCGCTGAAAACAAGAATAGCTGTAGCAGGCTGTAAAATCAATAGTTCGCGAAGTGTAATGCGCAAGTCTGCCTGGGATACGGCCTAGGTCGGAGGAGTTGTCGCGTGTCCGCCGGCGGGTGCGGTCGGCGGGCGCGGGCGGCCGGGCCCGCCGGCGGACTGGTCTGAACGTCGGGAGTGTGTAAGCCGGGATTCTACTTTCCACGGAAAGGTATGTTATTTGTAATGTACGACTTTACTTTGCCGCATTCTGCATTTTCTTGGTACATATTTACAAACACACTTATTGAATTTTTCTTCGATAAGCGAAACTTATGCGCCAAGCCAATCAAAATGTTCTTTGCGATTGCACGTTGACGAGATTTCGTTGTTAGCAATTTTCTATGTGTAAAATCTATTTGCCGCATTGCCGGTTTACGCATGTCTGGTGAAGCACATAAGCTAGGGTGGGGTTATGCAATACAAAATGGCGGCCGGGGTGCGCAGATGTGTTGCGTC
Organism: Aplocera efformata; assembly: GCA_921293045.1. Lineage (NCBI taxonomy): Eukaryota > Metazoa > Arthropoda > Insecta > Lepidoptera > Geometridae > Aplocera > Aplocera efformata. The sequence goes on along the minus strand of OV121038.1, from coordinate 16,070,223 downwards.
GAAGGGATGGTAAAATCTTCCCCTAATTTATGCGACCTTTTAAAAAAAATGACAGTTTGTGTTTGGCATTATTTTGAATAACCTAAAAAGGTGATTTATATATAACAACGAAAGTTCGTCATCAATAATGTTTGCATCTTAACATACACGTGACAACGCCACTATGCTATTTTGTTAATGATGGGTTGAGTGAGACTGAGTCTTTGAAACTGACTAACGGATGACTGACACAATCTAACTGTTGGACCGATTGGACGACACTAGCTGTCTGACAGACCGTTTGTGACTTATAAACATTGACTACTTAATCTAATGTTATGTTTAAACGTAGCCGATGGTGGCGTCACATACCCTGGATTAAGAATTTGGAACTGATTTAGGATTACCGCAATGACTGAGTGCATGAGCGATTGCAATAAATTGTCTAGCAGACTGATTGACTGAGCAGACTGACTGCATATAATTTGACTGACAGATGGCTGATAAGCTACTCGAGTATTTAGTTGTTTTTTCAAAGTCAATGTCAAAAACTTAATATCCTTTGAATTCTTACAAATTACTTGGAAACGTCAGTTTTTACTCAATGCCTGAGCAAAGGCTTAGCAAATGATGCTATGCCCAAAATAATATTAATTCAGACTTACTTTTTGTTTGTCAGTCAGTTTGCTTGATTGACATGATTGACAAGCTCACTGACTGAAAGGCTGCTTGACCGACTACAAGCCTTACAAAAGATCTACCGACTGAATGATTAATAGCATCGCTGACTTAATTATAAATAGTTCCTGGACGACCGAGCTTCGCACGTTTTATCAGAATATTATATTTTTTCAAGTAACATTAGATTAACAGTCAAGTACCACAAAAATATCCGAAATGGCGCTGTATTCCATTTTCAGTGATAAAAAACGTTTTCTTTTTGGAAATATGTGTTTTTACAAGAAATAAAATTAAACAAGTAAACTTATAAACCCTAACTAAACACACTATTTCATCGAAATCGTTGAAGCCGTTTCCGAGATACACGTACCTAATATACCTATACATACAATAATTGCTCGTTATGAGCAGTGTTTTTCAACCCAGGGGGTCGCGGGACCCCCTGGAGGGTTGCGACCCCTTTAGGGAGGTCGCTAAGCTTCTGTAGGGGAATTACAAAAGGTTGTGAAAGCTACTGCATTAAAAAACACAATAATTATTATGAAATAAATAATTATGAAAATGAATAAATAATGTTGGATTGAAAATCTGTCACAAAATAAAAAACATGAAAAAAAAAAAAACAACGGTTAGGGGGTCGCGAAATATTTATTTATACTAAAGGGCTCGTGTCATGAAAAAGGTTGAAAAACACTGTATTAGAGTATCTGGGAGACCGAGCTTCGTTCGTTTTAGTACCACAAAAATTTACGAGATGGCGCTGTATTCAATGTACTATAAAAACGCATATAAAAAATTTATTACGTATATCTCTTACTTAAAAAATGCTTCCGATTAAGATGAAATTCTCATAACGTCTACAACTATGTTCATGTTATAACCTCGAGAACTTGGGATAGTTTATATGGCAGGCGTGTGTGCCGGTGTTTGATGGGATGGGCTACGGAAATGCAAGGTGCATTGCGCATGTTCCGGGAGGGTGTATCGAACAGACAGTGCCGGCGATTTGATTTATTCGCGTCACTGTGACGACGGTCAGAGACTGCACAGCTCGTTCTCTGACCGTCGTCGTAGACATAAAACTTATTGTAAAATATAAAACTGATGCAAGGACGCACGATATAAAATATGATATCGTTCGCGCATAGTTATTTCATTACGTGGCGATGTTTATATGAAAGCTAGGAACCTCAGTATTTCCTATGGGGTTTTTTATTATACTCACGAAAAATAAAAGCAACTTAAAGAAAAACCCGAATAATTGTTTTCAATTATTCGGTTTTTTTTTCGAATTTCGGATTTTTTTTCCGAATAATTGTTTTCAATTATTCGTTTTTTTTTTTAAGTTGCTTGGATTGGTAATTATTTTTTATTTTGCTTTTTCGGAATGACGGAACCATACCTTACATACATACCTTCGCCCATAATAACAGCAATACGACTTAGGTCCCCGACCGAAGTATGCAGTCATGCGCATGTGGTTCCACCGGCACCCACATCCTTTCACTGGAATACAGCAATGCGAGTGCAACACTGCTTGGCGGCAGATGGTCAGGTGTGGCAGTACTTCTCCGGGCGAACTTCACACACGTTCTACTAGTTCTTTTAGTTGCATTTTTAGCACCGCAAAGGGGGTACGTGTAGGGATTTAAAAGGATACGGACGCGAACAATTAACTGTACCTTAGAAGGTAGTCGCTTGCATGAAGGCCTTAAGATTTTTCTATGCTTTTTTTTAGACATGCTGAACAGTAACCGTTTAAACAACATTTAAATGTAGGTTTGAAGTGAAATAAGACGGTATTTTTTCAAAATCGTGTTTTCTCACTTTACAAAGAGGATTACTATACTAATTTTACACACCTCTGGAATTTTAAAGCTTCTGTAACATTATAATCCCGTAACTAGTGGTCTTACAAGGCATCTTAACAAATTCGTTGTAGAGTATCTCTACCTCGGGCACATTGTGCAGTTTGGCAGAGCGCAACTTCGAGAAGGAATCCAAGAGAAGAATTCAGTTGGGCTGGGCTCGTTTAAACGTTGCGATATATTCTGAAAATAAGATTTATGTAGGATATTTGCTGTTTGGTGGCCATCAGCGGAGCCTTTTCCAGGGTTTCCTCTAGAATTTAATAATAATAAAATAATGATTGTTGGATATATTCGGGGGCGTTTCTACTGTTGTAAAATGAAGTTTAAGCTCAGCATTTACTCAGTTATGAGAAATTACTTAAATTATACTTATTCACTCTATGATTTGACGAAAATAAGTATTCACTCTTTGCCGAACCGTGGCACTGGCTTGTACGAGTGGCATCAAAGGCATGTTACTACACAAAATTATTCCTTTGAACTTTATTTCGCTTTGTATGTATTGTAGTTTGATGAATAAGAAAATCTCTTTCAAATTCGCTAATCAAAAGGGCTTTGAATGCCCTTACATACTTAGTGTTTAAAGGGTGACCAGATGGACAGTCAAACTGGTTTTTTTCAATGAGTGGCAAGACTTGTGATTCCTGTGGACCATTATGTCGCGACAGCTGTCGAACCAGGCCATGGTGGCTCATTCAATCAAAAACACTGTTCGTATCTTATTTTGATGTGCAAATGAAACATTTTTGATAATTTCTGTAGTCTACTATTTCGTTGTATTTATCTTGAATAGTTCGTCCATAAGCATAAAACCATGAAATTAAATGAAATGTTGACCACATACTCTCTCGCTGCGAGAGGTAAGCGAATGGAATGTCATGTGCGTGGCATCGCTTAAACTTAAACTGTCCACGTGTAGATCGATTAGTCATCAACCAAGTTTTCTAAGTATATCTAATACTAATATCATTTAATATAAAGAATGTTTAGCAAGGGGTGAGAATGAGTTTAGGTTTGGTTATAAGTCATACAGGACTCGGCCTCCTAGGATTTGCATTTCTAAATTTTACAAGTTAAATATTCATTTGTACGAGAACTGTAATGGCAATCTTCGGTTCCGAAGTCGAGAAAGCATATCGTTGTCGAGAAAGCACACCATGCGGTTGAACTTGTGTGATTAAACCAATGGTTCTTTTGAGATGATTTGACAGTATCAAATATCATATCGTTATATAAATTGATAAGCATTCATTTAATTTCGTAAGTAAATACATACTCCCACACAATATTCTCTCCACGTTCGCCTGGAAACTTCGGATAGCCAGACGGATCAATAAAGCAGGATCGGGGGGATCACGCATGCGCGTCCCGGGCAACCGAACCCCGTTTTCCAGACAGTATAAAAGCCCCTCTCCGCTTCGGCACCCCATCAGTTGAAAGCCGCGTCCGCCGACGGGTGCCGGGCCCGTTGGCGGACGCGGCTAGCGGTTATCTCTTCTCTTCTAACAATAAGAAATTTGCTGAAAACCACATCCACCTTTAACACAAGTCATTCTGGTATGTATCACATCGTGCTTTTTTAAAGTTTAGTTTATTCTAATAACGTTTTGTTTTCGTTTTTTTTTGCGTTCTAAATTATATATCTCCGTTTTAATAATTATTATGTTCATTAAAAATCAATAAAGTTATCTGCGTATTTGAGCATTGCGCATGCTCGGAGGGGCGACCGCGAGAGTAGGTACCGGCCGGCTACGCCATTATGGATTATTATTCGCAAACTGCGTGTTTTATTTTATTTCTTTGTATGGTATTGTGTTCTTTTATGTTTGTTAATGTATTAATTGCGTTTGTTCTGCCACTAAGTTTACTTACTCAGTTGTAAGCATACCTGAGTATGAAACATTTCCCTGCGAAGATGTTTTAAAATTATGTAAATTTTTCTTGACAAACTTATGTGAATACTTTACTTACTTAAATGGTATTATTCAGAAATGTAAAATATTGCGATAATGGAATACTTTTTGCGCTAGCTAGTCTTGAGGAAAATGGCGACCGCCGGGCGCCATCTTAGATACAGAAGGTGACCTCTACATGAAGGGTGAGGCAGAATTGAAATCGATTTTAGTTAGATATGACCGCGCAGTTTTATAGTTATCGACTAAGGTACTACTGAAATACAACAATAAAGCTACAACATTTAGTTTGATAAAGCCATTAATTTTTTTTATAAAATACTGCTAAAATGATTTGAAATATTCCGAGACAACTTATATGTAAGCTTCTTCTTTAGGGTTCCGTTTCGTAGGTTGCGTTCGTTCGTCGTAAGATGGCGCTCGAGTAGTTAGTTATGACTATTTGGAACCATTTTTCATTTTCCCTAAAAAAATCTAACCAAAAAGGCTATTTAAACAATATATACTAAGTTATAGATATATCGTTTTAAAATCAATAGTTTTCTGGAAGAAGTTTCTGGAGTGCCATTACATTGCGCATGTGCAGTCGCAATGCGGCAATATGGGGGGATAGGGTATCGTGCATGCCTATGCACCACCTATGTATACCACCACCCAAGGACTTGTGAATTCGGAATTTCGGGTTTGTATTATTTTTTCGGGTGTTTCAATTGGCGGAATCCTCTTGGCGTATGAGTGTGTAAATTTTACAACTGGTTGAACAGGAGAGTCACGAGCCCGAATCTCGTTTGCAGTCGCTGGTGTTGATTCGGCGGCTAGCCGCTCTGCGCGACCGCTCGCGCTCTCCCCCCCGCTCGTCACCGCCGCCGCTGCCGGCACGCTCTGCGCCTGCGCCACCGCCGCCGCCTCCCAAGAAGCACGCACTGAGCCCCGCGCAAGCCGAATGCCTTCGGGCTATTTTCGCCGCCCTCTTGTGGCACGAAGGTGAGTTCGCTAGTTGCACTGCTGTCATAGGATACACAACTGCATGCAGGCATAACATGGCGTCGATCCTTCCGAATGCGGCATCCATGCTGGAGACTTTCGTCTTCTCGATCTATGAGTATTCGTACCTTAAATGGCGATGCTGATTCTATATTGTTCATTTTCTCGAGAAGACAACCATTTAAATTTGTGAAAACCAAATATTAGGTCATCATCATCATCACTCAACATCAGGTGAGATTGAGGTCAAGCGAAGGTTTATCGCCAATAAAAAAAATGTGAACGTCAACAGAAATCATACCGGCTCAAAAAAAAAATTCTAGCTTGTTTTATTTACACCACAGGAATCGTCCACGATGCTATCGCCTGCGCAGCGTTTCTAAAGTTTCATCCTCAACTGCCGAAGCAAGGTGCGCAAGTTGTAACCCGACCTCCGCACGATGTCTCCACTGCACGAAACCAGAGACACTCCGTCGAGGTCTCCAACGCGGGTAAATTATACAGATCCTCTTTTTGCAATGAAAAATAAAATAACAAATCTGACCTATACACTTGTCCGCCAGGGAATTACTTACGTATCCAACCTCCCACCCTCGAAAGTCTCACCCGTTCTGGTATGGAAGCAAGCACAAGTCGCGCGCGTACATCTGAAGTTAACGACCCTATGGGAGAAGAAGACAGCCAGGCGAATGCCTGTGGACCGAGTAAGTATTAATTGCTTTATCAGTCAATCTTTGTTCAAAATCTGTTAATTGCCTTCTCTGAATTTCAATGTTGTGTTTTAGGTACCTCTTCATCTCGGGCTACAGTGAACGTGCTGCCACCTGCGATGCGTGCTCTGGTCGCTCTTTGGGACGCTCTGTATGACTCCGACCAACTATCTGCGGCAACTGACAAGTATGTTTAAAAACTATTCGTAAGTTGCTTAAGATATTTATTAGATTTTGCTGAGATACTCATGAATGCCTCTTTGTAAATTTTAGGTATAAGCAGCCTGTAGAAGAAGTACAACTGGACCCACCTAAGGTTGTCGACGAATTGGCTTGCTTTACTTCTCGAGGACCACCGAGGATAGAATGGAAGACCAGATTTGCTCAAAAATCATCATACGCAGGTTTGTGAGCGAAATTACCGCAATCGTGCGAATCATTTGCTGTATTTTTTTATCATCCCCTTCAGCTTCGCACATAGTCATGGCAGCCGAGTTCCATGTCCATTGATATGTATTGCCCAATGTTTAGCTCGGTGTGAGCTCTGCGGCGGCGCGAGCGTGGCGCCACCACTCGCGGCTCACATGCGGCATGAGCACCCCGGCTGCCGTGCCGCCTCCGCGCGAGGTTACGACCGCAGCGGGATATACAAGCGAACCGACCCGCCCCCCGACCCTGCGCCCACTGACATGCCGCCCTCCACTTGCGGTCAGCTCGTTCAAGGCAAGTACACCTCCGTCGACGTACTCTGTCGGTGAAGTTCCACGAGATTTTCGTAAATCTCACGTATTGTCTCTCCTTATACAGAAACATCACCGGCCTATCGGCTGTGGTATATTTTCTGCGAGCGATGCCGCGACAGGGGCATCAAAGCGTCGTCGGCTAAACGAACGAAGACCGAAGGCGTATCGAGCTCCGCCAACGACGCGGAGCTCTCTTCAGCTGTAGATCATAACGTCATGAAGGAAAACGCTATTTTCCTGTTGGATCTGGCGCCGCTGACAAACGCCGAATCGATCGGCGCGTGGCGCGAGGGCTCGGGGAGGAACCCCCCCTCGCCGCCCGCGAGCCTGTGGCGGCCGGCGCCCCCCTTCCAGTGCCTGCCAGCTTTAGGTGCCGGCCCGAGGCCTCTGGCCACTACAGACGCCGCCCGCTCCCACTCGCTGGGCAGGCCGGCTCCTCAACCCGTCGCACCATCGGTGAGTAGAGCTTTAATTTTTTTGAGGTATCGCTTGCTGTCAACATCCGATATACCTTACAAGTGGATCACTTTTAGATTCTTTGAATCAAATTATTTTTTGTAACTTCTAGTCATCGTGAAACCTTTCGCAGGATACACCGTATGGAAGGTCGCGTGGCATCGGTGCCGCGCCCCGGGTGCACAGATCGATATCGATGGGTCAGGCCGGCGACAGAGACTTGGCGAATGCGGCCCTCCCGCCGCTCACTCCCGATATTGAAGAAGATCAACGAGACACGTTGTCCGGTGAGTCCTTTGCGTTGACTTCGAGAACTTTTTAATTTATTTCACAAATTTGAACATCGATTATATAACTTGTTTTATATTTTTTGATCAGGTGCGGGCTCATCGCTCCTGGCCCAACCGAGCGCAGAACTCCTGCGCCTAGTCGGTTGTGGCGAAACGGGCGGCGTGGGTTCGAATACGGTATCCGCATTTGAACCGCCTCGAGTTGACTCCGAGTCTTTGATGAAGAGTCCCGTATTATCATTTGTGCTGACTCAGCGGGATCTTCCGGCTTACAGACAAAAGTTGGATGCCGCCGTACGGATCAGCACCGTGCGGCAGTACGCCTTTGAGGTCAGTGATATCAATGACAGAATCACCATTATATTCTTCACGTTTATATTGTTTACTTATATTGACGTGACTTGCGTAATAAACGATGTCCTATACAGGCCATGAACTGGTTGATGCGCTCCACCACTCAACCGACCGGTGTCCACGACGTGATGTGGTGGTTTTGTGCTGCTCTGGATAAGTACGCCAGGCTCGTACCACCTCCCAACGAAAACGATGATAACAAAGAGGTGAGTTTTGAATTTGGTCAATATGTATTTTCTTACTGTATTAAATCAAATATACCTAATAAATCCAAAGTCAAACTAAATTAGACAATGACTGCGTTCATATTTTGGAAGGTGAATTATACTATTATAATTAGGTCTTAGCGTCTCAAAACGCGCGCAAAATAATCGTATCTATCTATGCAACGCAGAGAGGCGGCAGCCGGGCAGGTGTCCCCACGGCGTACAGCTCGGCGCTGTGCCCGGGCGGACGGTCGGCCCGTGGTGCGCGTGCCGCCTTCCACGCCCTGCTGGGCTCGGTCAGCGCGCTGGCGCCCGCGCTTCCACCCGCTAGCGCCGCCGCGCTACAGGCCGTGCGCTGCTGGGCGCTGCACTATTCCCAACACGACCGCACCTTCTTACACAGGTTCCTATTTTCGCTCGCTTCCTCAGCTTTCTTTAACGTTTCCATCTCGTGCCGAATATTTTTATCGAAGATGCCGTAAGGTTTTTGCTTCAAAGTGGCCTCTTGTCCAGGAAAATATAAATCAACTTATTAGTCATTGAAACGGAAAGAAGAAAATCATTTTTACGAACCATCGTCGAAACCTTTTAGCTTTAAACTTTATTTCGTACATTCAAATTTTTCCACTCGAAAAGGATTCACACGGATCGCTCACTTTGTCTCGACTGTGTGGTTCGTATCTCGTTTAGTTACATTAACCGTTCTTAAATGTTCACGCTGCCGGGACTCAGATCGGAGGTATTTAGCGTTATTGGCAAGATCTTGTCCCGCTCGGAAGAAATGATGTACGGAGAGGGCTTTATGGGCCCGTTTCAAGAAAGCTACCACAGCTTCATGTATAAGGTACGTATAAGTTGCGCTTCTCGAGTGTATTTCAGATCGTATGCGATGTTAACACGAGTTATCTTCGATCGCAGGATAACTTCGTGTGGGCGTGCGCCGACGTGACCGCCTGGTGCGACATCGGCGTTTCGTCGAGACAAGGGATGGCCGGATGTCTGATAGACGGGAGCACGGAAACGTTCTGGGAGTCCGGAGATGAGGACCGAAACAAAGCGAAATGGATCCAAATAGCGTTCCCGGGCGGAACGCCAGAGGAGAGGCCGCACATCGTATGCGTGCACATCGACAACACCAGAGACATTGCCGTACGTGACTTCTCCTATTCCACCTGTTGATCATTGATATACTTCCTCAGTTGTGATGAAACCAAGTTAAATTTGAAATCTATATGAGAACATCATAGAAGCCCTGATTGCTTTGTGAATTTGGAGCCCTAACATTTTACGCCGTTCAATATTGCACACGTGTGTACATTTTCAGAACAAGATTCTTCTGGTGTCGTTCCTGTACAGTGCGGGCTCAGGCGAGATGTATCACATGCAAGACATCGAGGTGGACCCCAAAGCCGCCGCCTGGGTCTGCTACACCTTGCCAAGTAAGTGTTGTTGCCATTATTTTTACTATCAGTGCAAACATTTATCTCAAATCTAGAGGCGACATTGTCGTACTTGTATCGCCTATTAATTCAGTATTGAAATATCAACCTAACAATCGGACCCCCAATACTCATCCTTCCGCACACTAAGCACAGTGGGGACCCCGACATGATTTGAACACGTAACCTTCTGATATAAGCACCGTTCATCATGTCACATTACTATATTAGATTTGATTCGATACTCCCCGATGTCGCCTTCATTTCCGACTACATAACTATTTAAATCTGCGAACTTGCGTGTGTTGCGCAGCTCGGCACCCGGGCGCGACATCGGCCAGCGTGCGCGTGCGCTGCGAGTTGCGCGGGCCCGAGCCGGCCGTGCGTGTGCGCCAGGTGCGCGTGTTGAGCGCGCCTGCGCTGACGCCGCGCACTCCCGCCGCACCCGCTGCGCCGCTGGACCACCTCGCCGAGACCGACACGCTGCGTGTGTTCCGCCTGCTCACGTCCCAGGTGACTCCCCGTCCCAAGACAAGCGTCGTCTCCGAATCTCTCGTGCGACGTGAGATTCAGATGCGACGCTCGTCCGACGATATTGAAAAGAGTCGCCCGTTGTTGCGCGTCTGAGCGCAATTATAGCGATAATTTTCCATCGTCAGGTATTCGGAAAGCTGCTGGAGTGGGAGCCGACGAGCGGCGAGGCGGCCGAGGGCGCGCCTCGGGACGACGCTCCCGCCGACGACAGTGACCTTCGCGAGCACGTCGTTGGCATACTCTTCGCCGGACATCAGCTTACGTCCCTGCAACGCCAGGTGAGTCCGTCGGTCGGAGACGGCAAGGCAGTGTGTTGTGCGCGTTCTATTCGCTACATGGAAGTGACGGTACATTTCGCTCTCAGGTCATGTCGCACATCGTGTTCGCGATCGGTGGCGAAACGGCCAGAGTGCGAGACGACTGGGAAACAGCCTTCCTCTGCGCCGATCCCACAGAGCAAGACATCGGACTCCCTCTGTGTCCCGAGGTGCATCAGCAGGACAACTACTGCTTCGAAATGCTGTCGCTGGTAAGAATGGATCGATCTTTTTTTATGTTGTGTGACAATGCGCCTTGTAATTTCTTTTTATCTTATACGGTTATCTACCTTCCTGATGCAAAGAATTTTGATCACCCACTTCCGATTGGATCGGATCGCGACTACGTGATCCGATCTGATTAGGAGTGGGTCCTCAGTTACATACCATCGCCCGCAGCTGTTGGCACTGAGTGGCAGCCGCGTCGGGCGCGCGCACTTGGCGCAGCAGACGGAGCTGCCAGCCGACCTGTTGGCTTTGCTGCACACCGGCAGCGAGCGCGTGCAGCGACAGGTGAGCATCTTACGCTACACGCCCTACACGGTTCGCACGGGCCAACGAAACTGTCAACACTGACGGTTTTTCCTTTTCCAGGTGATATTTTTGTTACGACGCATGATGATGGAGATACCGCCGCCAAGGATGACGACGGCCATCAACTCTAGAATCGACGAGAGGTACGTAACGCTGCAGCCCCGGTATACGGATGCACGCCCACACGATTCTAAAGCGCCGGAATCGATTTTGAATACGATCGTGCGGTTCCAGGCTGACGCCGTTGGATTACTTGCTGAGCTACCTCGGCAAGGCGATCGAGGTCCGGGTGAAGGCGGGCGGGCCGGGCGCAACAGCGGTGGGCTCCGCTACGATGGGTGACCACGTGGCGGTGCCGGGAGCGGGCGCCGCCTGGTTCATGCGCGGGTTTACCTCCAAGAAGCACGCGCGGCTCGTGCTCGACCTCATATCCGACATGGCCGAGGTGAGTCCGATCTTCGCCAAATAAGGTCCCGCGCGCTCGCTCTCTAAGGATAATGATTCTTTACATTCGGTGTGCGCGATCTTGTGGATATTATTTAAACTTGTCAGTCTCTTTTATGAATTCAAAAGTTATGAAAATAAAATTAATCTTTACTTTGATTTCGTTGCGCTTGATCACAGATGGCTTCCGTCAGGTTTCTTGAAAGTTTTAGATTAACCGCATCTGATGTTTATGGTAATATTATTATCAGTATTACAGATGTTATCAAATAACCATTGATTCTATGTTTCAGGATAAGGTGTCCGCCGCATGGGGCGAGGAGACCCGCGCGGCGCTTTCGCAGTACGTCGCGCGTCTTGCGCACGTGAGCGAAGCAGACCGCGACCCGGCGCGCTGCGTCGCTCTGCCGACCATGTGGATGGCTTTGGCGGCGCTCTGCGTCTGCGAACAGGCGCACGTTGAGCCGTACGTACCTATCCCCCACCCAACCCCAGCCCATGCCCCCGCCCCGAATAGCGGAATGATACCGATACTAGAATTCCTCGTGGAATCCTAGTATCCTCCTCCTCATTTTGGAAGTCGACCTTCGGATCTTTGCCGATTCTATCATCAACCTTCGCGTCGAGCAGGTCGAGCGGAACGGAAGGGCACGCACGCCCGGAGCCGCAGCCTTCATGCGCCAACCACGACGACGGCACGACCGCTGCCGTGGTGGAGTGCGGCTCGTGCGGCGCGCTGTGCGCCGAGTGCGACCGCTTCTTGCACCTCAACCGGACGGCGCGTGGTCACCGCAGGCGGGTCGGTACCTCCCACACACGCACTCGCGCAGACGGTAGGCGTCTCCGAACGACCCTTTCTACTCCCACTCTCGGTGTTCCTCGACAGATCCGCGAGGAGGAGGAAGGTGCTATCCGCGTCGACATCCACGAAGGTTGCGGCCGCGCGAAGCTATTCTGGCTCCTGCTGCTGGTGGACCGGAAGACGCTGAAGGGACTAGCGGAATTCCGCGGGACTGAGGGCGCGGGCACGTGCGAGGCGGTGGCGCGGGCGCCGGGCGCGGCTGCCGCTGGTGTGTGCCGCTTCTGCGGCGCGCGCGGCGACACCGGTCTGCTGGCCATCGGGAACGTGTGCGCCGACCGCCAATGCCAGGTACAGTTTCGATTCTCGATTGTCTCCCATTGAATTTATTCTACACCGCCTCGGAGACACACTGCTGATTTGTTTTGTCTTTTTGTTGAATTACGTTTGATATGTCATCGATTGTCCGCCCGGCAGGAGTACGGTACACAGGCATGCCCGCGTTGGCTGCGCTGCGGGCACGTGTGCGGCGGCGTGCGCGGCGAGCTCGAGTGTCTGCCGTGCCTGGCGGGCTGCGCCGGTGCTCTGCGGCAGGACGCCGACGACATGTGCATGATCTGCTTCACTGACCCCCTGCGCGCCGCACCCGCCGTGCAGGTGAAGCCCGACACGCGCCCGCATGCGCCCCGAGTCCGATCCGTCCTCTTGACGGTGGATTCGTTCGATCCGTTGACGGACCTTTGCACGCGAACGAACCGCCGGAGAGAGCGCGGACCGGATCCCCGGAGACCGCCCAGTTTCCTAGAAACGCGCGCGGCCTCCACGTTGACCTCGATCTCTGTTCCAGCTCGGGTGCGGTCACGTGTTCCACCTGCACTGCTGCAAAAAAGTAATTGCCAGCCGGTGGAACGGGCCCAGGATAACGTTTTCGTTTTCGCAATGTCCCATCTGCAAGGTGAGCCGATTGCTTTCATGTGTTCGTTCAGTTTTCCGCCTGATTCTTTATATTTATTTGTTTCGACACACTGACTACGAATATGTAATTTACTAAAATGTTTTAGGAAAACATGAGCCATTGGACACTGGAAGAACTACTGGCCCCTATAAAGAGGCTGCGCGAAGAGGTCCAACGCAAGGCGCTAATGCGCTTCGAGTACGAAGGACTCAGCGCGCCCGCCGCTGCCAGCGCGGGATTCGATCCCGCGACCTACGCCATGGAACGCTACGCATACTACGTGTGCCACAAGTGCGAGAAGGTACGGCATTTTTTTTTATATTTTTAGACGTACATTTCACTTCACATGCATTATATAAATCTAAATCACAGTTTTAATTGGGCTTGAAAGATAACTTAAGTGAATTTTTAAAAGTATTACGCAGGTAAAAGAATGACCGAGAAAGTAGCAACGAGAAAACGAAATACATTAAAGAAATTAATGGGAATCTTTAAAATAACAGTCTGAGCAACATTTAACATAGAGGATGTATTTGAGAGTTGTCACAATTTCATTCGAATTAGAATTAAATGCAGATATATCTAGCTCTATATTATTTTTAGTAAGTACACTGCCCAAAATGTGATACCAAAAGAGATATGTACCTTATGCTGAATTTTGTCGTACAGGCATATTTCGGCGGGTTGGCTCGCTGCGAGGCTGAGTCGAACGGCGCCTGGGAGCCATCGGAGCTGGTCTGCGGCGCCTGCAGTGATGTCGCCGGCGCACACTCCTGCCCCAAGCACGCCGCCGACTTTCTTGAATACAAGTGTCGGTACTGCTGCTCGGTGAGTGCTCGCCGTCCGCTACACGTTTATAAATACACCCATTCGCGAAGATGGCGAAGCCTCCCTCCCTCGCCATCGAACACCGAAAGCCGTACGCTTTCCACGACCGCGGAGATTTAACTCGTACTTAAGCGATAAATTCGGAGACCTTGTCGATCGCAGCCGGTTGGTCGCTAGGTATTACGACGAATACTGACTTGCTCCTTTCGTCAACAGGTGGCAGTATTCTTCTGCTTCGGCACAACCCACTTTTGCAACGCATGCCACGACGACTTCCAGCGCGTCACGAACATACCGAGACACCAACTGCCGCGATGCCCTGCCGGTGAGTACGCGTCCGTCGATGCGGTGAGGTACGGTAGCTCGGGACGCTGATGGTGACGAGTTCGTTCTCCGCAGGGCCCAAAGCGGAGCAGCTGCCCGGCTCGGCGGAGGAGTGTCCGCTGCACGTCAATCACCCGCCGACCGGCGAGGAGTTCGCGCTCGGCTGCGGAGTGTGCCGCCACGCGCAAGTTTTCTAATCCCCACGGCAGGAAGCGCGGGGATGGAGATAGAGCTATCTCTATCTCCATCTCCATCCCCGCGAACCATCCTAGGAGATGCTCATTTTGCACGGGACTCGAGAATTAGTATCGGTTCGATTTTGTCATTCAAGAGTAAATTTATCGTGGCGTTGATCGACGGGTCGACGTCGATCCGCAAAGGTCCCGGACGAGATGACTTGGGTTAAGAATAGCACGTCGATCGATCGTCGGCGATCGGCTTATAAATTTGAAATAACTTCACGATCGTGTCCTCGTATCGCATTTTCAGCCGCGAGTGAGGGTCTCTAGCCAGCAAAATTCAGGCCGGGCCGGGGACGTGTCTGGGGCAGGGGGCGGGGGAGATGTAACGTTATTTTATTGGAGCGTATGTTAGGGGGTAGGATGTTGGCTATGCGATAAGAGAGAATATATTTTCAGTAATTTTGTTAGAAAGAAAGGGATAAATCACAAAAAAAAGAATTTGATTGATGTTTCGAGAGTTTTAACGTTGCAGAATGAGCATACTCCTATTGTGTTGTTGCATCCACTGGCGAAATCTTTTCCAGTTTTTATTTAAAAAGATAAAACTTGCTATTTTCCTTTTACGAACTTGAAGTACTCGAAGTCTTATCTTCTTTCTGGAAAAGACGTCACCGTTGCAGATGAAAAAGAGGGTCTCATTATTTTAAAAATATTTCGTTAAGAATCTGTCTAAAACTCGTGAAAGAGATACCATAAGAAGTAATCGCTCTCTGTACCAACTGGCATTAATTGCTAATAATTTCTTTCATGATTTTTGGAAAGACTACCTAATGATTAAGTTAACTATCGTTAGATTAAGTTTAAGATACGTCAGTGGTGTGGTCCCATTTGAAATGGTACTGTAAAATACAGCAGCCGACAATTTCCTTTCCAAGGCATTTTCGAAACATATTTTGGTAACTTCTTCGTCTTCTATATACTAAATTAGGTAATTTATTTTTTAGCCTTAGGAAATTGTAATTATACATCACATTTCAATCGTAGGACTACTGTGATGTAAGGGCTGGTTAGAGATCTGATTGAGGAGTTACAGCTCATGACAGGGTTTGCTATGTCGGGGCTGAGGCGCGCCACACGGGAGGTCGGACACTGAGGCGCGCCACACGGGACGTTGGGTCCCTAAGGCGCGCCACTCAGGACGTTTGGACCGACGTGTTCGCTTGGCGACGTCGGTCGGCCGAACTGACCTTACCTTGTAGCTATAACTCGATATGTAGGATTTATCCGATTACTATTTCTTTTTCACCTTTAATCACAATGAATGAACATTCGTGATAGAGGTTGAACAAAGTTGGAGGTAAATGGTTGTATCGTAGTATATCTTTTTCTTTTTCACCTTTAATCACAATGAATGAACATTCGTGATAGAGGTTGAACAAAGTTGGAGATAAAAGGTTGCATCGTAGTATATCTAATGTACGTTGATTTTTTTTTAACTCGATATGTAGGATTTATCCGTTCACTATTTCTTTTTCACCTATAATAACAATGAATGAATATTCGTGATAGTAGTTGAACAAAGTTGGAGGTAAAAGGTTGTATCGTAGTATATCTATTTCTTTTTCACCTTTAATCACAATGAATGGATATTCGTGACAGAGGTTGAACAAAGTTGGAGGTAAAAGGTTGCATCGTAGTATATCTATTTATTTTTCACCTATAATCACAATGAATGGATATTCGTGACAGAGGTTGAACAAAGTTTGAGGTAAAAGGTTGCATCGTAGTATATCTAATGTCCGTTGATTTTTTCTTGCCTTTCCAATTCTTCTGATTTTTTTCAAGTTTTACGCTATTCTTGGTCGGTATATCTTTTGAATTGATTTAGATAATCTTTACAGTGCGTCGTTCTATTGTCTATCTTCATTATTTTATTCCCTAATTTGGTGTGATTTGAAAGAACAGACTACGTCGTTTGCTGGCTCATATGGCACTTCGAGAAGTGACACTACTGTGGGAGGGATCTAAACTAAGGGTAGGGTAGGCTGAATCTGAATTTTTTGAACTATTTACATCAGAAAACTCAGGTTCAGCTTGCGGCGCAGCCCGAAGTCCTGCCGTCACCTTGGACTCGGGACTGCGCCCACTCTGTCATTTCTCGTGGAGTCATTTGAGCTTTTGCGAAAAACGATAGAGTGTGGGAGGGGGTTTGGGGGTTTATGACCAAGGACACTTTTCTAGCTTACAAATTCAGGTGAGTTTGTAGGACAGCATCCTTGGCCTTGATTTCGGGGTGGTTCCGAGCCCTGCCGTCATCTCGGGATCGGACCGCCCCCACTCTGTCATGCCTCTATTAGCGTTTCCTAGCGATCTTCGATCGGCAGGTTCCGTAAGCATGATGGGAGATGGCAGTGTGCGCGGGAGGATCTCGTCAGTGATGAGATCATTAGCTGTAAGCTTGAACTCGGCGCCGCGCTCGCTCTATCGTCCCCCATTTTCATTTCTAGCGGACTTGAACTTTGTGTATCATTTAAATCTTTCCTTTGTTTTATTTTTATCGGCGATGACGGTTTATGCGAATTTGAATGAGGTCTTGCGGCAAACCCGCGGAACGGGAATTTCGATACGATCTACCGCATCGTAATTCCGGCGTTCCGACAGACGAGCCGTTATCTACCACGTCGGTCGACGACACGCGGGTTACGGGGGTTATCACAGGATCCGAGCGGAAGGTCACGGGGATTAATTACAAGTATCGCAGAAGGGGGTGCAAAGGCTGCTGACTGGAATTTCGACGAGTCAACGATAACGCTTGGGCGGCGCGTCGCGAACTTATCGATTGGAAAGTTGGGTGCCGCTTGGACTTTATTGTCTAGACCCTCACGTGCGAAAGTCGTGCTACAGAGGATCGAGTTTAAGTATTCGATTTGGCTGATCAAGTATTCGGTTTAATCGCCGGTGCTGGAAAAGATCGCCCTGTCTGCTGACTAGTAGCCGGGAGGTGCTCTGCGGACTGCCGGCACGACCCCGGGCGTCCGCGATGTAGAATAGTGTGACTTGTAGTAAATGCCGAGGCAGCTGCCGCTTGTGTCACTCGACTTGTGCAACTGCTTCGAAAACGTAATCAACGTATCGCCGGCTGAGAACAGTAGACACCAACGGAAAAAAAAATCGAATGGAACGCATAGAAGGCGCATTTACTGAATCGCCCCTCAGGCTTTTTCGCCATACTTAAAACTCAAAATAGGACGATTCCGTTTTGAGGTTTCAGTATTGCAAGTTTTACTCTCGCGCTAGTCGGTAGTCATAATCGCGTCTGGAAATCAGAATGGAATTGTTGTTTAGGGACTGACCGATCGTTTTGCGACCGGTTAGTGTTCATTGATACTATTTGAAACGTGTCCGGTACTTCAACTAAAGCTGCATTGGCGGGATGAGAAATACAAGTATGGAAATAAACCTAGGTCGTGTTGTGTCCAGCAGAGATGTGTGGACGGCGGTGCCCTTGTGCGTCTAGCCACGGACTGCCGTTCCCTTCGATCTGAACGTATAGATGCAAGTGTAGCATGTTTGATCGTATATCTAAATTTGCTAAAGACGTAGATTATGCCATCTATTGTAATCGACATTATTCATTTTAATTGAACTTAAAACTCTATTGTTACTCCTTTAAGTTGTCTTATTGATTGTTACTTCTCTGCGTTGTCTTCACTATTTTGTTTGATTTCGTTCAAGTTTCGATGCTGGCGGAAGCTTCAGAATGAGGTGGAGTTTATTGACAACTGTGTGTTAATCGAGGGATGACAAAGTGCGGGAGGGGATACGAATTCACCAAGGGAAGGGGTGGCACCAGATCACCTTGATGTGCCCGTTTGTCACGCCTCGACCAACTCACACTGTCTACTCGATAACATCATGAATGACTGAAGGAAATCGAAATGTCGCTGGAACCTAATTTGAGACAGAGTGCACGGTTTATTTAAGTTTATAGGTTTGATTTGTTTATGTCTTTTCCTTGATATTCGAGATGTAATCACTGGTTCTTAATTTCTCCTTTGTTTACAAATACTCGCGTTAACTATTGTCCACTACTTCACAAACGGCGTTTCTCACTAAAAGCACTGCTCAACTTTAATGTATTTAATTTCTATTGTCGTTCCCAAAAGTCGGTGTTACTAAGTCTGGAAATTTACTTTTTTTCACCTACTTCGTCGCTGTTGTTGTTCTTTCGTTTTGTAGGATTGTCTGGTACCTGTACATTGAGGGATGACAGAGTGTGGGTGGGGGTACGAAGTCACTAAGGGAAGGGCCTGATGGCACGATTACGATCTCAAGCGTGTTCGTCTGTCATCCCTTGATTTACTATATTATATTTAATTTGATGTGTTTACTGTCTATTGCCGTTCCCAGAATTCGATGTTACTGATTCTTGAAATTTGTTTTTTTTTTTTTTCACCTACTTCTTCGCTGTTGTTTGTTGTTTCGTTTTGTAGAACTGTCTGGTATCTGTACATTGAGGGATGACAGAGTGTGGGTGGGGGTACGAAGTCACTAAGGGAAGGGCCTCATGGCACGATTACGATCTACAGCGTGCTCGTCTGTCATCCCTTGATTTACTATATATATTTACGAGTGCTAAGTCGAATTCGGTGGTTTAGAGGTAATGGCAAATAGGAAACGATTTATTTGTAGAACTGTATGGGACGCGAAGTAATTTATCAGTATATTAATTTGTTATGGTGGTCATTCACTATTATTTTGTTTCTTCATTAAGGTGCCTCTGGCAATTGTTTTATTTTACATTTCGTTAATTACGAAATTAACTTTGGGTGATATTTGGCTTTCTTGCAAAATTTCGGGTTCGTGCAGTATTTGGAGTTTCGTAATATTATGTTAGTACTAACATAGAATAACGTTAAATTATGTCTTGTTGTCTATCAGTACAACATTATTTCTTCTTCGTGTATTCGCGATCTCATTAAAGTACCCTTTCCCAAAGCTTATTTTATTAACTCGTATATAGGTACTCGTAATAATGTAACAGTTATAAATTTTCCGCATTTAATGGAAGTATTTAATCGTCAATATTATATTATGTGTCCTGGTAGGGTATCCAGGCTTTCATCTGCGTATTAGCAATAGGTATGATTCTCTTTAAATGCTATAATATCTTCTTGCTGTATCGTATGTTCGTTATACTCGTACAATTATAACCTATCTTTATTCTACTACGAAGCTTTCAACGTATTAATATATTTCACCGGAAATGGTCACTTCGTTTTCTCCACTTTCAGCTTGTAGGTACTCTCTCGTGCATTTATACTTCCAAGAGATTGTCTTCGTCACTTTACTTAATGTTAAGGTAGCCACATTATATCGTAGACTTATTTGTAGTATTTATCTATGTGTAACCGTTGATGTCAGTTATAGGTAATGGCACTTATATCCGAGTGCACCAAAGCTATGAATCGGTGGAGGATGATTTAATAAGCAGGTGGAGAGTAGAAGTGCACGAGACGGCCGGCTTCACCAGGCTGCCTCGCTGATCGGTAGTTAGGATAGCGCGAGCGCTCGCTTCTTCACAACGACGACGGAAGCATTGCAATACTATTTGGGCATCTCCCAAGTGGTATTGCACATGTATTGGGAGGGAGCCCCAGCCCATTCCTTCGTGCTGTGAAGCCTTTGTCGCTCGCCTGAATTCTGCATGGATGGAGGAGGATGACGTTCTATTGAAACTTAATTATAATCATTGTTTGTCTTATCACATCTCGGTGTCGTGGTCGATGTTGTCAACTTCTAGATTTAGTTTAATGATATGTATTACATCCAGCTCGAAATAAGTTTTACTTATTATTACAAATTAAGACTTGCTTCGTTTTTGGGTAAATTCAATGTCTGTAACCAGTACGTGTATTTAACGTGGAAATAGAATAAGTAGATTGTGTTGTTTACCATGTACCCATGTAGCCGTAGCAGTTAGTAATGTGTAATGCGTACCTATCTTTAACTAATTAATATATGTTACAATATTTAAGGTCTCGTCAATGCTGTATTCCCTGTCATAGTTGTACCTAATCTAGAATTAAGAAATATATGGAATTAATCAAATTGGTGTTTAACAAATTGTTTCATTTATCCTGCAATATCCCAAATCCAATTGATAGGTATTTTGACTATGGTGAAGTGTAGACTACACTATTGCTTAAAGTTAGTAGCAACTGCCGTTGCCTAGTACATGTCTTCCTTAAGACAACAGGGATTTTACTTAGTAATCATCTGGGTGATGAAATCAAGTGTCTGTTACAACTTATTAAACACCTCACGTGGCGACTGAACCTGGGGATTACAAATCAACAGTAATTTCTTAATGTTGGTATTGATATCGCAACTCAATATACTCAGTTCTATCTTTATCTATGTCAATCAATGGGAAAAAAACGTTATCGAGCTCAAGTGTATACACAAACATGAATAAGCACCTATTGGAAGTTTTCATTTGTCACGTCACTCTATAACAATCGCAGACACTCTCAGTGAGGCTATAGAGCGCGGGATTACCTCAAGCTGCGTCGATGACACTATACTGGAGCAAAGAGAAGTGAGTACGCCCATACGGCGAACGGAGCAGTCGCTCCAGGCGCCATATCCTAGGGGGCGCCACTCACAATTGGTATAGGTATATAATATTATTAGGAGCAAACAGGATAATTGGATCTCGCTCCATTCTAAAATTTACTTCGGGCCGGCGCAGTAAGTATCATCAGTTGTTACTTCTTGTACCAGTTGAGCAATTTGAATGGTAGCACAGCACTGCGCGCACGGTTCGATAACGAATGGTACATGTACCTACTAGATAGCGCTGATAGCTTCAGACCCGTTTTGTGGGACAGATATTTTTTATCTCCTCTTTATCTACAATGTTACAAAATCTCACACTGATGCAGTGTCATGTCAACATCCACCGTCGGTAGTTTATTCGCTAACTATGAAGTGATATCTGTTTTGGCGAGCGTATTGAAATGCTGAACTTCCGCAAGTGTAAGGTATGACTAGTGTACTCTATGACAAAGTGTCATCCGTGTAGGTGGATATGAACAATTTGGTCAGTACAATAAGAACGCCGCGGATGGGATTCGAATCGGATCTTACGTCGGATCTTTTAACTTCTTTCCTTCATCGGTGACCAACCGACGAGTCTTGCCAGAAAGATATAAAATGGGCTCGTTAACAGTTCAAGCTGAACAGTTCGTTCTGCGTTTGATTTCACGTTTTACATAAAATATTTATGTAAAATTTTTACCAACGATTTGCGAGAAAATTAGACTATGGTATATTATTACCTTCATATATAGGTATCGAATGGTGTCGCAGCTCAGGTGTTAGTAGCTCTACTTTCGAAGCATTAGGTTGCGGGTTCGATTCCCACTGACAAGCAATTGTGTGACGAACATAGATGTTTCTACTGTGTCTGGATGTCAATGTGTATCTTTTATAGGAACGTATCTATTTAAGTATATCAGTAATCTATTATAGTTTCCATAAACTATGCTCACTTTGGGGCTAGATGACGCTGTGTGAAATGTCCATGAACATTTATACTACTGAAGTGAAAAGACGATCTGAAGGCTCACCAGAAGTTAAGTGGTTACCATTACCCGAAATCATAAGATAAAAACCCTCGGTTTTGAGACTCGGGTCACACCTGCAGGGGCTGTAAGCCACCTGC
The DNA here is from genome assembly GCA_921293045.1 of Aplocera efformata. Taxonomy (NCBI): domain Eukaryota; kingdom Metazoa; phylum Arthropoda; class Insecta; order Lepidoptera; family Geometridae; genus Aplocera; species Aplocera efformata. Next base: position 16,047,951 of record OV121038.1, on the reverse strand, counting down.
TCCAGTTAATAGGTATTGTATTCCAGCTGGAAACACAAAACCTAGACGAGTGATGATGCCAAATTATTATAGAAACAAAAGCAATATCAAGCTGTTACATCAACAAAGAAATAGCTTTGATAAGAACCATTGTAGTTGGTTACGCCAATATTAAGCTTGCGCGTCATTTTATAAACATACCTACATATTTTTGTCGTTTGTGGCTAGTACCTATCTGTCTAAGAGCACTGATTAAAACACCGAACTGATTTGTGTATGAAACCAAAAACAGGCGTAGGTATGATAGTAGGTTTGAGGGATAACAAATCTGACCGAGTCGACAGCCCGGGTTAAAACCAAACTGCGCGTCATAGGGTTAAGTGCCTATCAAGTAATAGTATGTACCTGAAGTAGTTGGCCAATATAGTACCCCGCGACCTAGTACCTAGCGACCCGCCCCGGCTTCGCACGGGTGCAAAGTAGATACTAATATATGGCAGTGTGGAGTGATCACGGGACGTAATCGTACGAGCCGCCTGCCGCTGTGCCTCCGCTTTTTAAATCTCTGATATCTTCTAAGATATCCATTTTAATGAAATGCTGTTACGAGCTATTTTGATCTGCATTCAATGTACAACGTATATAATTATTTTATTGGATAAGGAATACTGTATGGTATAAAATAGCTTGGTGAATATCACATATTTTTTTGTATTATGTAAAAGATAAAAATGGTTTCTGTTGGTTATCCTTATGAGATAAATATATGTACCATCGCGGACTTTTTATCGATCTTTTTAAGATATACAATATATACATTAATTTGATATAACTCGTTCGCGATTTTAGCGCACAAAAATATGTTTGTTACGACATCACATTACAAATCTTTGAATTTTTCGCCTTTATTCTGTACTAAGTATAATATGTATGTATTAACCTTATTCTTGAATTAGATCTAAGCGAACTGCCAGCAGACGCGACTTTATTTAGTAGGTACTATGTAATGATAAAGTTATGGCTTGTAATCTTGGTAAATGATATTCCGCACACTGCAGGTGTTCCTTACTGATCCCATTACGTCCAGGTGATATTTCCATTTTCCATTGAAATAAAGTTTCAAATTAAAATTAAATGAACATGTGAGTGATGTGAATGTGGGAAGGGCATATGGTTCTCAGGATGGGGCACTAGAAGGCAGTAAGACACATAATAATTTGTAAAATATACAATAATCTCCAACGAGCATTCCCAGCCCTTGAGACTCGTTCGTTGGAGCGCGCTAGAGCTCGGTTGATGTCATAGGCGTGGTGGAGCCAGGAGCTTGTCCGCGCGCACCTGTGTACGTTGGCCGTGTCCGTGGGAGCGAACGCGACGTGGCGGGTGCCGCGCGGTGCGTTCCTGTACGGCGCACCGTTATACGGGCTGGCGCTGACGGCCGCCTCGCTGGCCGTAGCGCTGCCCGTCGTGTTGTTGCAGCTCACCGCCGGTCAGCTCAGCCGCCGAGACGCCGTGGGCGTCTGGAGCGCCGTCCCCTTCTTTACAGGTACAGGGAGTTCGTCGGCAGAAATGGCAAAATTATCTTGAATAAACAACCGATTTCAAAATCTGACTGCGATTCTTTCATCCTCTATTTTTTGCCGTTGCGGGTGGTATATCTGATGAAAAAATGACTATTGTCGAATATAGGTAACAAATAAGTACAACAAAACTAAAACAAAAAGAGACCTTTGGTCGAATTGCGCTCCTCCTCTTTTTTTGAAGTCTATTTAACATCAACCTTTACTTTTCTCTAGTTGAGTAGAGATCTATCTAGATGTATCTAAATGTAATAGGTGTGTGAATATGACTCCGCCCCTTTTTGTCAAAATAAAACACATTTGTTCGCTTACAAAATTAAAAAAAAAATTATTGAAAGTATGCTCCATCTGCAGCTACAACCTTCGCCCATCGTTCAGGTAGTTTTCGTATTCCTTGCTGGAAGAAGTCCTGGTCTTTTGAGCTTATCCAGTTGTCAATCCAAATTTTGATACTTTCACATGAAGTAAACTTTTCTCCAGTAAGGTCTGTCTGCATCGTCCGGAATAGGTGGTAATCCGAAGGAGCTATGTCTGGTGAATATGGCGGGTGGGGTAACACTTCCCAGTCCTGTCCCTCTAAATATCTTTTTACGACTTCTGCGGTATGCGGTTTGGCATTGTCATGCTGAAGAACTAATTTGTTATGTCTATTCACCCATTCTGGTCGTTTTTCTTCTATGGCTCGCTTCAAACGCATTAGTTGTCGTCGGTAAACTTCTCCATTAATAGTTTCAGAGGGTTTGAGCAACTCATAATATACAATACCTTTCTGATCCCACCAAATACAGAGCATGACCTTGGCACAGTGAATATTTATTTTTGGCTGTGATGGGCCTGGTTCGCCTGGTTTCACCCAAGCTTTTTTGCGTTTAGGATTTTCGTAGTGTATCCATTTTTCGTCTCCTGTGACTATCCGATGCAAAAATCCTTTTCTTTGCTGTCTTTGAAGCAGCATTTCACAAATGGTTTTCCGACGTTCCATGTCTCTTTCTTTTAAATCATGTGGAACCCAGTCACCGGCTTTTTGAATCATTCCCATCATTTGTAAACGCTTTGCAACAGTTGAACGATCAACATTTAATGCTGCAGCTAATTCTGATTGAGTTTGGCAAGAATCTTCCGCCAATAATGCTTCCAATTCAGCATCTTCAAATTTTTTTGGTGGTTTTCCATGTTCTTTATCCTCAGTACTAAAATCGTTATTTTGAAATCGTCGAAACCATTCCTTGCAAGTTGTATTACACGGAGCATGCTCACCATAAATCTCCACAAGCAAACGATAAGTTTCCGCTGCAGTTTTCTTCGCAATAAAATAATGTAATAACACTTCCCGCAAATGACGTTTATTTGGAATAAAAACCGACATTTTCGAAAAGGTGAAAACAATTGTTGCTTACACTTCAACCAAATATCATAAAATGCGTTAGATAGCTGACATTCAGTACTATCGAATACAAGTATGGTCATTTATTAGTACACGTAAACAATACTAAAAACGACATCTGTTGAGAAAGGGCGGAGTCATATTCACACACCCAATATAATGACAGGTTGGGAACAAACAAAATCTTCTTTTCATGATATTGCCATAAGTGTATGGTGTATATTACTCAATTTTGCTATTTTCAGGGATCGGGTATCTCAGGATTATAATTTCGTTCATTGGGTCGGCGTACACAATAATTTATGTGTCCATAACCATCGCATTATTTTTATATACCGCCACCAACTCTATACCTTTTCCCGAATGCACAGAGTGGGTCTTCGTCGAGGTACGTATGTGTATCGTAAGTTTTATTCAACTAATTTAGTATAGAATTACATCAACAGTAAGTATCCTATAAATACTTATAGAAAACACATCAATAACATTTATTTTAGAATAGTATTCAGCCTTGATAATTATAATTCAACAACAATTTCTTAAAACACAATACTACCAGTAACAAACCGCTTATCATAAAACAGTGAACCTGTACATAGTACCTACCTACCCATCTACTAATTGACTTATCAACCACCTGGATATATTTGTATCTCAAGATGAAAGTTATACATTAATCAAAAACTTATATATTAACGATGTTATAATTCATCAGCTTTGTTATTTACGTTTGATACTGGGTTAACTATCATAGCGTAATCAGCCTTGTTTAATAAAATGTAAAGTGTTAGTATTAACACTAGAAAAATAGTGAAAATGAGATATCCAGCACAAGGTACATTTGTGACACATTAAAACTTAAACAAGAAAAGATAACTACGTTTCTTAATAACATTATTCACCATATCAGCATTATCTGAGGAGGACTAGAGGTATTTTTGGAATACTGAATGGCACTGAACCTATTTTAGCAATAACTTAGTATTGAAAAACCCCCGCCTACAGATTCCAAAGCCAAGTCAGATGTTGGATGGCGGTGCATTTATCTCACCATCGCCGTAGTGCTGCAAGGCTGGATCGAACATTACCTTATTTCAGATCCAAAGCCCAGCTGTTAAGGTCGAACGCTGAAGGGCGAGATAGACTCAACCTCAATTAATCCAACCTAGCGAGATCAATTACCTTATCGAAGGTTTTTTTTAAGCTGATCTGTTTCTAATAGTTCAATTCTTGTGCTACATGTATTCAAATGTTTTAGGACTCTTATGAAAATACATCGGTCAATGCTTCGCAATGTTTCAGGTACGAACTCAATAATATCGAAAATGCAACATCTTTCATTCTGAATATGATTCAATTCAATATTTTTTACTTTTAGTGCGACATTTTTGTCACCCGTTGGCGAACGTCCTGAGTACTACATATCAATAGCTTTTGTGTTAATATTTTTATGGATTGCAACATTTTTTGTGTGAGTATTAAATTATTTCCTTCTTATAAATTACAATGAAACTTATACAACAATAATTCAATTATTTCATCGGTATGTATCATCCAAATCGGTATACAACGAAGAGGAAGTCACAGAAAAGCCAAACATGCAATTTCGTTTTTCAGATGAAATATAATTTCAGTTATTTTGTTTTAACTAAGTATCAAACTTGAAAACCGGAGAACCGACGTAACAAACATAAAAATAAAAACCGAATTGATAACCTCCTCTGGAAGTCGATCGAAAATATAATCACAGCTTCGTCAAACATCAGTTTAGTATTTCCAATAGTCTTTCCAATAACGACTATTTTCCAGGTTTTACAATCCTATAAAGTTTATGAGATGGATATTTTACGCGTCGGGGCCGGTGGTGCTAGCTCTCGGCATTGTCATCATATTCGGCATCGGAGACAAGTCCAACATGGAGACGTATCACAACGCACTCCAATGGAATAACTATTCAGGGCATGGCCTGTGGCACGGTGCCATCGTCCAAGCGTTATGGTCATGTCAAGTAGCTGGTGGTTATTTGATATCTGCTGGCGATTCTGTGTACTCCGACACAAACGTACAATGGTAAGATTCAGTCGCACAATGTACTTATGTCGCAGGGAAGATATCACGACAATATCATTCTGTATGCGCCCCACGATGTTACCCGCAGTTGCCCATCCAACACGAACATTTTACTTTTTCGGGATGAAAAGTAGCCTATGTACTTTTATGTATCATCCATGGTATGAGCTACCTCCGTAACAAATTTCATCCAGATCTGTTTAGTCGTTTAGGCGTAAAGGAGTAACAAACACACCGACACACACGCACACATATACATACAACCTTTCGCCTTTGTACTATTATAGTGTTTTGACTTGGACTAAACAAAAGATTAACTAAACACAAAAAAAATAGCCCTGTCTGTGTCCACAATTGTGTCTTATGAATTCCTGTAGCACGATAATGAGCACGAGTATGTTTATATGTAAAAGCCGGCTTGCCCAAACGATGCTTGGAATGTTATGGAGAAATAATAAATAACATTGTGAGTTTGACTGATTGAGTTTTGACTGTAGTCGTTGCATCATTATATTTTAAACACTAACTTTTTCCACTCATTCTCTTACTATTATGAAATTATTAATGAATAATTGTAATCGGAATACAAAGACATGTCGTAGGCCTAGCAGTTTTTAATATTTTTTCTGGTAATTCTTTTCATAATCGTTAAACAATACGTTAACAGAAACAGTTACAGAAGAACACAGCGCCATAAAGAAATGACTCGACGCTGGCAGATATATCACCAGGTGGGCTCTAAGTTCGTTCCGTCACTTATTAACATAAAAAACCTCTATTCCACCTGATTAAAAAACGAATCCGATGGTTGCACCTAATTTAAGCGCACCTCGCGCATTTCCTAGCTTGTAATAACATTGTCATAAACTATTGGCATTTCCAGGACGTCATTAGTTGTCGTTGGCTCCAATATTATATCTAGCTGGGTCTGGCTAATATTCTGGTTCGGAGTCGGCGGTACTGGAGACAAAGACACCACTGTGCTAGCGGTCCTTGGGCAGACGTACCAGGTGGCAGTCAACAAACGCCTGAATGTTGCGTACCCTCTACTCATCTTCGCCATGTTGATACTGTCGGGCGTTATTTCAATAGTAAGTATCGTTCTACAAGCGCTGGATGAGTATTTTTCATATTTATTAATTAATTTTAAACTGTCCCTGTTTGGCGTAACTACCATCTAACGTAAAGTATTTATTTTTCAGCTTTCCTTACTTTACCCAGTAAACGACCGACTGCGACGCATCGGGGGGATCAAATGGCGTTACGTTACTTTTGCCAGCACGTTTGTAGGAGCGGGAGTCTCACTGGCAGTACTAGCAGGCGGACTGCAAGCCCTTACACTCATCGAAGACATTGCCGTGCCCCTGCTGATCTGCATCGCTACTGTTCTTGAAAGTCTCGCTTTCGGATTGATATATGGTAAGACATAAAGAGCATGCTCAACCACATGGAGGCCGTCTGCTTCAAATCAACATGTGTACCAATGAGCTTTTCACTTGAAAAATGTATTTGCACAATAACAGAACCGGTGAAGGAAGACAGATCAGTATGTCATAGTTAACATAAGTCTGTAAACAACTTAAACTAATATTTGAATCTTCTGTGTTATCCCGTGTTGGGTGTCCTATTAATAAAATAAAAAAATAAAAAAATAGAACTAAAAATTCGAAGACATGTGACATCAACCAATTCGGATTGAGCTCCAGTGGTAGATCAAAGCCCGTTTACTCTTAATTATTAATAGTGGTCCACGGGCGGAGGCTGATACAGGTAAGGAAACATAAATCAGATCTCGCTTAGTGAGGGCATTCACACCACGAGGCAGACGATTCACCCCGTCCACCTTCCACCCCCTTCTGCCCTCACCCCATACACCATCCACTCAACCACCCCACTACGCCTACAAGCATAAATCAGGGAGGAGTTCAGAATGCAACCACTAGAGTAATGCTGAAAGGGTGGGGCGTAGAACCACTTGTGATTTATGATCTCCTGGTAATATTTCGTTCGATTTTACGTTTTCATTCAAGCTGTCACCATAGCTACAGGGAGGACAATGTTCAAATGTCACGCCCACTATGTGCTTATTGGGAGATTATATTTTTGGAGAAAGTGGTGTGAGGTTTTGTTGTAACTGCCACCCTGGCTGCCTGCTCACGCACACTACTCAAAACTAGACTTTTGGAAACTAAATTTTATGATTCCCTGGTAATATTTGGCTACCTAGACCTGTTGCAGAATGCTCTCTGGAAACAATCTGTACAGTCAACACATTAATATATTTAGTATTAATTATAGTATTAATATTTAGTATTCTAATTTATTTAATATAAATAAACGCTTCACTCTGAGTCAAATACAAAAATATTTGACCCAAAGATTTGTCAGTCATAAATTCATTTAATTTAAAGTAACAACACGTTTTTGTCAATAAACTTTTTAATCTGGTCCGACACGCCAAATGTCAATATAAAAAGACAGCAGCAACAAAGCAACCTGGTACCGTAATTATACTGTTCAGCTAATACTGTTAGATTTTGAAGCGGTATGTTTGTATTTAAAGAAAGGCAAATCGGCAATGAAGCAATGTCAGTATTTACCATTATTTTTGAAATATGCACCATACCGAATGTGAATGGATCTCGCGTTCCTGCGCGTTAGTTACAGTTTAAAAATTACGGCGAAGTTAGAAGAATCTGCTTTTTACAATTAACACAAAATCGTGCAATAAATATCCATTGATCTAAAAAACCCTGATACTATTTTCTGCTGCGAAAGTTTATTTATCCAATCGACTTTGCCTTTAGGGTTCAGCCATATTATAAAGTTTTAATTATGAACAAATTTGACATACTGAAAACATTTGACATACACCTTTGGTGGGCAACAAACGACGTTTACCAACCGAGAGTCTCAATGTTATTGCGATTGAATGTACCTACCTTCCTTACGATGAAATATCGATTCGACGTAGGCACAATAGTACCAGGACTTCATATCGTGTAAGGAGCTCAAATGCAGTATCGATTGAATAAGACAACAAACAATATAGATGAAAACGATGTTCGTACATATTACACTAACCCAGTGTTTTTCAGCCTTTTGATGACACGACCCCTTTAGTATGAAGAAATATTTCGCGACTCCCGTTGCAAATATTCGCGACAACATCATAATTGTTTATTTATTTTTATAATTATTTATTTAATTATTAACAATTATTGTTTTTTTTTACTGCAAACGCTTTCACAACCTTTTGCAACTCCCCTATAGAAGCTTCGCGACCCCCCTAAAGAGGCTTCGCGACCCCCAGGGGGTCGCGACCCCACACATTGAAAAACACTGCACTAACCATTCATTATCAACGAACGCTAACTAGATGAAATAGCGAGTCCACGTAGGTATAATAATACCAGGACTACATAACGTGTTCGGAGTTTGAATAAAGTATCGATTAAATAGGACGGACAATAAGTGAAAGTGCGATGGATCAACGAACTTTCACAAAATGAAATAACGATTTCACGTAGGCACCGTGGTACTAAGACATCATAATCTGTCAGGAGTTCGAATGAAGTATCGATCGATGACGACAAAATAAATGAAAATTCGATGTTCGAATATACAAAATGCAAGAGATGAAATAGCGATTCCACGTAGGCAATTACAACGAGGACTTCATAACGAGTAAGAAGTTCGAATGATGTATCGATTGAATAGGACACTAAGTGAAAATGCGATGTTCAAGTACCTACACTAAAGCGGGTGATAGATGTGCGAGTAAGTTTGCGAAATTGTGGCTTGACGACCTTTTTCGCTGGTGTGTCACCCTAAGTACGCGTACTTTAAAACCACCGGGTAAATTCGTTGGCGATCCGACAACTTTGAAATTTTGCTCATAACCCGCCTCCGCTCGATCGTATGGCAGGACTGCGAACCGCGAGCTGCCATTTTCTTTCGCCAGTCCTTTGACGCGCAACCGTTGTAGGTTTTAATGTAATTTTTATTAATTTTGATTCAGAAATTTCTCAAAATGATATCCGAACTTATTCGCATCAACTGCTAACCGAATTTATAGAAGCTTTCCGATATAACCCTTGTCTTTGGAAACTTAGAAGCAAAGATTACAGAGACAAAAATATAAAGTTTCAAGCTTACAATAATTTATTACAAATTACACGAAAGAGATGTAAACGTCAAGAAAAAAAATAATTCATGAACACAAAGTTTCTTCTGTCGACGACATCGCAATACACAGTGAGTAGTAAGCTTCACGTGTGATACCGACGTCAAGCCGAGTAAGTTCGCGATCTCAAAAAACCGCGTACTTTAAGTTCGTACGTCTATCACCCACTTAAGCGAACAAAATGTTATGAGATTCTATAACGATTTCACGTAGGTACAATACTACCAGGACTTCATAACGAGTGAGGAGTTCGGACGATGTATCGATTTTCTACGTCACTGCGGGTGGCCATCCCAACCCCATCCCACCCTATGCCTCTGTTGATATAAGCACAGTACAATGTTAGTCACCTGTCTGGGTTCCGTTGTAAAATAATAAATAACAGAACCTTTAAAGTTTCGATTCGTTTAGTCAGTCTGAATGTCTTTCCGTTACCACAGATAATAAATACATCTACATCTACATCTACATCTTCCACAACCATTCTACTCGCAGATTATTGGAACTACATACTCGTAATATACTTAAATGGAAATTGGAAGATACGTGTTATTATTCATTTAAACACATTTGTATCAGAACGATGAAATGAATGATGCAGTTTTTTCTCGATTCATAAATTATTTTAATGAAATCATTAACTAATTGGGGAGCAGTTTCTAAATTCATAAAATGTGTTTAAAATGGTATAAAAATCCATACAAAAAAAGGTGTTTATAAAAATTAGCTTGAATGTAATTTAATAAAAATTAGTGTCTTTTTTTGTAATATGGTTACATTACAATTTGCCTGGTTTTTCTTAATTGGCACCTGTGGTGTTTATAGACCGCAAAGTTATTCGGGTCGTCCCAGCACCGTCAGACTAACCCGACACCCTCCACAAACCCCCACCTCAAAATCGATATTGTAGGAGGACAGAGCATAGCTCCAACTCCTTGTGATTTATAAAGCCCTGGTCCTTACTTTGCGGTTATTATGAAAAGTTAATATTATATAATATTATATTATACTACCAGATTATAAACAACCCAGTATTGAGGAAAAATATAAAAACAAAAATTTCCAAATCAGTCGAGTCATTTCTGAGTTTTTGCGAGACCGCACGGTAATATTATACGGCAATTGTATACATATAAATAATATTGCAATATGAAACATAATATATATATATATAGTTGGATCAAACTGCACACGGTGTACAAATTTGATTAAAATCGGTTAAGTAATTTAGGAGACACACGTGACACTTAATTTATATACAATATATTAAGATAATATGCTCTGTAAAGTTTGGTTTCTACGATTTTCTTCACAGTTTGTAAGGCTTAGACACAAAGCCATTATTAGGAAGAATGGACATGTTATTCCCGACTAAAAAGAAGGGTTTTATAAGTTAGACGTCTTTGTCTATGGTCTTGTGGTCCTTAACTTTAGTTATTACTACATGTTAGTTAAGCTATGTAATTCAGAATACCGAGGTACGAGGGTACTTTGTACTAGGACTTCATACAGAGTGAGGAGTAAAAATAACGGATCGATTTTGTACCGGAACTTGTTGCTGCAAACACACGATATCACAATAGTATGGATAAAAATTAAGGCAAAGCAGCGCAACAGAGAAATTCTTTGCGAATAAATCATAACATTTTTTCTTACAAGTACTTATTATTAGTACATACATTTTGGATTTCTTAAGATTTTTGTATTCATTCTCTGGTGCTATCTACTAGCTTAATGCGAGGAGTATCTACTAATTATCTACCCGTTCAATTAATTATTCATTGAAAATGGGGTAAAAAACGTAGTACTTAATCAATATTAATTTAAAAAAAAACAAGTGAGGTTTACAACAAGTACCTTTTAAGAGTTTAATGAATAAAATGATTGACGTTGACTTTATTGTCATCTCATCTACTCGTACTTGGTTACTACATGTTAAGCTATGGCATTCAGAATACCGAGGTACGAGGGTACCTTGTACCAGGGCTTCATACAGAGTGAGGAGTAGGAATATAGGATAGATTTTGTACTGCCTAGAACTTAGTTGCTGCGATATCACAATACTAAGGAACTGCAACGCCCCCCCCACCCCTGGGAATTTAAATTAACAAGCGATTAAAATAAAATAAAAATGCATGCATAGTCAAATTGACTTTTATTATAAATCAAGATCATTTGCGGCTGTTTGTATACCTAATGTTTCATGTAGGTGTGTTGCCATGCTAAGGATAAAAAAATATGGTGAAGCAGCACAACAGAGAAATGCTTTGCGAATATATCATAACATTTTTCTTACAGCTACATTTTATTTTAAGTACATGAATTTTGGTTTTCTTGACATTTTTGTTCTCTGGTGCTGTGCTATCGTTATCTACTAGCAAAGTGCGTACATGTTAAGCGATGAAATTGAGAATACCGAGGGTACAAACGTACTTTGTACCAGGACTTCATACTCAGTTAGGAGTAGGAATAAAGGATCTATTTTGTACTGCCTAGAACTTGGTTGCTGCAAACACACGATATCACACAATACTAAGGATAAAAAAAATATGGCAAAGCAGCGCAACAAAGAAATGCTTTGCGAATAAATTGTAACATCTTTTTCTTAGAACTACATTTTTTTAGTACATTATAATGCTTTGGTTTTCTTGATATTTTTGTTCTCTGGCTAATCTACTAACGGAGTCCGTACGTTACGTACGTACAAATGTTAAGCGATGAAATTGAGAATACCGAGGGTACAAACGTACTTTGAATAAGGACTTCATACTGAGTGAGGAGTAGGAATATAGGATCGATTTTGTATTGCTTTGCTGCAAACACACGATATCTATCAATCTCACAAGTGCGTACGTTTTACATGTTATGCAATGAAATAGAGAATCGAGAATACCGAGGGTACAAAGGTACTTTGTACTGGGACTTCATACTGAGTGAAGAGTAGGAATAAAGGATCGATATTGTACGAGACAGTGTGGTGATATAATAACACTGTGAAATTGCGAATGCCGCGTAGGTACAATATTACCAGGACTTCATACTGAGTTAGGAGTAGGAATAATGGATCGATTTTGTACGAGACAGTGTGATATAACACTGTAAAATTGCGAATACCGCGTAGGTACAATATCACCAGGACTTCATAATGAGTGACGAATAGGAATAATGGATGGATTTTGTACAACAATGTGGCAACACTGTGAAATTGCGAATACCGCAAGACTTCCATACACCGAGACCGCGCCAAAATATAGATCACACCTTGCTATTGGCGCGGCCTCATCACCTTTTCAGAGTACCGTAGCCAAATGAAAAAAACGGAACCCTCAAGTTATGATGCTCGTTTTGTCACAGGGAAAATAAACGATTACCCTCTACATAGGTACCTGTCAGCCATTCTACTCGAAGGCGTTTAACAAACCCTAGTTACTAGAATGTGAAGGTCATAAACACACAGTTTGATATATTATGAAATATAATTTGGCCATCTTGGACGCCACCATATCAGAGTTGGCATGTAGCTCCAATCATTTAATACATTTTTGTAAATTTAATTAATATTTGTTACTGTTAGAATATACGAGTATGACATTACCAAGTGTTCATTTAATATTATATATCATTAAATATTATTGCCATGTCATAAAATTGAAAATAAATACCATAAATGTATATACTATAGTTTACCGTAGACCGGGGTAATGATGAGTCTTTGAGGAATGCATCCATCGCCACACAAAAAAAAAAAGATATTGTAATATATCAAACTTGTTTGATATATCAAATGCGCCAATACAAATGTATCGATCGTTCGTTTTGCAGGCTGGGAAAACCTAACGGAAGACGTAGAGTTCCTGATCGGTGCCGACCTCCATAGGTTGTGGGTGTGGGGCTGGCGGCTCTCGCCGGCAATCGTGGCGGCCGTGACGGGGTGGTGGGCGGCCACGAGCGCGGACGGCCGCTCGCCGGCGACCATCGCCCTCGCGGCGGCCGGAGGGCTGGCCGCTCTCGTGACGCTGGCGAGCGGCTGCGGCGCCATGATCGTACAGCTCCACTACGACCCGCTCGCTGTGAGTGTACCGCGACGCCAGCAACCCGCCGATGTCCAGCCTTGTAAATAAGATCATCCCGAGTAATGGAACCGCTTTCTCGACCCTTTTATCCTGGATGAAGACTAAACCACCAATACTGACAGTAATTTTCTAAATGGCTTCGTACTTAAGGCTGCGTCCGTACGTTCGCTTCTAATTCTAGTCCAGTGATTAATTAAATAAATGTTGATAGGCATTACACGCAGCACTAGTCCCAAACTAAGCATAACTTGTGCTGTGAGAACTAGATAACCAATAAAATACTTATACTTTTGTAAATACATGCGTATACTCTCAGACACTGAATAAATATCTAAGTTTGTCTCACAGATACTTGCCCTGGGTGGGAATCAAACCCACGACATTGCAGAGGATAGAAGTGCTGCCAACCAAGCTGGCCAGTTAACAAATAATTAAAACTACTACGCTGCGCTTTGTACTGCTACGGTTCGTAGCACGTAGCTCGTAGCTCTACGAACCGAAAAATCTACATTCGCGCGCATATCACGTGTTTATTAATTTTCAATATAGCGCCAAGAGGTCACGCTTCAAATCCAAACCATACGTAAAAACCTCACTGAGATTTTCAAAAACATTTGTAATCTTTGGTGGTATATCAAATGCCATTTACTGTTACTTGTCGGAAAGAGGTCTGTGTCCCTGCCTTGGGAACACAAACGGGGAATAGGATGGTGGAACCCGAGGGAGCTACAATGAAGCAATCACCAAACTGATCTGATCACCAAAACTTTACCATTGTCCTTTTTATACTACTTGGTTCAATATCCGCCATCTTGTCACATATTCTGTAAATAATTCAGCATCATAGAGCTGACGGCACGTCATCTTTCAACATATACAAAGCCTTTAAAATTTAGGACGGACCTGTTTGTCCGTCTTTTAGTTATAAGTTTTTATTGCCCTAAATGCCAATCCAACTATGTGATTTACAGAAACTGAAATCATCATTTAAGCCGTCGCGGCATTGGGGTCCACGGGATCCCGTCACACGTCACCGCTGGTTGGCCTTACGGGACGCGCGACGCGGCATCGTTCCCAGGACACTGCACGGTACATGGGACCGGGTTCAGCTGTCCGGAACAGTGAGTTCCCTTACTCTTCCAGAGTCCGTGCAATCGACGGACGGACCGAGGTCGCCAGAAGGGAAGGAACGGTCCAATTCTGACGATTGGCTGTACACGCTCAGTAGGAAGGAGTGTTTGTCGCAGTTATATGGAGTCATTGACGAGAGAAAGCGGTCAAAGAGCCTCGATTGGGAAGTTACAATTAAAAAGAAAGGAACATATATTGTTCAACTAAATAATAAGCCAGTGTTCTCTGTAGAGAAAAATAATAATGTTTTGCGCGACATACATATCAAGAGCGACCAGTATTAACTAAATAAATATTTTTATATACTAAATACTTGCAATTTTATTTCTCTCTTTTCAATAACTACTTATTTTTGTATTACTGCCTCTGGAGGGTATTGGGAATCAAAATTGGGAGTAGATTATTATTACTATCCTTCATTTGGTGCACATATTGCCAGAAAGAGAAATACGAGTAAGGTCGGTCTTATTCCAACTAACAAGAGAATGATGAAAAAAAATTAAAAAATCCGATTTCAATACTGTCATTCCTTACTTCACGCCCCTAAAAAGAAATAACTAAATCAGTACACATCAGGCGAAGAATAATCAGACTCCTTAAGGAGTGGAGTAATACATCAACACACTCAAAAAATTACACCTACCTACATATCACACACAAATATCTTTCAACACAAACACTTAACATTGCATGAGAAGTTTACGATGATGCATTAAAGATTTTTGTTTTATACTTCAATTAATATACTATATTTTAAAATTGTCTAGTAACCCATTAACGTTAATCTTTTTATGTTCTATTTATTGAATGTGTTGATCTCCTTAGTTCTTAAGGGCGGGCACTGGAAAATGCGACACAGTTCTTACTTATGCATTATCCAGATTCTCATTTACTTTGTAAATAATATGTACATCCGTTCAATAAATAAATAAATAAACTTATTAACTGGATAATTTAGAGATGGTCTTAGACGTTCGCTTCCCCGCCACAAGTTAAGCATTACTAGGAGTAGAAACGTGTTTTTTCTTTCACAAAATGGTTTAGACGATGGGATTTTATCGATTATATGGATTTTATCGATTATATGAAATTATTTGAATAAATATGTACCTATATAGACCATGATAACTTCCACCCCTCGCCCATCCCCCTCAACATTACAGGCTTGAGTTGACTTACTTTTCACAAACAATTCTGTTCACAGCTACAAAAATTCTGCCAGTGCAACATCACAGGTAGAATTGAGGTAAAATGTATAATGTTTCCAACAGTGATTGACAGAAAATCGAAACGTCAGTTGTCATCGTTCTTTTTATTACGGACTGAATTAGGCAGTGCGTGGAGGCGATACTCAAATTATTATGACACGACCGAAATAGAATGCACAGAAGGCAGAGGTACTGAGTTTTGAGGCCGTAATTTGGTCACTTTCTTTAAGTTCGTCAATATTTCTTAATAGGTTATGGCCGGACCAGTTTTTTTCAGAGAACTTAGAGCGGGCTTATTTTATTTTCCTTGATGATTCTTTTGACTGTCAAACTATCCCCAAGAGCTCAACTGTTTGGTTCGCACATTCTTTCAGTGACAAAAAAGTAACCATTGGGGGTACATTTGTATGTTTCTACAAATTCATCACCATAAATGTTTCAGTGAAATTCAGAGCTATTTTACTGGCGAGAGTTTATAAGGCACAAGTCAGTAGTACCTATGTCATATTGTCTTTGATAATATTCTCTTTTGTACGTAGTACATTTATTTACTCTGTGTATTCTTTTCAGTGATCTAAAGATCAAATCATTTTCACAGTTACTTTTTTCATTAATTATTATGGTTCAAAATTGAATACGTAATATGTGAATTACTCGATATATTAAATCCAGAACCCGGTTAATCGACAGTTACGATGAGCAAGCACATTTACATGTAAGGACAGCGAATATACCGTGGCCGAAGCTAAAGCCGAAGCCCCGGGTGCCGTTCGAGCGGGGCGGCGCCGCTTCGGCCGCAGTGGAGCCCGCGCGTGCCGTTACAGCGGAACACGCAGCGCGGGCCACATGATGACGTAAGCGCCTTCTTACAGGATGGCGCCGGGCGATGTCGCGGGCGCGATGAGAGTCACGGCGAGGGGTGCGGCGAGGGGTGCGGCTAGGGGTGCGTGCGGGGACGAGGCTTTCCAACGCAAAGGCGGTGAGCCCCGCAAACAATACGAAAATAACGCCATCACAACCATACCGGATACCCGGATTCTCCGTCTCACAGGCGGCGGAGACACTCACGGACACTGAATTTTACTGGAGTTTCAAACTCAATCGCTTTCAAACTCAATCTTTAACTCGTTTCTTTCTCTATATCTCAAGTATCGCTTACCTACACATTTCACACGCATAAGTGAACATGTTCGTAAGTATAAAGTGTAACATAATTACAAGCCCACAGATATGTCATGTTACAGTCTTCATGTTTTAGCTAGTCTTGTTTGTTATGTTTACGGCTGTCTCAACGCTAAACGAACAAACTGAGAGAAATAGCCATTACCAACAGAAACTTTCGGAGACAGTATTACATATTCACGTATATGATATTGCGTCAAGTTACCTTAAACTAAATGTATTGGTTACATTACGACTGTCACTACTTTTCGTGAACATGCTGACTAGTTATGCTGAGTGTACATCAAATTCTTGTATCCAAGCTTACTTTTAACCGTAAGCACTATATTTAATTACTAGCGGATACCCGTCCTGTGATTTTACACTAAAAAAGAATATATTTTGTGTCTAATGCATTGTTTTAGTGGTCTCAATACATTCCTTCGCCTTTCATTAAAAAGCCAATAATGGCCACATTGTTTGGATGGTTTCAAAGTCTATAACGGACATAGGTAGTAATAATTTTTGTAGGATTACATTAGGATTCTTAGGGGATTGTAAACTTCCCGAACAACTCTCTACTACTCCACACATGCAAAGTTTGGATATGTGTAGTATTCCGCAAGGCACTATGTCATATGACAATGCTTAGAAAGTAGCCAAAATAAACTCCTCTCAAAGGGCTTCTGTGGAATCATCAACCACCTCTGCATACAGAAGTGTTCAGAAACCAAACCGAGCCTCATAGAGTCTAAATCGATAAAATTATCAATATGTTCAATTGCAGATAAAAGTGTCAGAAGAAAAATTCGTTCCCGTTCGTCACCAGTACGGTAAGAAAAAAGTTATTCAAACTAGAACTCATTTATATCCGAAGTATTGTTTCGACACGTCGCATTTTACACACACAAGTAATATTCGTGAGTATATAACGTGTCACCGGAGCTCCTTAGGCACATTACATGCACACAGATATGTTAAATTATAGTCAATTAAAATTTTATTGCTAGTCTTATTTGTTAAGTTTACGTTTTTTTCGACCCTAACCGATCAACCCAAGTAAGTGTCTACTTTTTTGTTCCCTAAGCTTAAGTTAATCACAAATAATGTTATACAAATCACCTCGGAGCGGTTGATGGATGGCGGGCGTCATACGGCATGCTTGAGCAAAGTGAAGTCTCCCTTCACTTTGCTTATCCGTTTCGAAGGACGCGCGTCACGCCCCATCCAGCGGGTAGCGCGCTCACACCACGCACGCTGGGTGCTTTCAGCTTGAAGTAGTTAGCTCACTAAGGATCAGACGTCACACCACCCTTAAACTCCATTCTGACGGCAGTGCGTGCGTCGCGGCCAACGGAGTCGCAGGCGACGGCGGCGCCCGTGCCTTCTTCCACTGGCAGCCGCCCGCGGCACCGGTCGCGCTGTGCGCGGCGCCGCGTACCGTAGCCAGCATCGCTCTCCACTCGCAAGTCACGGACGTTGCTACTGAGACCCCATCTTTCCCCTTGCCTCGTGTTAGTAGCTATGCACGTCAACCGAGCCAGCACATACGTCAACGACACGCGATTAAACGCGCCATCTTTTTTGATCGGTCGTTGATCGACCCTGAGGGATATTCTCCGTCGACACTTTGGGCTCTGATAGCTACGAAACAAACAACAAAAAATCAAACAAGACAAGACATCAACAAGACAAATAATTAAATGCTTCGGAAAGATCACAGAATATACTGATATATACCTGTAGTTAAAATACAGATGTAGGCCCACCTGATGTTGAGTGGTTACCTTGGTCCATAATAACAGCAATACGACTTCGGTCCTCTCCAACCGAAGTTTGGGAAGGCCCAAGTCGCACCCCGTTGCGCCCGTCACCCGAGACGGGGATGTCTTATGCGCATGTGATTTCACCGGCACCTACACCCTTCCACCGGAACATAGCAATGCAACTGCACCACTGTTTGGCAGCAGATTACCAAGTGTGGAACGGGCGGCGAACTTTGCACAAGTTCTACTGCTACTAATTTACGTGTTTACTAGAAAAAGAACGCATCTCGTAACCGGCGTCTGGTGCGAAGCTTGGTGCAAGAGTTGGTGTTGCGGCTGCCGCTGGTACGGCCGTCCGCGCCCGCTGCCCCTCCCCCACACCTGTTCCCGACTGCGCACGCTATCGACACGCTGCGCGCTCTCTCCTCTACCAGTTCCCTGTACGTACCACCCACTATATCCAGCAGCTCAGTCGTCATCCAGCTGTCGGTGAATGTCAGGGACCCGCGCGGTCACTTTATCATTTATTATGATCGTACGTATCAGCCCCTAATGTTCCCGAAACTGGCCTACTCTCGTTAATTGAGAATGAATGGGCTTCGATCTACCACGGGAGCCCAATCCGGACTGGTAGATAACACATGTCTTCGAATTTTCGGTTCTAATACATGCCAGTTCTAATACACGATGTTTTTTTTTACCGTTAGGTATTGCGCACATAAATTTTTCAAGTGAAAAACTCATGAAAAACTTTGAACCAAAGACCTTCAGATTGAAAGTCGGCGTCTGTGCCCCTAGGCCACCACACTTATTATGATAGTAAGAAATACAATTACTTAGCTCGATATAAATACAAACAGTAGATAATATATTAAAATATTAGATAAAAACAGTTGAACATACATATGTTATTATAGCTTTATCAACTAAGCTTCTCATTGGTACCTACCTACCCAGCTCTGTTTCTATTGTAATTGAAGCCGGATTGTCAGATGCATACAACATATATCGATAACAATGAGGCATTTGATCGAATAGACCTCATTACGAGTATATTGCTATACGATCCTGAAGCTATTCGAGCCCCGGGAATACGCGGTGATCTTCTCTGATGATATGTAAGCTCTTATGTCGATAAACGATGTCAGCCCGTGGTACTAAATGGTTTAAGTGTTACTAATGAGTTAAGCGTTGACATTGCAGTATATACTTTCCGGAGAATAAGTGGTCCCTTATGGAGGATGGCGCGATCGCGAGACTGTCAACGGCACAGGCGCCCGAACATACGACCGAACATAAGGCCCAACATGCGCTCGAATATGCACCCAAACATACGACCGAATATGCGCCCGAACATACACCAGAACGTGCAGTGATACGGGCTACGCGAACCACTGGCACTCAAGCTTTACAGTTAGTTTTTTTTTTTGTCAATAAGTGACGGAATGAGCTGAGGTCCCACCTGGTGGTAAGTGGTGACCCCCGCCCATGTCAACAGTTAAGCGACTCAGTATAAGATTTGGATCGCGTCCATCACCTGAGACGGGCATGATACGTCTCATGTCAATTTGAAAAAAAAATTCCATAATATACCTGGTACAGCGCTCGCATTGAACCTTGCATGGATGTTACCGATAACTTATCCGACTCTGCTCTAAGTAATCGGCCGGGTATCTCTTTAATGTCATTTTCAATTACAGCAACAATATTTTTTTCAATAGATGTTTTGAGTTGATTTATACTTTGCAAGGCTGTTATTATAAAATGATAACGGAAATGTCAGAATGAGGAATGCCCGGGGCCTTTTCTTCTCATAAATTTTGGCGTCACTTTAGTTTGACTGTGACATAGTTAGTAATAAGACATAAGTGCAAATACTGTGAGATATATACGTGACGGGACTATGTACGTGATGGTGGGACGGGTATGTCTAAAAAGCTTTTTTTTTTCAGTGATTGCGTCGGCGGGCCTTTGGGGATCAACGGTAAGAGATCGACACATCGAGATGTGCGTTTTTATGACATCTTCGGTGGAAAGCGCGGGGTCGCTGACGGTCTCGGTCTCTTGCAGGGGAGAGACCGGCGCGTGCGCAGCTCGCGGAGTGGGCGGGGGCTGCGCGCGCTCTGCGCGACGCGCACGTGCGGATCGCGCTGCGCCAACTGCGACACCTACGCACGCTGAATCGCGCGCTCGACCACGCCAGCGTCGCCAGCAGCACGCACCGACTACAACCTTCTCTACACAAATAAAGCGAACGTTGCAAATTGTGTTTTATTCACCTTCCGGATGGAAATGGAACTCGTTCAGTGACGCAAATCGGATCAAATTTGGTAGAGATAGAATTTTTGGAATAACACATATTTCATCGCGGTTTTCGTAGTATGTCCAACCGCGGTGAAATTTGCCACTTCTTTCTTTCTTTCAGTCTAAAAAGTTGGAATAAAAAAAACGTACTTTATATTTTTTTCCAAGCGCGATTCTCATTTTTCGTCATTCGTTTTCGTTCAGTAGTAATAAAAAATAAGACAATCGTCGGTTATAGTAATATAATAGCTAGCTAGGTTTTCAGATTTTACCGTAAGGCATATTCTAGGATCTCTATTTTCAGTCCATCTAAATGACCAAAACTCTTCATTATTTACTTTATTGCGATGAAAGTGACGGATCGTGCTATCGGCCCACCTGATGTTAACAGGTCACCGCCACCCATACACGATAACACGACTTAGGTCCTACCTGACTTAACTATGAGAAGATCCACGTCGCATCGCGTTGCGCAGTCACCCGAGATGGAGACATGACTTCTCATGCGCCCGTGATTACACCGGTACCCACACCCTTACACACAGTAATGCGAGTGCACCGCAGCTTGGCGGCGGATTACCAGGTGCGGTAGGACTTCTCCGGACGAACTTGGAAAGTTCTACTGCTACTTTGGGTTGATCCTTTCGCACCACCAGGGGGACACGTGTAGGGACTCAAGGGTACTCACCTACGGACGCGAGCAACATAGGCCTCTACATTTCACATCATTGAACTTTAAGAAACTGAAAATATTTTTTTGTATTTTATCATAGAAAATGGAACGATATGATTCGCGTTTGGCCCGATCAAACTCTTAATTACGCGGACAACAAAGAAATTGGACTTATTCTCGAGACTCCAACTCTAATCTCATACTGATTTCTTTGTGATTTTTTGTTGATTTCCTAACTGAAAAGAATATAGAAAAGAGTTTCTCGCCGAGACCTTTTTTTTAATTTGTTTCATTAATCCAAAAACATTACGCATCGCATTATATAGCTGTGACTTTACTTTTGGCTCATTCAATATCTACCAATTTCAGTGGCCAATGTATGAATGTTACATCAAATTGATAGCAATCGATTGCGACAACAGTTATGAAGTCAACCCTCTGAGAAAAGGGACCTAACGAGCGACAGAGACGGACGCACCCTCCCAATAACGAACGGTAAGGGAAGGGGTATTATCGATTTTTTCAACGGCTCAACGGTCGAACCATCATCTGCTTTGCGGGCGGCCCGGGTTCGAATCCCTCGGTGTGGCTTTTCTTCCGAAATCAAAAAATTTGAGATGAAAATTTTGCAATTTTATTCGTTGATCTTTTGTGAGGTGTTTCAAAACAAATTTTATTTCATACATTTCTGTATTTTCAGACATTTTGTACACAATTATTAAATATTTAGTAAGAACAGACCCATTCAATATGACATGACGTCATAGACCATTTCAATATAATATTTTTTCTAATACTTCCCGTAATATCTTCGAATACAAGTCAGTGCGATTGTAACAATATGGCCCCCTTTAAAATCCACTATAAACATTTTTTTAAACATATATGGAAAATGTAGTTAGAAAGTAAGTTATAAATACTTACATATTGTATATAATGATCTCGCTTGGCAGAATATTTTTAATATAATACAATGACTGATTTTAGTGGCATTTTGAACATATCTATAGCGAAAACAAAAAAAACCGTTGAATTCTAATAAATTACATTGCAAACATATATTATTGGAGAACTTTCATTTCGGAAAGTACTAGGAAGAAAATTTAGTAGAATCACTAGCATAAAACTGTACATTTGTACTTATAAAGAATAAAGGCATCTAGTAGAGTAAAGATTAAACTTACGCTAATGGTGCTCCAAACAGGTTCTCTTTATTAGAACCCCATTTCATAAATAAAATTCAAAGTGGTGCCATCTTTTAAGGGGCGACTGGAAACGTGATTCTGATACTGCGGTCACACTATCGCGTTAACGCGAACATTTGTCACGTCTGGCCAAACAATTCATCATATCGCGAACACGAATGCCCTTCGCGGCGTCGACCTATTTAATTGTATTTTTTTTACAAGAAATACAATTAAACAGGTAAACTTGTATAGCAAAACTCTATCTAAACTCAAAATTTCATCCAAATCGACGAAATATATATACAAAAATTGGATTTTATCTAATACTTAAAGATATTAGATGATAAAATCCATGATATCTTGAAAAAAAAAATATGTATTACGCTATAATATGGCATAAAAATTTTCTTTTCAAGTATATAAACCTGAACAACTTACCTTTGTTAATATTGTAGCATTTACTTACCGTATTTAAAAACATGAGTAATTTTAATATCTTTATTAAATCTAACAACAAATGAACAAAATCAAAAATTATAACGAAATTATGTTTGTCTAAACATATAAAATACGAATATTATTGCAATAAACATCGTTTTTTAGCAAACCGGAGCAGTGAGATATAAGTGCGTCTTGTATTGCATATTTAGGGGCCACGCTTAGATACCCTGCGGATAAAAGGTGTTCCAAGAATGGGTGGAGCTTAGACGATGCCGCCACAAAAGTCCCCTCAGCATCCATGGACAGCAAGTGCATGGCACTTTTGGGTTCTTTAGGATCCAATTTCGAACTTTTTGATGGTTTCGGTTCAGATACTAACCCAAACATCTTCATCAACGGTTCCGACATAAGATAACTCGGCCCGAGGTTATCGGAGACAATCTGAAAGTCGTAAACTAAAACCACTTTAGACTCATCAGCTTCATCCAAAGGCTTGGTAGCTTTGGGTGCAACTTCCCAGACATTGCTCTTCGATGTTTCGGAGCTGAGCACATCACGGGGTCCCCTTAATGGATCAGATTCGTTGTTTTGGGAATTTAGTTGTTTGATACTTGAGTTCTCAATTTTGTCCAACGTTGTTTGCGTTACGGTCATGTTTTTAGTGGAAACATCGGGCACTTCTCTCTTAGCTCTATGGATTCTCGTCAAGATATCGGATGAATTGGACTCAGCTGATACGGGACTAATTGTGACATTTTTCATTACTGTATTATTTATAAATGCACGGGTTTCGTTCAAGAAACTGTTAAAGAATTCGATAACCATATTAAAAGTAGCGGCGGCAGACTTGTATTCATCGTCTATTTTGCTCAAGTCGTTTTTATAGTCTACGGCATTGATGCCATCGTTGTGCTGTCTTAGGATGGCAGAGATCCTCCGGTCGGTGAGGTTGTCCTCATATGCGTTGCGGAAAGTCCTCAAGTCCATGCCGATGCCTCCGTTTTCCCACACTGAGAATACTCGAGCATAGAATGGCAAGAAGGCAGCCGGGATTGTACGCCATTTGTAGCGCAGGGGAGACGCAGCCATGTACTTGCTCAGAGGAATCACTGTCACATTGACGTTTTGGAATCTTTTCTGGAAGCAGAGCATGGCTTGGTAGCTTTCATCCGTTCTGTGATTGGTCTCGCCGTACGAATAATACGCTAATGGCTTATTGCCGAGTCGGTTTTGTCTCAGACCTCGCGTGGAGTAGGAGTCATCGACGAGGAAGAATATGTTGAAGTAAAGAAAAGGGTAAGTGGTCGCCATATATGTGAAATACTGGATATGCCAATGGAAGGGTACGGGGGATCCTCGTGGGACTATTTGGTGGTAGAACACGTTACTAGCCGGTGAGCTCGTATTGCACTTTACAAAGATGAACTGTTGTCGGCGGTACGTACTCATGCCCAGCGCGTAGAATACCAAGAAGGATATTCCAAAGAGAATCATTGTCATCCAGCATGCTGACATGAACTCTGGAACAAAAAGGGAAGCATTCAATATACCTATAAATAATAGCTGTGGTCATATAATAAGAACGCTGGATATCAAAGCTACTTGCAAGAAATCCGATAGATGGCAGGTATACGAATACTGAAATCAAACTTTCTCATAACTTTTAATGCTATTAGTAATAGAATAGTTATATATGTATTCTATCTGATAATGTAAAATATGAAAGCTCTATTGATTATTTAATATGCTTGCATTCCTAAATTAAGGATTTCTGGATAAAATAAGAAGAGTTAGAATAACTCAATCTATACACTCAATTAATAGCACTAACACTTCGGCTTTTCGTCAATTATTTGTTAATAATCCTAATACATATATGAAACACAAAAATTGTTTCTACCTATGTACGACATTATAGACCTTAAAAACCATACAACCGATGTGCCCCAAACTGGTTTCATTAGAAAAGCAATAATACAAGATGGTTTTAGACCACTAAAACAATGTATTAGGCACAAAATGTATAATTTTTTTAAACATAGAACGTGCTGGGTATCCGTCACTTCATTAATAGGTACCATAGCCCAAACTGTGCTGAGGGCATACCGTTACTCCTCCAAGTTTTTGTATAGGTAACTAGGATTTATGCTTGACTTACCAACGCACGCAATGCAGCATCAGAGTATAATACTTCAAAATAGCGGTCTCTATTGCTTTTCATTACACTTCTATACTAAATCGTAAAAACACTAGCCTTTCTGTTTTTTTAGTAGGAAGCGGTAGGTACTGTCCTGGACAGAACATCCTAAACAGACTTGCATACGTGCAAATAAAACCTTCGCTGCCAAAACTTCACTTCGTAGCTATCGTTTGATATCTCTCCAACGGATCAGAGTTTGCTAAACAATCTTTGAGATGTCTATCAAGTTTTAGACTTTCAAATCATTGGTAGGTATTTTAAAGCATGAACCCTGAGGCAACAATAAGTATGCTGCTTGATAAACTATTTTATCTACTAGCAGGACGACTAACCAGGCCAGCGTGAGAACCATCTCTTCCTCCTAGGGTATACTACGCCTAGCCCCGGAGTCACTGTCTGCGCAGCCTGGGGGCCGATGTCTCCACCGCCGTCTACCTTAAGCAGAGGATAATGTTCCTCCGGTTTTCTTTCAGGACCTTGATCCCCCATTACTGCAAGCTCTTACGTACTAAGAAATAAATCACGCTTCAAATCAAATTACGTAGTAACTGAAGTCTAACAGGTTTCGAAAATAATGATAGGTAGGTTCATTAGATATGGTTCTACAAAATCTAATAACAAAGGTTCGATAGAAAAAACAATACAAGCGTACCTTTCGAAGTTTTCGATATTTTTATTTTCATCTATTAACAGTTCAATAGTCATGCAATGAATTTTGACAATTTTTTACGATCAAATAAATAAATCATTTTTTGCATAGTCTTATTTATGAAAACAAGCAAAAAGTTTCATATATTGAAGTCTATGATGGTTAAGTATCGACCTAGTTCCTAAGAAATATGATTGTTTGATGCTTGTATTATAGTAGGTACATACTCCAGTCAAAATAGACTAGTATATACATAAAATTTAATAAATCCCATAATAATAATAATAGTTAAAAGTCCCCATCGATCGCATGTGTGTCTTAGGAATAAAAGTGTACCTAAGGGTAATTTCAGTAGATAAAGCAATTTTTTGTCATAAAATCCAAAAAACCCATTTTTGCGACTTTTCGGAATTTCATTATATAATAATAAATCTCTATTTCGAGCTACCAAAAAGTTTTGCATAAATACAAAAACAGGCCCATAGAATAAATACCTTACAGACTAACGTAAGTATATATAAATACTAGATTTTGCCCCGTGCGCGCGCTGCGCGCAGAATTTACTTTCCCCTGTTCCCAATTTACTTTCTGTGACGTGGCTGCTGCTGCTAATAATAATTACTCCTTTTTTAATGTATGAGCAATTTAAAACACGGTAGTTTTATTCCCAAAGCAGTTTGTGTTAGGATCAGTCTCGATTCCCTAGACAGTATATTAATCATACATAAAACATTTCATATGCTTCTGTGGTACAGAAAAAAATAATTTCGGAGCAGTTATGTTATGATTGTCAAACGGTTAAGGGCAAGAGCATGTATCTGTATCCAATCTTTTTCGAATTTAATGCCACCACGGATTTTGCATACAAACCGGGACTATTACAAAATAGCTGAGAGCAAACAAGATGAAATAGGCATTAGGATTATGAAATAAAAAATCTGGTAAGATGTCAAATAGCTATAATCACAATAAAACAACATTACCATGTTGTTATTTAGCACAATAAAGCACAGATCATCTAACATACTAATCAATAATCAATCAATTAAATAACGTTGAACACAACTTGCAATTGCACTAGAACGTCTAAATCTAATTAAGTAAAACTTACTAAGTTTCCTCAGTATATTCTATTAAAAATGCTACCGTAGGGTTAAGCACATTTCCTTGAACTTAAATTGTCTTAGTACAAATGGCATTTTTTGTATTTTCTAAGACAATTTTTGATTAGCAATTATCAAGGTTACTGCTTTACCTAAGTTTCAGAGCGAGGGGCGCAATACGATGCAACTTGCCTCTTAAAAATACGAATTTTATATTGATAAACGAGTAAAAATGATATAAATTTTTAATAAGTTTGGACCCATTTCATATTTTGCTAATTATTAGTTTCTTCAGTAGTAAAAAATGAATTAAAATATTTACTTTTTTCTATGCTCATACTAAAATGTGGAATATAAAAAACAAAAGAGAGTCAGGTGTGTTATTATAG
Organism: Aplocera efformata; assembly: GCA_921293045.1. NCBI lineage: Eukaryota > Metazoa > Arthropoda > Insecta > Lepidoptera > Geometridae > Aplocera > Aplocera efformata. The sequence continues at coordinate 16,020,467 of OV121038.1, read as the reverse complement.
TAGTGTCGAGAACCGGTCAACTTCAGCGTCATCCCTCTGTGGGAACGACAGCTTACTCACCGAGCTCTTCCGTCTTCACCGCCGATACCACACGGCGATGACTTTAATACCGTGTGTCAGCCAGATGACAGCGCCACTGCTTAGCTCGGCTAATGCCTGGCATTAAACAGGGCGCAGCTCCTGCCTCAGGAAACGAGGCAGGATCGACAAGCACGGCTTACTAAATAACAGCCGGACTCCCCGATGTACTGTACTCGCTATCTGGTCTGGTTCGTACGTCGACGAAAACATCGTAAGCGCGATCTAGGATTTGAACTTCTTACGCTTATATCTCGTGATATACGAAATAGATTGATCTGTAACTCCACATAAGTAGGTGCCTTTGTGTAAGGAATCTTTTGGTGTTGTTTTCGTAGCTGTGGGGTTTATAGTTTTGGCATTACGACGATTACTTTTAAGCGGTAATGCGATTGGTTGTTTCTACATATTTGGGTCGGAGGGTGGCGCGTGTTTTTTCACCTCCACCTCCTCGTAGCATCCAGCGTGCTACAACGAGGGGTGGGTGGCGCTCAATAAAACTGATAGTACGTTTTCACAGGGCATTTTGCGTTATACTCGTAGGTTGCGAGTTCAAATCCCGCCAGGTTTTGTTTTCTTTTTAATATTGAATTCTTTTTTTTTTTAAGTTTTTGGATTTTATATAGTACAATATAATTAATTAAAAACAATACAATACATAAATAGCTTGCGAACTAAAATCTTTTGTATGGCCGTTCAGACAAAAAATCGCAAAATAGCATATAATGTTTAAAAAATCAAGTTTATATTATTCTGAATCTTCATACTTTTCTCCAGAGACAAAGATCTTGATATCCATTAAATTAAAAATGTATTGTCCGATAGCCCGGCATGCGGAGAATATAAATTATATTAAAAAGCGGCACATAATTAAAAACAAATCAAATTAATTAAAAAATCAATTCCGTATTACATTAGTATTTACGCCGCAAATAAAACCAATTATTTATTGCTAATTAACATTATAAATATACCAAGATTTAGCTTACAAAACGTCAACGGACCTTTCAAGAGCTATTGTGTAGATTTTTATAATAATTAACTTCCAGACAACGCAACCAAACTTACAATCCAGAGATTCAGAATATATATTTTTAAAATCCAGAGATTTTAATAATATATATCAAAAAACGTTGGTTAAGAAGGTATACTACACTGTTTATTTTACTCATGAAATGCCACATACAGTTGTCGCTTGCTCGGCGACACGCAAAATAACTTGTATAATTCTAACATTTCAATATAAAAACACGTAAACGCAAGTAACATAATTAACTTACTTGTGAACTGGATCATGTTCGATAAAGTAACCCCACCATTAGGGGTTTCATGCTTCTAATTCCCCATGAAGGCTCGCATAGGTTTCGAACAAGAGCCAAACTTATTTTAAAAGTACAAATTTATTTAAAAACATTAATTAAAAGTGACATATCTAAAAATAACAATTCAATTTTTAAAAATTCTCATTACAATGTTTAAAAAATTCTCATTTAATTAAAATGACTGCAAATATAATAAAAACATCTTCACAAACATCCGTTCCGATGTAGAAGGTTCTAGAGGTCTGATACAAATGTCACATTTAAAAAACAGCCTATTATTATAAAAATATCGTCATAATCATAAAAATTATAAAACTATCAGTAACATCAGCATAAAATTATTCGTAACAGCGTAAAACCTTGTCGATAACAGAAACGATTAACTTAAAATTGAGGTTGCTAGAATGAGGTAGCTCTTATATCATAAGTTCAAGCTCTCTGACTATTCAGATCAATCGCAGGGCAGCGCATAACAAGCAATTACGTGCAATTATTTATAACAGATTTTGTTTAGGTTCTAATGATGTAAAGTTAATTCAAAGTCGATAATAGTACGCCTGCGCTGCGCTGCGCTCCGTCACACCTGATTTGGCTCTCTTGGTAGTTACTTTTACAGCATCCTTCGTTAGTTACTTGTCGCAGAGCCTGGTGTGGAAGAATCATGCAAAAACAATCACAAGGAAGCTGACTTGTATATTAAGTACTCTGATATACGTTTGCACGTTCGCAGCAAAACAGTTCGGCAAGACTAAACATTTTTCACCACTACATTCCCATGACATTTCTAGTGGTTTAATTAAAGTGATTTTACATGTATTGAAAAAACACTATCAATTATTGTATTCTCAAAGATCGAGTGAAAATTCTTGCTGTCTACTACGCTTTCAATTTTTAATCGAGTTTAAAATTAGTGGTTCCCAATTCGTTCAATGTTGCGCGATATCTTTGCATAGAGAAAACGGTTTTTTATGATACCTGGTTTATCTAATAGGGTACACCTTCGATATGCATAGAAATTGCATGAAAAACTTTCAACCCTAATAGCGATATAAAATTAATCATACAAGATGGTTTACTAAATTTACAAATTCGCCTGTTCTGAAAATAAAACCGAATACCAATAACTGTGAAACGCACGAATTTAAGAAAGCAAATATCATTGATCATCTTATTTTCTGTTTTCGCTAGTGCCAGTTTTGCATTCAACTTGTCTTTAAAGTGCTATAATATAACAAACTATTAAGTAATACGAAGCCTATGTACTATGCAACTAGAATTAAACTTGTATGAGGAACTACAGTTAAAGACATCTTTATCTGTAGTTTCTCAAAAGTAAAGGGCGTCATTTCTTGCCAGCGTCATATCCAGTCATGACCCGCCGCAGCGCCGCCTTAAGCTGGTCGTTGACCTCGGGCTCGTACTTGGCCAGGTTGTGGCGGCAGCAGGGGCAGAACCGGAACCCGGTGGTTTTAAACGCTTGTTTTAGACACGCCTGAAATTAAATGGAATTTATTAAGAAACAAATTACTAATTCAAAAAAATCGAATACACACACTTACATTAATTTCATAACTTATTTCTTGCACATGAAGGAATGTGAGAAAATACACCACCATAACATTTTAAAAAGATACATCCAAATCGGTATGCAACGGGCGAAGAAATATGCAAAATATGCATAAGTTTACTTGGACAACATATTTTTTCCAGCTATATTGATTTAACAACCATTCTATTGAACCCATTCTGATTAAATTTCTATGGGCCGATCTAAAAGCATATATTATATAATTCCAAAAAAAAAATCCAAATCTGTTGATCAATGACGGTGTTCTGCGGTGAGGAACATAAAAAAAAAGAAAATAATACTACCGATTTCATAACCTCTGGAAGTCGGTTGTAAAGTAATAATTTAGAAACCATTGTGACCCGAATATTTTATTGAAAAGAACCAAAGAGAGAGAAACAGAATGTTATAATAATGAGAATGCACAAAAAAAATTTTTTCTGTGTTACAAAAGTGACGGGACTAGCTAAAGGCCCACCTGATGTAAAGTGGTTTACCTCCACACATAACAAAAACAATACGACTTAGGTTCCCTCGACCGAAGTATGAGAATGGCCTAGAATTTTATCGGCACCCACACCCTTCCAACGGAACATAGCAATTCGAGTGCACCATTGCTTGCCGGCAGATTAACAGGTGGTGGAGGTAGTACTTCTTCTGTCAAACTTTGCATAAGTTCTACTGCTACTTACCATACAAAAGTTGTGAAGACATGGCGTGGTCACTGGGCTGACTGCGACCTCTTGGCAGATGATGCAGAGGAACACTTGGGTCACAAATTCAACGAATTCCTGAAATCACGAAGGTTCTACTTCGAATATTGGCAGAACACCTTACACTAGTGATTCTACAAGCATGAAATAAATATTCATTTCACACAGCGCCATCTAGCCCCCAAACTAAGCAAATTTATTTTTTATGTAACAGAAGTGACCTGGCGTGCTAGAGGCCCACCTGATGTTAAGTAGTTATATCCGCCCATAACAACAGCAACAACTTAGGTCCTCCCCGAACAAAATATGAGAAGACCCAAGTCGCACCCCGTTGCGCCCGCCACCCCAGACGGGGATTTATTTATGAATACACAAATGGTTGTCCTGTGTGGGAATTGAACCCACAACCTACAGCGCAGAACTCATCGCTCAGTAACCACTGAGCCATGAGTGATTAAGTGAGTTAAGTGGCGGAAGAATTAATTACCTTTTTCCCCTCTTTCTCGCAGATTTTCAGGCACTCTCCCCAAAGCTTCGTGTTGAGCGAGTCCGCTTCGATAGCCTGTCTCTCTTCCTCGCTAAGAGTCGTCCCATTCGCACAGTCTAAACGCGGCTGGGCCTTCGGAGACTTGCGCTTGGGTGATTTCAGCATCTCTACTATACTGTTTTTAGGCGTCTTTGGACTCTGCTTTGGCGACTTGTTTTTGGCAGCTGAAATACAAACAAATCACGTTACGTTTTGAAACTATATATTATATATTAGCGGATACCCGGCGTGTGCTACGCTAAAAGAAATACATTTTGTGCCTAATGCATTGTTTTAGTGGTATAAAACCATCATTGCGTTATTGCCTTTCTAATGATTATATAGTGCTCGCTGTAGCATTAGAAACCGCGATAAAGCGTACTTCACTATCAACTTACATCTACTTTTCCTCTTTGGTTTATCTGGTGTAGAATTTTCGCCGTTGGTTGTGGTCTTCGGTTTTTTTGTAGGAGGGGATGATGCCTCATCTGAAATGTGGTTGCTTTCTCGCAGGGCCCGTTTCTTAGGACCCTTGGCTCCTCTGACGTTCTTCTCCTTGAGAGCTTTTTTCTCCGCCTCCGCTTCTAGATAGCCATCAGGATACTGAAAAAGCATATATTTCATATTAGCAGCATAAGCATATATTTCATATTCACAGATATTTCAGTTTTAGTTACCTCTGAGAGTCGCCCAGGGGCAATGACTTTCAAACCGAAGGTCGCTAGTTCAAACACAAGGGTGCACCAACGTGTTTTTCACTTGAAAAATGTATGTGCGAAATATTACGCTCTCGAAAAGGTTAATGAGAACCTCGTGAGGAAAGCGGCATGTCTTAGAACCAAAAATTCGAAGACATGTGACATCTACCAATCCAGATTGGGCTCCCGCGGCAGATCACTCTCAACTATTGAGAGCAGGCCGGTGTACCTTTAGTGGGAACATTAAAAGACTGATACAATAGTTATCTCTGATATCTCTCTGATGGTGCTTTCACTGATCCAGTCCCTGAGACGTTGGTATTGAAAAACATGGCGTGTTCAAAATAACTACTTCTGTGCTCAGAAAAGGAAGAACATCCTATCTAATCCAATCCAAACTTTACACAGGTACGAACACTAAAGGGATTCATAGTAAGAATGAGTTTGGAAAACTCTGCTTTTGAATTAATCATAAAATCGCTACACACTTGGCGAAGGTAATTGATTAAAAAACTCACAATAATGTTGAACTGCTTCGCGTCTGGTTCCCAGGGCGCGGGGCTGGGGTCATCCCGTCTGAGTAGGTACTTCCACACTCGGTACCCTGACAGACCCTTCTCCGGGTAATACTTTACCACTTTGTATATGCCGTCGTATCTGGAATACAGTACAGTCTCACTAATCCGGCACTGCCGTAATTCAAGACATCCAATAATCGGCACCCTACGCTCACGCTTCCCTCACTACTTTCGTTTGATACTATAATTCTTCGAAACATGCGAGAGAAAGTTTTTGAACATGTTTCAAAAAAAAACAAAACGTTATACACAAAAAATACGGTGAATGTCGGTCGCCCAGTTACTCTTATCTCAATACTATAAAGGAGCAATGTTGATTTATTACGCGTATTTCTGTAACGGCTCTAACGATTTGGATAACATCAGAATCGACCTACAGCGCAGAATCTATTATCGACTGAGCTGTGAGGCCAGGTGACGACACGTCGACACGTGTTTCGGCACGAGTTCTTGATGTTTACCTGATACCCTCCTTGGGTGCGTATTTGGGGAAGTGCTTGAGCATCTTGTAGGAACGTACGACTCTGACAGGGCGGCCTTCGCGCCAGTTGTCACCCGCGTCGTCGCCTTGCTCGTTTACTTTCTTCACGGCGCAGTTGCGAGCCAGCGCCCTAGGACAGGCAAGTGGTAAGTGTGCATGGCAAGTTCCTAATGCTTGAAACAATCATGAGTGTCACTACAATTACTGGAGGTGGCAACGTTGAACATACATAATAACTAAAATAAATGATGTGAAACATAAATATAACAAAACATGGGACGCACAATTTCAAACATGAGATTGCAGTTGAACATGCAACAAAAATAGTGAATAAGACAATTACTGGAAGGTAAAGTTAATTAGATTTAATACTACATGACAGAAATTCATTAAAAAAATTAGTTAAACTTGTGGTTAATTTATCACACAAGAAACAGGCAATAAATTGTAAATAAATGGTAGGCGGTTTTTAGATTCAAAGCTAGAGTTTAACAAACTCGTGTTACAACTTTTCGACGGCTTTGTAACCTATGAGCGTACCGATACAAGCCTATACAAATGATAATTTACTCTTCTACGACAAACTATGAAGATAAATGCCTCACTTGTTTTCCCTAGTAAGGATTTGGTCACAGGACTGCTCAGCAGTCCTCTTGTTGCCCGAGAGATCTCTGCCCCCGCTGCCCGTGTAAGTAAACTCGTAACCGTAGTCCACATCGTCTTCATAGCCGCCTGAAACATTCACCAAGTTCACAGTTTAAGCAGTGATTAAATCTGTAAACTGTAATAGCAAAAGCCCCTTTTTTAAATTATATTTAAGTCAATATTATTATAATACAAAAAATATTCATGCTTAACTTTTTGTCTGAGTACTTTAGAAATACATATTGTATCATTTAATTCCTTGCTTCGGTAGGCACGTTATATTGTTAGCCCCGGATATACTATTTGAAAAGCCATGTCGATTGCCTTCGGGCCTTAAAATCACCGACACCAGATTTCGCTTCCTCACACGCAAAAATCAAGACAAGAATTGTCACTTACAAACTCATCAAATTATTTTTTTGAGTTTGTATTAGAAACTAACGTAACGTAACGTTTACACACTCATACTTCTGCACTAGGATTCCATGTGTCGCAGATGGCATTGACGAACACAGAAACACAAGACAAACACCCAAGAAGTAAGCCAACTAAGCCACGCAGTCGTCGATCTCAACAATTAATTTGAGGATTATTCGCATTATCCACACATACATGTTGGGGAATATTTACCTGATAATACTATACTGTAGGCTCCCTCTACGTCTCTCCCGTGTATACCTGACACTGGGGGGCGATGCACTCCCGATTCCGATAGCTGCAGACAGAGCCAATAATAAAATCAACATCACCAATAACATGCTGAAAGACAGACTAATTTAAAAATCGAATAAACCGACATGGTGACCGCTTTTATTTTTCCAAAATCATACTTTGTGCCCCGTAGAGATCTACGGGACACAAAGTATGCCGGCCGGGAATCGCACCCGGGCCCCTTGCTTCGAAGGCAGGGCTACTACCAACTAAGCCACGGAGTCGCCAAATCTTATTTTTCTTCTTTTTGTGAGTGGTGTCATAGTTTTAATGGAATAGACTAATTACCTGTATACGAAACCGCCAGCACATGCCAACCTCAATGCCGGGAATCGGGCCGAAGTGGTTTGCAGGCATTGAACACGTTTTCGTTTTGCCTGGAAACAAAGTTATCTTATTCAAATGCACCACCACAACACATCTATATTTATAAAAATTAATCCCTATTTCCCTTGGTCAGGGCATCACGCTTGAACGGCTGGACCAATTTTTCAAATACATTTTTGTTGTGTTTTTTATTGTCAGAAGGATTTTATGGAAGAAAAAAATAAGAATGAACAGAACAACCGCAGGTAACATCAGGTGGGCCTTCAGTTCGTCCAGTCTACCGTACCAACCTCTAATGTTCCCACTGCAGCATTATGAATGGGCTTTGATCCACTTCGCGAGCCGGATCCGGATTGGCAGATGTCACATGTCTTCGAATTTCCGGTTACCTCACGATGTTTTCCTTCACCATTTCGAGAACGTGGAATTACGCACACCATTTTTCAAGGAAAAAATATCATTGGTGCAGGTGTAGGTTTGAACCAGCGACCATATTGAAAGACGGCGTCTGTGCCCCTGGGCCACCACGCGTATTGGGATAGTAAGAAACACATTTACTAAGCTCTACATAAAAACGAACAGAAGATAAAAAATTAAAATTAAAACTAAGCTTCTCATATGTACCTCTCATCATCATCATCATCAGCCTATACATGTCCACTGCTGGACATAGGCCTCTCCTAGTAAGCGCCACGGAGCCCAATCTTCGGCTCTCCTTAACCTTATATGTACCTCTATCGGGCTCTTTTTCTATTGTAATTCCCGTCTAAAGTAATACAAGACGATCAGACAAACTCACCGACACAAGCCATGCCCCTGCCCCAGTCGCGGTTGCTCTTGCCCGATAGTTTCTTGGTCTGCTTGGCGGCGCCGGGCGCGATGACGTCATTAGGGTCCCGCTTGCACTCAGGACAATACCAGTCCTCCTCGGGGAGATCGCTGATTGGTGGATCGAGACACGCCATGTGGTACCCCTTGTTGCACTCGTCGCAGAGGACAATCTGCCACACAGAGCAATGTTGAAAATTATTTATACATCCATACAAACCATTAGGATGAAGAAGTAGGAAAAATGGAGAACTACAGGAAAAAATCAACTACACAGTAAACTTTTAACGCATTTTGAATCCATCTTCCCTACACGTATCCCCTGTAGCTAAAGGAGCCACCAAAAGTAGTAGCAGTAGCTCGCATTATGTTCCGGTTGTAGGATGTGGGTGCCGGTGAAATCACATGCTCACGTATCCCCGTCTCGGGCGATAGACGCCGTAGGATGAATGCAGTACTCAGTGTAAGATCCAAATCTTATACTGAGCCTCATTACTATTGTTATGGGCGGGAGTCACCACTTACCAGCATGTAGGCCCTCGGCTCGATTAATCACTTATTAACATTAAAAAAAATCTAGACTAGTTACATTAGAGATATATTCAGAATTTAGGGGTTGCAGGCCTGTGTATTTGATGTTCACGTGTTCCTGAGTAAAAGGGTCTTGACAAAAAGACGGACAACGAAGAGATCCTTTAAGAGATCCGTTTATTACTTTCCAGTTATGGAACCCTAAATATACCTTATCGGGGAACTCCTTGCCAGAGCAGAGGTAGCAGCCACAATCCTTGCACGGTGCCTCTTCGTCATCTCGACACGTCAGGCAGTTCAACGGAGAAGACCCTAAGGAGATAACTCACTATAAAATTACCCTGTTTATTTGAGTAGGATATAGTTAACAGGCGACTATGAACATAACGCCCCTTAGTGGGAATTCAGTGCAGGCTCACACACCCCCACACAGAATTTTTGAAAGTGTAGCGATTGGTACCATTGTTCAGTTGGTAGTGACGTCAGCTTACGATTAGGGTTAGAATTTTACGAGTCTGAGTTTACGGTGAAACAAATATTATAAACTTCACCGTAATTTGGAAGCTATGCCACCAAGCACTTAAAGGGGTACGACAAAGACCAATTCCTAGTAAAGGATTTAAATACAACACATTGGCACAATTTGGCCGGCAATTGGCGAAGATATCGCGTAACAAGCATACAAAAAAACAGCCAAATTGAGTACTTCCTTTCTTGAAGTTGGTTCATAATACTCAGCCAGCAGTGGTTTACACACTTATAGGATTTCTTGTTTGCAGAACATACTTTATGTACCTCAGAACTTTATGCTCATAATTCTGCCTCGATCAGGAATCGAACCCCTCGCTTTTCAGGCAGGGCTACCTAATAAGCTACGGAGCTTTCTCGGGTTTTTTTTTATGATTTTGTTCTTACTTTTTTCTGGTGGAGTTTTCATCAGTTCTTTGTATTCTGGAGTTCTGTCTTCCAACGGCACAACCTGCTCGATGGCAAATATCTTATCATGAAGGCCAACTCTTGTGTCGTTCTGTGGAACTGCGTCCGCGCCCAGGTACACTGTTCCTATGAGCTCATACGAGTTCCTTAGCTTCTTTACTATTTCGCTTACTTTGAAGTCGTACCTGAAAGTTTGGTGTCCAAATTTTCTATTATAATGGGCAAATTACAAAACGCAACTCTAAAATCTGCTGGTAGACTCTTGGCCATGCGAGATCTTATCGCAGTTTTTATGTTTACAAACTCATACCTCTGTACTAGGATTCCCTGTGTCGCAGATGGAATGGACAAATACAGAAACAAGACAAACACCCAGACCCGAAAACAGAGTTCATGCTCACCACACAATGTACCCCGGCCAGGAATCGAACCCGGGACCCAATAGCTAGCTTAAGGCTCACCTTTTGTTATACATAATATGTCAAAGATATACTTCCAAACTATACATGTTCTTAGAATCAGAACCATTCACACGAATTAATTTTGTTATTGTTTTTCACTAAGCTTATTCTAGCAATAACATTTTCCATTTCACTGTTATTTTTATTTATATATTCTTACTACATATATACTTTTTATATATATGTATGTATAGCATACCAGTATCCTTTTTCACTTGGTTGTTCGGGATTGTAGTTGACCATAACTTTCTGTCCTATTTTCAGATCTTTTGCTTGAATGACCGATCTGGCCCTCGGTCTAATTTCTTCGAGTTTGCAATATATGCCTGAATCTTCTTCACTGAAAACATATATATACTTATATATTAGTATGTATATGTTGGAAAAGCAGGAAAAAAATTACCCTATGGTATAAATTTAACTTTCCATATTTTTATAAGCATTTAACATGGAAAAAACTCCCAATAAAAAAAATATGTTTATCTTTACTACTTACTTTAAAAATGTGTTTGGCTTACAGACAATCATTTTTTATTTGATAGAGTTTATCTCCAAAGTGGTCCCATAGAACCATCAGTATAATTATGATAATCAAATTGGAAGCAGTTTTGTATTTGGTGACCTAATTTTGATGTTGATCCCAGCTGTACTATTGGCGATAAACAATCTCGTAGTCACACATAACAGGTACTCTATCAGCTTATTATGGAAGTCTACAACTAAACCACGCAGAAGCTATCAAGCTTCTTGGACACTAGCACTATGATGGGCCATATGCCCATATGAAAAAGGGAATTAAGGATGATTGATAAAACCCAGTTACTTACTCTCCTTCAACCTGCACTTTATATAATAAGTTCACATTCATTTTACATCCAGCTTGTCCAGAGTTTTTATCAGAATTTTTCCATTTTCTTGGCGATTTTCGAAAATATTTCACTATACCATTCTTGGGTTTGTTGTCATTGCTAAGTTCTATTTTTTTGGTGTCTGGATCATTCTCCTTGTCTTGTTTCGCTGACTCATCATCTGGTAGTATAGAGGGGCCCTTTGGGTCATATACAATCCTCACTATCTTCCCTTCAAACCATGCACCATGCTCCTTGTCCCTAATATCTACAATGTCTCCGATAGCATAGAGCACACTTTGTGCATCTGGAATACAATGCATAATGTATATATATTTAAATTATTAATATGATGATGATGTATACTATTGTTTTTAAATAGCACAATATTTTACTAAGTGTAACATAACAAATAAAATATTATACTCTTGCCCCTACACCAGAATTCTATGTCACAGGCGGCATCAAGCCACTTAAACACACTAAGCAAGCAGCCAAGGCTAGAAAACAAACATTGCTCACAAACAATGGTTACCGAGGCCAGGGATCAAACCTACAACCCCTTACTTTTCAAGCAGAATTACTGCAAAATATGATACAGAGGTTGCCTTTGCAAACTAACAATAGATTTTTCTAGAAATAATATTGTTAATACCAATATATTCAATTTCATTGTCATCTTTTTTTTCACTGTCCCAGGCTTTTGTGTCAATTATCTGTTTCTCTGGACTCTCCGGCTGCATACGGACCATGAGCTGTATGACATCATTCAGCTTTATGTTGTAGTCGTGAAATGTGTAGCCATTTTCAAGCTGAAAGTAAGTTAGTAGGAATAAACCTTAAAACATTGAACACAGCAAACTGCTACATGCTCCTTGTTTGGGTCAACCAAATCCTAACTAGTATTATAAAAGCAAAGATGTTTTATTTGTTTGTTTGGTTGTTATGCTATCAACCTCAACCATGAAAACAATTTTAAAAATTGTTTCAACAATGGAAAGCTACATAATCAGTAAGAAACATAGGCTGTATTTTATCCCTGTATTCTCAAGGGAACGGGAAGTATGCTGGCACACATTACAGGCAGTACTTCTCCGGGCAAACTTTGCACAAGTTTTATTGCTATTTTAGGGGGTACGTATAGGGACTCTCGAGGATATTCATTCTACGGACGCGAGTTACTGGACTGGCGAAACTAGTTTAGCCTTTAGCCATTCGCCATAGTATGATAGGCATCCATTCATTTCTAGACGACAATCCGTTCTCATGTACTCCAATAACGGAACTTTAAATAATTTTCATTTAACTTTGTGGAATCTAACCACGTGCTTCTCTTTGACCTACTTGTTGCGCTTGTTTCAAGCATGCGCAGCAAGTACAAGTGAATAAACATAGCGCTATAGATGCTACAGTAGACGCTCCTACGAACATACGTTAAAAATTTGATAATTACCAGCTTGCCACCGTAGAAGAGACGTTGTAAGTTCGGTTTCACGTCGAATTTATCCTGAAGTATCTTACGAAACTTATCTATTTTCGTTAATTTACTTTCAACTACCACAATCACGTCGGGTTTGCCAAACAATCTCACGCGCACGTGCATTTTTAAATTATTTTAAAACTTTCTATCATAAATATACAACATTATTACCGGTCATTTGGACATTAAAATAGCACATTGAATAAACTAAGAACTTTGAGACAAACAAAACAAATGACATGGACAAAAGCAATATTGGCGCGAAATTTCCGTCTGACAGTAAGTGACGTAGTCGAGTCCAGCGAGTTCAGCGTTGCCAGGTGGGAGAATTCTTTTATTGTACGACCATACAATAAAATATCGATATATAAAAATATCGATATTTTTCCATACAACAAATAATCGATATTATATCGTATTGTGAATATATATATCGTCGATATTTATATTCACGATATTTAACATTTATTTTGGTCTAGGTTTGACTATTACTAAAATATACTATTTTCTTCATATCTATTCTTTATTATTTGAATCCTTTGGGAATACGTATGAATAACCATACAAAACTGACGATATATCGATATTTTTCACTTGAAAATTATCGATACTGTTTAAAAATGTTCATACGATAAATAACGATATTTTTTTCCACTTGCCCGTTTCTACCATATATGTACATTACTTGGTCGTGCAATTTATGGACTCATTTAATCGACTAGAGGACGATGACGTACTGTGTAAGAAGGCTTTTCGTGGTCATATTTCCTATATCGATACTAGATGACATTGCTGTGTACTAGGTAGGATTTCAAAACAAATTGAATGTCAATGCCAACATTCAATTGAAACTTTTTAATGAATCAATTAAAACTTTTTAATGTTGCAAATGTTGTATAGAAAAAAATATTAAAATGATTAATATAGCTATGAGTTAAATAAAAATCGTTTCACCTTTTCCCCATAAGTACGTTATGTACTTCGCAATTTGATATTGGAAAGCTATCAACACGAATTATCAGACTGTACATTCCTGGCACAGTAATGTACGATCTGTAGTGCACGACCCAAGAATTGGAATCCAGGATTTTGATTACCAGACGTAAAATACAATACTTGGTTGTATAATAAAAGACTTGTTGGTATGATGTCAAACACAACTTGAATGTCAATGTCAATATTCGATTTAAATTGAAACGTATTTATTCGGAAATGGGAAAGAAAACGAAGTGTTACACTTTGGAAATGGCTGCAATACGTTATACAATACACATTAAAAAGTTGCATCAAATTAAAAACACAATGTGACATTTTTAGAGACAGAGTATAATGTGACATAGAGTACGCATGGAACATACGTAGGCCCGTTCCATCACTCAACCGAAAAAAAAATATTAAATAATAAAAATTCTAATATTGTTAATAAGTCTCGAACTCTGGAAGCCTGTTGATAAACGCAGACTACTTGTAATTGTATTCATATAACAAGTCACAGGAGGTTTTTAGGCACATTGCATGCACATAAGGCGAAGTAAAGCCTACAAAAAGTATATGAAAGCTAGCTTACTCTACTTGACTTTGGTTGTGGTATTAAAGCTATTAAGGCCATCTATTGCAAAATTTTAATGTTACATGTATAGGCAGGGATGGCAAACCTTTAAGAAACATGTAATATATCCCAAAGAAATGTTTAATAACGCCATGGACTTGTCATACAATAGTTTTGACTTAGTAATAGTATCTAATGTTCCCACTGCATGGACACCGGTCTACTCTCGATAATTAAGAATGAATGGGCTTTGATCTACCATGGGAGCCCAAACCGAATTGGTGGATATCATGTGTCTTCGAATTTTTAGTTCTAAAACATGCCGGTTTTCTCACGATGTTTTCCTTCACCGTTTCGAGAAATTTTCAAGTAAAAACCTCAACGTGCCCTCCAAAGCACGGAAACGCTCAGTTCAAATGCCACTAAATGGTCACCCAACAAACTTCTGATCTAGATGCAAATAATATAGATAATATTATATAAATAATCGAAATATATATAATAATGTAACTATATATTATATCTACCAAAGTGAAAGTGTAAATATCATGCACCTAACTATTCTAACCTAACTGGGTGTAAACTAGACCTATTTTAAGGTCTAAGGTTTTTAAGCCATAAAACAGTTTATAAATTTATACTAACTCGCTTCACACCTCAATTAGTAGCAGCTCTGACTTTAAAAGTCCTGGGTTCGATTCCCACTCAGGACAAGCATTTCTGTGACAAACATAATAGCTTGTATGTGCTTACAAAGAAGTAGGTACTGTCTAAGCTATCAGTAACCTAGGTGCTATATGACAAGCTATGCTTAGATTGGGATTAGATCGTTGTTTTCGTCTCTACTTCTCGGCTTCTTTTCGTGTGAGTACGTGGCCAACTCTGTTGTCGGAGTTTTTAAGCCAGTTGAAGGCCTCCGTCATGTCTTATCGACTTGTATATCCGTGACTAACATCTTAACGTGCCCTCCGAAACTAATCCCATGTAGCTCCTACTGAGAGGTACTGCCACCACACCTGAAATCTGCCGCCAAGCAGTGATGCTCGCAATGCTGTTTCGGTGGAAGGTTGTGGGTGTCGGTGAAATCACATGCGCATGAGACGTATCATCCCCGTTTCGGGTAACCACTTACCACCAGGTGAGCCCAAGATCGTACCATTGTTAACGAATAATAAAAAAAACACGACTCGCGCTTAGCCCACATTTTATTGATCAATTATTCCTTCTGAGAGTTATTTCTTTCCGTGCTAATTGCCAATTCATATACGGAACAATTTCAGTAGCAATTTAGCACTGCCCGATGATGAGGCGCCCGTTGTTGGTGCTAATTGCACTATGGCTGAAACCGGTAAGTTACCTTGGAATTCATCTAGATGAGAAATTAAATTAAACTATATAAGAGAGTGATTTTATAATAAAAGAGTCAGCATGAGTTTGGTTTGTAGTAATAGTTCAAATAAATAAACAGTATATTCAAGGTATTTAATTGGTTAAGGATTAATGCTGTATTGGTTAAAATCGCTTCGAAAATTAGCCATTATTTGTCGTAAAAAGTAAATGACAAAAAAAAGTTATTGTGGGTTATCCATAAGAGATAGACATATACCATCACGGACTTTTCTGTAGACCTTTTCAATGTGTACAATACTTAGTACATTATTTTGATAAAACTCGTAGGGTTCAGCCTGCGTTTGCAATGTAAGCGGAAAAAATGTAATTATTTACGACATCACATTAGAAACCTCAAAAATAACAGTACTTCTCCACTATTTAATGGATGTTATTATACATATAAACCTTCCTCTTGAATCACTCTATCTATTAAAAAAAACCGCATCAAAATCCGTTGCGTATTTTCAAAGATTTAAGCATACAAAGGGACATACGGACAGAGAAAGCGACTTTGTTTTATACTATGTAGTGATGATAAACCTAAATAATTATAAACACTTGCTTGCTTGCTTGAGAAGATATCGAACCCACGACCTACAGCGCAGAAGGCAATCCAGAAAAAAATACCCACTGAGGTATGAGACCAGTAAATTTATTGTGAGCATATAAAATTAAACATTGAATAAAATTATTTTATTTTTTGTTCACTGACGTACTAGACAAGCAATTCAGTATGTCTACTAATAACTTACACACGGAGTTGCAGCTATACTTGGGATAACTTGAGGACACCATCAAACCCCACAGCTGCTATAAACTGCAGAAGTTGTTTTGGGATGATCTCTCTCATGCCATCCGGGCAATACATGTTTGTCTAGATGCGAACTACGTTTGTGCATTAGCAGTCCACGTTCCCCAGAAGGAAGTGAAGCGTCTCAATGTCTATTGCTCCATTTGGCAGGGTCAATGCACTCGTGGGCACTTCAACAACTATTCAGCACAGGAGTTCACGAGCCCCCCCGACGAGATCGGGCCCATGCTGCCTGATGAAAACTTTCAGGAGTCTACCGTCATCGCTGGCCTCATGCCTGACTCTTTTGGGGAGATGTTCAACTTCCTGGACGGGGACAGCTTTGGCATCGGTGTGGCAATCATTCATTACACTTTCTACTGCTTATCAACCGACATCCAGAGGACGTTATCAATTCAGATGTATTTAATTTTTTTATGAAATACGTTTATCCCATTTCTCCGTCATTTAACAACCGATTTAGAAATATCTTTTTTTATTTGAAAAGAAAACCTTTCAGATTGCTCCCATACAAATGTTATTAAAATCGGTTCAATAGTTTGGCAGTAAAATCAAAATAACTAGAAAAAATATGCCATACAAGTAAACGAAATTGAATGTTTTGCTTTACTGTGACTTTTTCTTCGCCCATTGTATACCGATTTGAATGTTTGATTTTATAATGACACCCTAATCGCCAACTCAACTGAACTCAAACTAATTTATTCCTTTAGATCTCAAGTATTGTTTGGACACAAGTAAACATATTCGTGAGCATATAACGTGTCATAGGAGCTCCTTAGGCACATTACATGCATAGGATTGGAACAGATGTAAACTTAACCTTCTAAGAAGTTCAACATTCCAGGTCCAATGCATGAATTCGTTTACGGCTGGCAGGCGATAGTGAATACTATGTCTATGAAGAATAACGTTGAAGTCCGCAAACGCGCTGGTCTTCAACGCTTCGCACTGGCTGGCATCAATGGTATCACTCTCATCTCACACATCGGCGTTACTGAGATCATGATCAACGGCACCAGGACTTACTGTTTTGGTGGTGTGTCCCGCCCGCCGGGCAGAAGGAGCGTTATTTGTAAGGTACCTAGAATTCTTCGTCACCAACTCTGTGTTAGTTACAAGCGGTTAATTAATATTTGAATTCACTTCATGAAAGTCCCTGCAATAGACTGCCGCATACAATACAATACAATTGGCTGACAAGGAAAGAAACCTTATGATGTGGTGTTCCAAGGAAT